>QLSR01000217.1:2389305-2474020 GCA_031780015.1 Citrullus colocynthis | reverse complement strand
GGGGGGGGGGGTGGAATTTGGCTTCAATCGAATAGGACTTTTAGAGCAGAGGAGAGTGAGGTTAACCATGTGCGCATGCTCAGTTTTTATTTCCTCTTCTTGGTAATCTATCAATGATCAGAGCACTGCAATTCTTTTACTAAGAAGCACAGAGCTGGCACCAGACAAAAGGTTCAACTAACATAATAATACACAATATCATGTACCTCATAATGGAATGCACAAGATTGCTACACGATCATTACCTTTAGCTTTTTGTTATTTTTAGTCTCAGTATACATTTGAATCTCAATTGCATATACTTCCAGAAGTTGACTTCCTTTCTTTTGATCATCTGTACCATCTTCTCTTTGACAGGACTTATGGAGTTCCTTCAAAATCTGAGGTGAAAATGAATTTGATTGATCATGGAACATGCAGCAAAATATAAAACACTCATTTTTTTTTTCAGGAAATCAAGAAAGAAAAAGAAAGTGACCTTAATCATGCGACCATATTCACCAATATCAAACCAAATCTTGCAGAGCTTTAAATTAGTCTTGAACCAAAGCCTCTACACCACAAGAGAGCAACAGAACATAAGGCATCGTGGTTAGAGAATACATGAGATGGTAAAAGCAGAATCACTTTCGTACCTCATTCTTTGCCTCTTCAAGGGCTTTCAAAGTGGTTTGATAAAATTCTTGCAAGAGACCAAAGCTCTGACTTGCTGATCCAGATACAAAATCCATGATATTGTTTATACATTTTTCGCTATAATTACGGGTCACTGCTGATTTTATGTATGTAAGCATCACTCGATATGAATCCATCATTTCTTTATACTTCCCCAGTCTATAATAAAGCTTGACAGTTTGCTTGAGAGCCTTGAAGCCCCTAGTGGATCCAAAATGGAAAAAGGGGAGGAAAAAAAAGTCACAACACCAGAGCCAGAACTGAGATATAATTCAAGGTAGAATAGAGAGAGAAACAGTAATTTCACAGAAGTATCATTGAATATAAAATATCGAGGCTTTCAAACAAAGATTTCAAAGAGTAACTAATGAGCTGTGGTCGAGTCATGAAAATATCAAAATGAAGAATCCCAAGCCATATAGGATCAAGATCAACAATAAGAATTATGTTTCCTTTGATCCAGAGCTTTCCCTTTTCAGAAAGCATGTAAAGCTGGTCGCTGAGAAGTATACTACAAGTTTGTTTCAAAAATTAAAGTTAAACTACCATAATCACCCCACTACTTTAAGAACTTATAAAACACAGCCTGAATATAATTTTTGTCCAAAATGAATGAGTGAAATTATTGGATAGTGAGCCTGAATATAATTTGTGTCCAAGAATCTAGCAAGCAGAAACAAAGAAATCACTACCACTCTTACCACTCTGCCTTCTCAGGTTCCATGCGTACCACCTCGGCAAACCCTGCAAGAGCTCCTTCGGGGTCCGTTTCAACCAACCCTATTTTTGAATAAATTGGATCAAATTATGCTATTAGAAACAGGAAAACAACATAGGACAAGAAAGAATGTGCTTGCAAAGCGTCGAGACAAGATACTTCCAGGTACCTTTAGAGTTGTAGTATTGATTTTCAATATCAACATCCTGCTCTTCAGGTTCATCGTCCGAGTATTCGAAACCATAATCCTCCATATCCGCATCTGCCCTTGCAGTTTAAGACATTAATTAGTACATAAACTAACTTATTTCTTTCCCGGGTGGTGTTCAGGAGATAAAATATGAAGAAGAAACAACAGCAACCAAGTCGAATGACGATAAATCAATTATATGGATATAAAAACAGAACATGCGTCGCCCCCGTCTGGGATGAAAGAAGCCGCCAGGTTTCCATGCGTAAGACAATAATTCAAACCATAAATGATGCAGAAATCTTCAATCAGTTAATTGCAGTCGCAGAGACTAATCAGATTAGAAAAAGAAAAACAAGATGACAGGCAATGTAAACGCGTCGATCGGCAGGAAGTCGAACAGCTTGCTAAAACCCTAAGCAGGGGTAGAATCCAAGAAAGAAACAAAAGAAAGCAATGAAATAACGAGAGAGGGAAGAAGAGAGACCGGAACCCATAGTTGCAAGAGTGGATTGCAAAGTGGAAGGCGGAGGCGATCGTTGGGAAGCAGTGGCGGGGCGATCTACTGAATTCAGGCTTCAACTGAGATGTTCCGAACTAATTAGCGTCTCCGTTCCGTTGCCCACTCACTCTCCCTCCGTTTGGATTTGAAAAAGTGACACCACTGAGCCCCCTCCTTACAAAACTACCCCTTTCCACTCAAAAAATGAAAACTCCGGCTAAATGGCACTGGTCTCCTCCAAAAGACGATAATACCCTCTCAAGCTATACTCCCATTGCTTTTGTATCTCGTACTCGTATGTTATAACTATCAGCCAACTCACCGTGATGATTCAACTAAAAACAAATATTTGAAAATATCAATTTATACTTTTAAATTTTAGGCGTTGCATCAATTTAAATTATAAATTAATAATTATACCAATTTAAACTTTTAACTTTTACAGGTGTATCAATTTATACCTTCCATTACTTTCTATTTAAAAAAAATTCATGTTAAACTTTATCCATTTAACCCACAAACTTTTAGAAATTAATCAATTTAGACTCTTTGATAGAATTTTTCTTGAAAATTGTCTATGCATTTATTTCAATCATCCATTTTGTTAAACTGAAATTTAAGAAGTCTACACACATTTGAGAATTATTGCATAGATGATTTTCAAATGTAATTGTAATGAATGGGTCTACAATTGGTTAGCTTATGAAATTTTAGAAGTATAATTAACTAAAATTATAAGCTGCACATGATATTGGTGATCAAAACCAGGAGGAGGGTACAAATTGATATACTTTTTTTTAAAAAAAATTATGGTTTAAATTGATATAATTATTAGTTTAGGGTTTTAAGATACAACCCCTGAAAGTTTATGTATAAATTGATATTCGCCCAGAAATCGAGTCCGGAAGCACCAATCTTATCAAATTTCATTTTATATTTTAACATTTTTTAAGTAAGTTATCTCTATACCTAGATGGCCTGTCTCATTGTCTAGTTTTTCGCAAACTATTCAATAGGAGAACCTGACGAATGAAGTATTGTTGCATCCTCCCCAATCAAATGATGGAAGTTGAATGTCGATGCTTTGTGGCACTTTGAGAAGCATTGTACAAGAGTGGAGGATGGGTGGTTCATGATTCTCATGGACCTCCTATGTGTGTCATGTTTTGAAAGTCTGCTTAGGAGTGGTCTATCAAGTTGTGGGAAACCAAAGCAGTAATAGAGGGCCTCGGTTTTCTCTCTTCTCTCAAGCTTGATATCCCCCTCCCCATTTATTGTGGTTGAATCTAATGCTAGGGAGGTTGTGAAGTTGATTAACAATTGCTCTTTGAACTTCACTTAGGTGAATAATGCATAAATGAGATCAGTGATTTCACGTGGCGTTGAGATTTGTCTCTCTTTTGTTGCCCATGTGTTAGGAATTGAGATGCTTACTATGTTGGCCATTATATTATTTATTTTATTTTATTTTATTTGACCATTTCATTTTTTTTCCAACTGTGAACATTTAGAGGAAAATCAGATTTTTAATTTTTATAGTTGGATTCATGATGTAATTAATAATGATCTTTTGTTTTCGATGTCGTGTTGAAGGAGACACTTTTTACTTTTATGATTTTCTTTTAAAATTCGACTCAAATGCTATTATATATATATATATATATATATATATATATATATATATATATATATATATATATAATTACAGTTGTGTAATAAAAACGTAATGGATTCATTTCCAACCAGAGTCCATCTTAACATAATTCAAATTGACTAATATGTTCTAATTTAATTGTCTTATGACATTATAATTTCAACTAAAATGATAAATATTTGAATTTTTGTAAAAGTATATAAGGACGACAACTACTAACATATAGTAATAATAATATAATTCAACTAGATATAATAATAATAACAATTAAACTAAGACATAATAATAATAACGAAAATCAGCTAACCCCATTTGTGAGAAACATATTATATTTTTTTTCACATTTAACAATAAGTATTTTTGCAATAAATTGAACTATTGACCTTTAAGACAGTAACGAATCTTTTGTTTTGGTTATTTTTAAAATGTGTAGTACTACTTTGTAATTTTTTTTCCATCAATAATTTATATAAATATCAAAATTTTCACTCGTAACATAATTTAAATTACTTAAACATAAAACATAAAATGGCTTTGATAGGAATAACTTTGATTTGATTTGAAACAATATATCCATAAAATGAGTTAGATTGCTTGTCATGTACTTCATATATTCAACTATATAAGTTGTAAACAATACTTTGCTAAACACAAAATTAGTATTTCCCAGACATTATTATATATTTGTACAATTATTTCATATAGAAAAATAGTATATATACAATTTACTTGTTACAAATATATAAAATAAATAAACTTGTTTTCTTTTTTTAGTACAGCAATTGGGGATGAAAGAATCGAACCTCCCACTTTGAGAATTGAAAGTTTTGTCAATTACAGTTGAGTTAAGCTTGTTTTGGACAATAAACTTATTTTTTACCACTATAAAGTATATTTTAGATACTTTTAACAATAACTTAGTTAGCGTAACACACGTGGACTACCAATTTCTAGATGAGAGAATTGATTCTTCCTCTATGTTAAAAAAAAAAAAAAAAATCACATCAACAATTACACGAAATCATAAATTAACTCATCTGGTTAAAAAGTTAGTCAATCATAACTCATTTGATTGAGTTATATATCATTAACAAATATGTTAGATGTTCAAATTTTTTTATCTCACATCTTGTTGAACTAGTTGAATATAAAAAAGATAATCACCTAATTAATAATTGAGGAACAAGTTTAATCCTCGAAGTTTCAAGTCTGTGTTAATCAATTTCTTAACCATGGTTTCATATTTTCTATGCAAATTTTTAAGAGTAGAACTCTTAGCCAAATTTCGGTAGAAAAAAAAATTATTATTATTTTTTTAGTTTTCAAATATATATTGACTTAGAATTTGTAATGGTTCCTAAAATATATGCAAGATCAATAAGGTGAAAATTGTGTTCAAAGATTTAATTTTCAAAAACAAAATGGTTACCACACAATGGACCTCAACTTTCCATTTGTTGGTCTTGTAAAATATTTTTCTTTTTGTTAAACAATAATTATCTAATATATACATAGTCGAATTTGGTGTCTAATTAAATCATAAACTTTCAATATTATACCTAACATATTTGTGAATTTAAATAGGTAAATGATATATTAGACACAAAATTGAAATTGAGGATTTATGAATCTATTAACATAAAATTAATGATGTATTAGATATATATATATATTTTTTCAAAGTTAATATATTAAACAAAAAAAAAAGTTTCTGAAATTGTTGGACCTTTTTTTTTAAGTAATTAAGGTAATTTTACCTTGATTTTCAAATGCAGTATGCATTATTAAATTATAATTGGCTGATCGATTGAATATTCACTCCAATCTAAAAGACAAAAAATCAAACGATGATTGTTGTAAAATTGAGGAGCAAAATGACGGAAAAACAAGAGTACGAAAATCGAAAAATTAAAATATTAAAATAATAAATAATAAAATAATATTAAAGTAATTAAAATAACTAAATTAAAAAAAAAAAACTTAAAATAAACTAAAATAAAGAAAGTGGGATTTTATGGAAAATTGAATTTTATCAATTTTTTCTTTTCGTTTCTCTACAACGTGTGTGTTACAATATCCACAAAAAACCTCTATTTATTAGCGGCTTTTCATGGCTACTAAGAATGAGTCACACATAACCTTTAGTCACTAAGCACATTTATAAATGGACATCTAATTTGTTCTAATATTTATGATAATCATGACCATTATAAGTAGTTATAGGAAAAGTAATACTTACTTCGTAACAATATATAATCATTTGGACTAAATAAAAACCACACCCTTCCGCCTGCATGTCAAAGATTAAAATATTAAAATTCACATGATGGTGAATTATAAAAATTATATATGTTTTTAAAAAATAGAAAATTCAAATAGGCAAGTTTGCATAGACTGCATAACAAAGGGTTATTTTAAAATATAGCAAAATAAGTAAAATTATTTACAAATATAATAAAATGTCATGGCTATCACTCGTAAACTACTATGATCTATCATAAATAAACAATGATATTTTGCTATATTTGTAAATATTTTAAGTAGTTTTGTCATTTAAACAATTGCCCGTCAAACAAAATGCAATATTTATTAGATTAAAATACTATTTCGGTCCTATACTTTGAAATATGTTCAATTTTAGTCTTTATATTTTTAATTGTCTAATTTTTCCGTACTTTCAATAGTTCTTAAATTTAGTCTATCAAAGCTAATTTTGTACTAAAATTAATTAAACAATGACAATAATTTTCATATAAGAAAATACAATATGTGAATATATTTTCAAAAGCTATAATAAAAACATTATAGATAATAAAAAAAGTTTTTAAAAAATAGACAATAAATTAATATTACAAACTAAATTTAAAATTAATTGAAAATACAATAACTAAAATTAGACTCTTGAAAATGGTATTTTAAACTATTTATTTATATTATATATTTGTGTAGTGTGGTGTAACTATATAAGTCATTAAAGCGACATTTGTTTTGAAAGTAGGAAAGCTAAAAATATAGGTTGATTGAGAATTTTAGAGGATAGATATTAAGAAGGTGTCGAAAATTTTATCCAAAAAAAGAGAATTTTTCTTTTTGGAGACAATAAAACAAAAGAATAATAAAAGGAAAATGGAATAAAAGAGGGTGAAAGGGAAAAAAAAGAAAAAGAAAAAAAGAAAAAAAAATTATAACTAAAGGAGAGAAGAGAAGCTGATGGCGGAGATTTGGGCCACCTCCCCCTTCTCCTTGTTTATGATTCTCCTATTTATATGCCCTTCGCTGCTTTTACCATTCTGACTTCCGCCTCCTCTGGATCTCTCCCTTCTTATTTTCCTCCTTCTTCCCCTTCCATTCTCGTTTCCCTTCCACATCAATTTCCATGGCTGACCAGCTCACCGACGATCAGATCTCCGAGTTCAAGGAGGCCTTCAGTTTGTTCGACAAGGATGGCGATGGTCTGTTTCTTTCAGATCCCTTCTCCTTTCGTCTCCTTCTTTCTCTTTCAATCATTTATCATCCCCCCATTTTAGATCTATTTTCCAGCTCATAGAATTCTTATATATCCTCGTTGCTATCTATTATCAAACCCCTATTGCCCATCCTAGGACTTCTGCTGTTGATTGATTTTTGCGAGGATTATAAACTGTTTTCCCTTTTCGATGTGTTTTGAGTTTCCTCGATCCGTTTCTGTTATCTTGGATTGTCTATTACGATGAACATTCAGTGATTAGGATGCTTGGAAATCATGGATGGATGGCTGGATGGATGGATGTTTTGTCGATTTGAAAATTTTCGCTTGAAGATGATTCTTCATTGGGTGTATATATTATTGTTGAATCTGGAAAGTGATTCATACATACATATATTTATGGCATTTTAGTTGATATATTGCCACCACGCCTCGTCGTCAGGCAGTGGAAATAACCTGTGGATCGTTGCTTTTCTGTACCTTTTGACTTTGGAGAGGTGGTTTACGTTACAAGGAACTTTACATTTCTTCATCCTGGCGTCGTTTAGGGGCTTCTTGTTTACCCTCCATATATGTTACCATTTGATCGAATATGCTTAATGAGTATGCGCGTCTGCCCTTCGAGTTCAGCATTGACATGGTAGACATGTCCATTAGTTAGATGGAGGTTTGGAATTCATTTGATAATATATATGGTATGATCAGAAAATCTGGTAATTAGCCTTTGGATTTTATGTAGAATCCCTCTAATTAACAGGAGTTCTCCCTGTAATTTCATCATTCATCCTTGATTCTATTCGAAATCAGCTGTGTGTTTTCAAAATAGTTAAAGGTTGGATAAATGATTTATTTCTGAAGGATGCCGATATATAAACAACGCTACCATGGAAAATAGTTTCTTACTTTGAACTTGTTTGTGTTAAAGTTTTTGTAACAAATTCATAGCTGCATGAGTTGTTAAAGCAAGCAGTTGCGGCCTTCTAGTCTCTCTTGCTTCATTATCTTGTGGGTTTGACTTGCTATTTAAGGGTCTTTGTTGTTTTCTGTCTAGAACTGTTTACCATACGGAGAATCAGCGACTATCTGAAGTCTCCTATTGGGTTCAAATTTTACGTATTGAATCATGTTCCCTGGATACTGTATTGCAAATATTAATTGATTTTACATATTCCATTAAGTGGTAATCTCTCTCTAAAGTTTACCTATGTATTTCGTTTGTGTATCTCTCAATTCCAGTCTGAATTGTTAAGCATAGGTTATATTAGATACACATGGTTGGTCAGTAAGGGAACTGAAGCAAATGCTCATAACTTACAATAAGCACAAAGATGTGTTCCCAACATTTAAGTCTGTAGGAACATTGAGGACAGACGAGATTGGTCTTCTTCTACCAAGAAACAAAGAATGAAAGTGGTAGGAGACAACCACCAAAGGTTAAGTGGGCCAATCCGCAGAAAATATTGACCTTGCTGGGACTCTTCGACCTCCTGACAACATTTAATCCAAGTATCCTGCATAGGACAATTAGAAATTGCTCTTACCAAGTATTTTACTGACATTTTGATGGATGAATCACACTTTTAATTCTTCAATCTTCTCTTGACTCCAAAGACCTCTAAACTCTTTAATGTCATCCTCTAGAATTCTGATGTCACTGAAAGCAACTGCAAAATTTCAACCGTAAAGGTTGATTGCTCAATCATCCCTCCAAAACAGACATCCTCTCATTCGCACCCCTTTTAGCAGAAAGTTTCTCTATACAATTCTACAATTTTGAGATATCCTACCAAGCACTCCTACTACTTCTTCCCCCTTGTTTCTTTATTTTAACCTGCTCTATCGATTTCATTAAACATTATACTTTTCAAGACTAACCTAACTTGCATTTGAGCTAACATGAGCACAACTCAACTGGTCAAGGCATAAGTCATACATTCAACCAAAAGGTCAAAAGTTCAAGTTCCACCCCCACGTCTTGTTTAACTCGAAAAAGACCGCCAACATGTATTGGTTGTTAATGTATGCCAAGCTTTTCACCGACTACATGAGTTGTATTTTGTTTGTTTTATTTCTGTTGGGTAGGTTTATTGTATTCTTTCTTGCAGTAGTTGATATACTGACTACATGAGTTGTATTTTGTTTGTTTTATTTCTGTTGGGTAGGTTTATTGTATTCTTTCTTGCAGTAGTTGATATACTGGCTACGTGTATGATCAAATTGTGTTTGAACCTTTTGTTTTGAATCAAGTACCTAGACCTATTGCCATTTTGTATTTCTGGAAGTTTATGCTTGATATATACATTTCAGCCACACGCAGTTGAGCTTTATGTCATTCTCAGTTACTCCATAATCTTTGGAATTTCCATTTTGCAGCTCGAAACATATATTGTCCTGTTAAAATTTTCGTTCAAGTGTATGGTTATTGCTTCTGCTTAGATAAATAATCAGATGGTGAGTCCGCCCTATTTTTCTTAATAATGACTACCTTTTTTCAATTCTTTATAGGCTGCATCACCACCAAGGAGCTGGGGACTGTAATGCGGTCACTGGGCCAGAATCCAACTGAAGCTGAGCTACAAGACATGATCAATGAAGTTGATGCTGATGGAAATGGAACTATCGATTTCCCTGAGTTTCTTAATTTGATGGCAAGAAAAATGAAGGACACTGATTCAGAGGAGGAGCTCAAGGAAGCTTTCCGTGTGTTTGATAAAGATCAGAATGGGTTCATTTCTGCCGCTGAGCTTCGGCATGTAATGACAAATCTTGGTGAGAAGTTAACAGACGAGGAGGTTGATGAAATGATCCGTGAGGCAGATGTTGACGGCGATGGGCAAATCAACTATGAGGAATTTGTCAAAGTCATGATGGCCAAGTGAGAATCAATCAACTGAAATCTTAAACCTTAATCTGCTTGAAATGAAGAGGGATATGGGCAGATAAGTTGATGATATGATTTGTTTTCCCATTTAGGTTGTCTCCATTTTGTTTTACTATCTATGTTTGTCTCTCTCGTTTCCATTATTTGCGGTACTGTTTTTCAGTATCCCGTTCCTTTGCTGCAACGATTTCTGTAGTTTGGCATGGCTGTTCGTGTTGGTAGTCTCTTTAATTTTTAATATTTCTTTCTACCTGTGATGCTATGAACCCAGAACCATTGGTTGATCGAATCAGAAGATTTTGCTTGTGGGAAGTTATACTTGTCTCCAGTTTCCCAACTTCCCATCCTTTTTGGTGAACAAAATTTCCTGTGCCTGAGAACAATTTTCTTTTTCCTTTCATTTACAACTTCCAGATCTAGAACCGATACTTATATATTAAATTGAGTTTGGTTGGCAAGCTAGTATCGTTTGAATTGAAGGATGGCTACAAGTCGACATGATAAGTTGGGATGTATAACATCTTCTACCTTGTCCAAGTTTTTGAAAATTGACCTTTTAGGGGAGAGGAATATAAAATTTAGAAAGCCACAACATTACCTTAATTAATCAGTATGTGATAAGTTAGGATGTATAACATCTTCTACCTTGCATCCCACTTTAATCAGTATCTTTAAATAACGGTCAACTAATGGTTGACGGGTTATTTAGTGGAACATTTTTCCTTTTCGACTACTAGTCTTTGTTGGTTTAGAAAGATGTGTGTGTTAATATTGTTTTATGATATCCAATATTGTGTACAAACTGTGTTACTTAATATGAAAGTATTTATAAAATTAGTATTTAAAGGTTTTTTTAAAAAAAAAAAAAATTAAAGAAAGCAATATAAAGAAAAGTAGGAAGTAAGAGATAATTTGTGTTTGAAAATTGAAGGGCTTTGTGGGTAATTATGTTTGCATTTGTGATATGGATAGACGGATGGAAGCAATGCGGGAAGATAGGAGGAAGAAGAGGAAATCAGTGAAAGAGTCCAATGATAAGAAAAAACGTGGCTTCCTCAAGTTTCGCATCCACCACCAGTGTTGTTTGCTTTAGCCTATAACTCCATTATTTTACTTTTCCATTCCTCTTACTTTTCTTTAAATATTAATACTAATTACTAACTATTTTGCATCTACCACCATGGGAGGGGGATTTCCAACGTAATTAAGCTTTGCTCGCTTTAGTTAGAGGAAATTTTAGAAAAAAAACATCTTTTCGATCATCTAAACAATTTATTATTGGCCATGAAAAATCACTTACGAGATTAAAAAAAGAAAAAATCTTTTAAAGAATTTGCCATTATAAATAGTTAGATCAAATCTGTGTCTTTTAAGGAAAGTTATTGTTATTTTAACTAGTTAAATTATCTTGAATTTTCACTAACCTTGAATGTTTTGAAGCTATAAAAATTGAGGCAGGTAACCTTGGTTTACTACACTAATCATAGATTGGATTAAGTTGCCCATTTTTTAATAACAAAGATATTTTACATTTATTAAGACGATGGTTAATCTAATTTGTTTTGTAAGGATAAATATATATATATATATATATATATATATACACATATACATTTCCACATATTCATTCTAATGATGTGGTTGGCGACACACTCATTGCACAGTGTATGGTTGAAAGCGATCCTAATTTAGTACATAAGATGTTTTGATTTGATTACTTGTTTAAATACAGAAGGGTTCATTTTCTTTATTGAACCAAAGTTACATTTACCCCGCTGGAATCAAAAATTGGTAAAGTGGGTGGATTTCAATTGGACTATCAATAGAAATGGACCTCAATAGTAAAATGGTTTTACTTTGTTTGATTATGTTTACCCATCAATTTTTTCAAAAGTTATATGAGTTTGTTTATCTCGTCGCTCTAATTGAATGGTTAGGTTAAAAAGACTAAACTACCCTCGAGTTAATGTATTTCAATTAACAAAACGCCCACATCCATCAGTAAGTATAACATTTTTGGCCATTTTCATCTCTTCTTCACATTTCAACTTTAGACTTACATTTTTTAGGATCTATTGTGCGATTTGTTCCATCATCCATCAGTAAGTATACATTTTTTGCTATTGTAGTTCACTTTTACTTTGTTTAATATTATAGTTGTCGTTTGGTTTTCTGTTCATACATCTTTTTGCTAGAGCTATGAAACATCACTACGCTCCTAATGATTTATTTGAAATTTGAATTCGATTATTAGCTGCCGTTAGGTCGCTATCGTTCAACTATTAATAGCATGTCATGAACTCCGTTATCACTGTTCATCCATTAATCACACAATTTATTGTCTCTCTTACCAACTTGAAGCTATCACTTTTACGGATTGTTTATTTCGAGTTAATATAATACCGTCGTTTTGATCGATTGCTTTACCGATATAAAATTATTGCTTGCTTTATCGGTTTGCCCGTTTGGTTCCTAGCAGTAAGTTGGTAGTGTTAAAACAGTCATTATTACGAGATTATGTTCCTCCCTTTTTCTAATGCAATCTGTGAAAATCCTAACATGGAGAGAACCAAATACTAACCTTCCAGAGCCCATATTTTTTAAAGATATTAGACTTGTGACAGTTAGAAAATCATCCCACAATTGATTTGGAAATAACTCAAATTATTTTAGAAATCTTTCAATATCAAATTTTCAAAATTAAATTACAATATATATTTAAATTACAAATTGTCAAAATTACTTCATTCATGATAACTAACAAATATTTTTTACATGATATAATTAACACAAAGTGTTAACCCTAAACACTAAATCCTAAAGTCAAACTCTAAATCATAAATTGTAAACCAAATTCTAAATCCTAAATCACAAAGTAAATCATCTTTTGGTAAGTTTGTAAATTACATACAAAGTAATTTATTTCAAGTTTATATTTGAGTGATTGAAAAATCATAAAATTATAGGAGTAAATTCTAATTTTTCTTAAAAATATAAATTAATATTTACCATCTAAAATAAAAATTTAAAATTTAAAATTTAAAAAAAAACATAAAAAGGAACAAAATAATAATAATAATAATAATAATAATAAACAAATAGAAAAGTTCCGTTCATCGACGCAATTATTGAAGAATTTGACTTGGTCAAACTTTAAAAAAAAAAATTATAAATGTTGCGTCTCTTCCCAATATGACAAAAACTTTGCTCAAATTTTCTAAAATAATTTAAAATGTTCCAACGTTTTTCCTATTTATTTTTTTTAAACAACCCTACTTTAACACTCAATTCATATGAATAGTGAGAAATTATCACATTGCTTTAATCATTACGATACATTGTTTAATGCTCGGCAACAAAGCAATACTATTTCACACATCTACAAAGGATAAAAATGTGAATCAATATTTCAAAAAGTAGATTGCAAAAGTTGTCAAAAACCAAAATGCTAACAAAAACTCGTCAATTACCAAAATTACCAACATTGAAGAAATTGCTCGTCTACCTTAAAACATATCAATCAAAGGAGTTGGACGTATTGAAGTTGTGAATTTCACTTCTTATTTGGCCTAAGAAGTTCATGGTCCCACAACTGAGAAATATCAATTTATGCCTCATTAACTCTTTACAATATGAGTTTCAAGATTTCACAATTCCATTCCTTACCCAAAATACCCTTTTCAAAAATCATGGAATTTAATATCTACCAACAGATACTTGACCAATTAAGGGAGGGGAATCAAAATCATACTCACAATCGTATATATGTTCTCTCACTCCATAGAAAATATATCATCCAATACCAACATCCACACATGCAAGTGATATTCAAACAATGTATTCACATTTATGTTGTTTACACTATTTACAATTTTGGCCTTATAATTTAGAGGGGTGCATTGTATAAACTATCTTTGAATATGTAATAAGATATTTTCTCTCTAATAATAAACTATTCTCTCCTTATCTCGATGTGAATTCTCTATTGTTTACATTTTCTATTTATCTTTGATTGTGAATGGCTTAACAAAACCCTCTCATTTAATTCTTTATTTGATTTAATTTCTTCATGCTCTTAATTTTATTACAAAATTCCCTTTTTAAAATTTTATTTTAGTAATATATTTAAAAAAAGATCTCATATTTTAAGCAAGAGAGAAATTTGAGTTAGCATCTCATCAATCTTCTGGTCTCCTTTTCTCCTCAAAATCTCACTCATTTCTCTTACCTTCATCCTCAAGTCTTCTCTGGATTTGTCAACCACTACTTGTCTGATCAGGTTTGCTATTTCCTGTCTTTGAATTTTGCCGTCGGGATCTCGCTTGGCCTCCACCCCCACCCCCGCCTCTTCCAGAAGTCCGGCGTTATAGGGTTGATCCACATGCATCGGAACCCCTATTACGGGTACCCCTAGCATTATGCTCTCCATCACCGAATTCCATCCACAGTGACTCACAAATCCCCCAATGCTTCTATGTTTCAATATCTTCCCCTGAGGCGCCCAATCTTTCTCCACCATCGCCCTTTCTCCTGCTCTCTCCACAAATCCCTCCGGCAACAATTCTTCAATCCTCTTCCTCTCTTCTCCTTTCGGAAACCTAACCACCCATATGAAATTAGCCCCACTCTTTTCCAATCCAATCGCTATCTCTTCCATTTCTTCCTTCGACGGGAAGAATTCGCTTCCAAATGCCACTAAAACGGTCGATGATGCTTCCTTTTTGTCCAACCAAGTCTTGATCCTCGAATAATCTTCATCTTCCTCATCCTCGCTCGGTTCGTACACCAAAGGACCAACCGCGATTACTCTCTTCTTCAACATAACAGAGAGGTAATCCATATATTTTCCTTCCATCTCTTTGAAGCTATTGATCAGAATCACATCGCGAGAAGCAGTCAAGCAATACAGAAAGGCTTCTCTAACTCGACGACCTCTTTCTGTAGTGGTTCCATCAACGTTGGTGTACTTGGCTTTCCAATAATTGTGAAGAACAAAATCTGAGAGTGGAAATTTAGAATTAGGGTAGTGGATATTGTGAAGAGCATGAGAAATGATGGAAGTTGCGGTGGTATTGAAGTTGATGGCAGGAATATTGAGGGAGGAAGCTATTCGAGGAGCCCATGGTTGGAGAACGTCATAAATGAGGAGATGCGGAGAAAGTGTTTGTAAAATTGATTCAAAGCGTGGGGCAGCCGCAGCAAAGGCTTGGTGGAGAGTGGGGGTAAGGTGAGGGGGGAGAGCGTTGGTTGTGTGAAGATGAGGAGGAAATTCAGGAGAAGAAGGAAGATGAAGCTCCACAAATTGAATGGAAGAAGAAGAAGAAGAAGAAGAAGGAACTAGTTTTGGTCTAATAGAGTCAAGATTAACAGGAGTTGAACAGAAGTAGATTTGAAAGTTATTCCTACTCCTAGAGACAGCTTTGGCTAACTCCAAGTAAGCAGAGAGATGGCCATAGCCAATCCATGGAAACATCAAAATGGTTGTGGGTTTGTCTTTAGCTTTATGGACATCCATGGCTATGCCACCCAAATTAATTAGTTAAGCTTTGCAACTCCAACAACAAGAAGATCTTATAGGGAGAAGCTAATGTCATTTTGTGAATGGACAGAACATGAAATACATGAACGTTGGAGTTGGAAAGCAGGCACCCAGTATACTATTACAATTATTGTCAACTTCAAGGCTTCAAATTTAGCCGTTAGTGGAAGAAGCTCTCGATGGAACCAAGGTCAGACATTACATTAAATTTCTTTAGAAAAAAAAATGGAAAAAATTTCCGACATTTTATCTTGCCGTCTCTCCTCTGGTGGTCGTCATACATATAAAAAAAAAAAAAAATTAAAATATTTTCAAGGAAGAAGGAAAGTAAAATTTACATAGATATAGATATAGCCAAAGACACACTATTTTTTTTTGTCATCAATTTCGATTATAAATTTACTTTATTAATTTATTTACAGCCAATTTCACCTTTTGAATTTTTTTTCTTATAAAATATTCTTAACAATTATGCACAAGTTGCTTATAAAATATTGGATTCAAAACACCGTCCGAAAATATTTGGAGCTGAAACTCAACTGTGTCACAGAAAAATATATATTAAAGAAAAGTTGTTTTAAACGATAAAATTGTTTGAAAATATTTATAAATAATAGTAGAATATCATTATTTATCTGTGATAGACCACGACTACTATCTGTGTCTATTATGAAACAGAAAGATATAAATAATAGTCTATCGCGATCTATCACATATAGACAATATATTTATAAATAATTTGATTTATTTTCTTATATTTAAAAACAATTCTATGTTACATTAGTATAATATGTTGTCTAATGAAAATGATAATTTTAATGAAATAGATCATCAAAATCAAAGACACATGATTTTAATACTTCCCACTAACAAGTAACGACTGCTCGCCGATAAATTAAGAATTGGGCAATGGTTAACGAGTATAACATCCTTCATTTATTATAAACAAATTATTTTTAAAAAAATATATTTGCTATGTGGCAAATTTTAATTGAGCAATTATTTAATTGCACAAGTATAGATACAACTCCGCCGACATCTAAGTATTTTTCTTAAATATTTAATGCATTGCATGATAAAAAGCATAGAAAAATACTTAGGTGCATCTCGAGCATCACTTATTTTTGTGCATACCACCAAATAGTTCAATCATAATTTACAATATTTTTAAAATACCCAACTTTTGTTCCTTGACTAACAAAATCGATCAAATATTTCGCAGTTGATGTGTCATTTTTAAACCCAAAAAACAAATGATATATTTTATTTAGAAAATACCACACCAGCCTCCTTGAAATACTTAAGAGATTCTTTATTTTAATTGAAGATCAAAATTGAAGATTTGATTCTGTCTAATTTTGAAGTATAAAGACTAATATTAAGCTTCATGGACAAAAAAAATGTAATTTATCTTGAGGTAAAAAGGAAAAGTTCTCTTTATACTTTTTCGATCTTTTGGAGAAAAGAGGGAAATTAGCCCTTTTGTTGAATAAAATAAAATAAAATAATAATAATAATAATAATAATAATAATAATAATAAAAAACTTGGGTTGCTCTCTCAAACTTTTTTTTTAACAATCAAAACTCCAACTTCAAACTTGAAAGTCAATATCCAAGTAGCAAGATCCCATCCATTTATTGCCTACCCCAGTTGGTGCACGTGATAACCAACCCACTCCTCTCCAGTCTCCCACTACAAAAACAAAGCTCCGCTAGGCAAGATCAGTATCAAGTCTATGATTTGCATACCCATGGATGCCCAGCAAGCTACAAAAACAACCATTTTGATGTTTCCATGGCTTGGCTATGGCCATCTCTCTGCTTACTTGGAGCTAGCCAAAGCTCTCTCTAGTAGCAGTAGGAACAACTTTCACATCTACTTCTGTTCAACCTCTGTTAATCTTGACTCCATTAAACCAAAGTTAGTTCCTTCTTCTTCCATCCAATTTGTGGAGCTTCATCTTCCTTCTTCTCCGGAATTTCCTCCCCATCTTCACACAGCCAACGCTCTCCCTCGTCACCTTATGCCCACTCTCCACCAAGCCTTCGCTGACTCTGCCCCACACTTTGAGGCAATTTTACTAAAACTTTCTCCACAGCTCCTCATTTATGATTGTTTCCAGTCTTGGGCCCCTCGCCTAGCTTCTTCCCTCAATATCCCCGCCATCAACTTCAACACCTCCGGAGTCTCCCTCATTTCTCATGGCTTCCATGCCATTAACTACCCTGATTCTAAACTCCCATTTTCCAATTTTGTTCTTCACAATCATTGGAAAGCCAAGTACGCCTCCCCCCCTCCAGAACACACACAAAATGTCAAAGAAGCCTTTTTCTATTGCTTAAACGCTTCTTGCGATGTAATTCTGATGAATAGCTTTAGGGAGGTGGAGGGGGAATATATGGATTATCTCTCCCTTCTGTCAAAGAAGAAAGTAATTCCGGTTGGGCCTTTGGTGTATGAACCGAATGAGGAGGAGGAAGATGAAAATTATTGGAGGATAAACAGTTGGCTGGACAAAAAGAAAGCCTTGTCGACAGTTCTAGTGTCATTTGGAAGCGAAAGCTATGCCTCAGAGGAAGAAAAGGAGGAGGTTGGGAATGGATTAGAGGAGAGTGAGGCTAATTTCATATGGGTGGAAAGGGATCATGAACAACAAAGAAGGGGGTTTGTGGAAAGGGCTGGAGAAAGGGCGTTGGTAGTAAAAGGATGGGCTCCACAGGCGAAGATATTGAAGCATGGGAGCATTGGAGGATTTGTGAGCCATTGTGGATGGAACTCTGTGTTGGAGAGCATCGTGTTTGGAGTACCCATAATTGGGGTTCCGGTGTTTGGGGACCAACCCTTTAATGCCGGAGTGTTGGAAGAAGCAGGGGTGGGAGTGGAGGCTAAGCGTGATCCCGACGGCAAGATTCAAAGACAAGAAGTAGCAAAACTGATCAAACAAGTAGTGGTTGAGAAAACCAGAGAAGACTTGAGGATGAAAGTAAGAGAAATGAGTGATGTTTTGAGGAGAAAAGGAGACGAGAGGATTGATGAGATGCTGGCTCAAATTTCTCTCTTGTGTAACATTAACATTTGACAAACATCAATACTATGTATGGTGCAAATGCATGGTGCACCTTCTTCTAGTCCATTGATTCATCCAATAAAGAAATTCAATAATGCTAAGAAACGAATTTTTCTCATATATCTATTCCTAGAATAGTATTCGATGAACATTTGGAATAAAAATGCATTATCTCTATCTAACCCTATGTATGTATGTATGTATGTTCTGATACTTCTGCTGTGGGTTTAAATTGTTAGGTCGTAGTTCACGTCCATGCCTTTCTTGAAGATCCAACCAGTTTTCTTTGTGTGGAATAAGATAATTTGTTTGAAAAGTGAGTTAAGAATCTTAACTATAACAACTCCATTGCAAATAGTCCACGAACTCTCTAGTAGGACATGGAATAATGCCATTGACAAATCCAATTTTGTTACTGAAAATGAGACTAATGGTCATCGCTTGAATCCATGCAGTGTAAATGGTTGTCAAAAAGGTTAAAGACATGAAGAATACTAGTATTGTCGAAATAACAGAGAATGTACGGATTTGTGTATCGTCCAAAAATGCTAGGAGTCATAGGTTGCAAAATCGCATTGAAAGAGACAGAAGGATTAAAAGGACCGAGGACCTCCCACCATAAAAGCAAAAGAAAAGAAACTAGAAAGACAAAACGGGACTAAAAAATTGGTTCCATATTGTCTTTAATAAATTATTATTTATGACATAAAGTACAAAATTTAAGAATATATTTTTTTAAAATTTAACCCGTTAATTAAGATTAATAACTTTTCAAATCTTCATACCTCTCTTCTTCTTCTGTAAAACTTAACCAAACCCATAGAATTTCATATGGCAGCATCATAATGGTTGGTTGTGGATCTGTCTCTAGTTTTCTAGACATCCATATGGCAGTGGCAGCAGATTTATTTATCATACACAGCCTTGTAAATTTACGTACTAAACATAATTTAATCTGAGGTTCAAAATCTATGAACCGAACACAATTGTCATTAGTTTTTTTAGTATATTATGGATAAATTGTTTTAAATGACAAAATTGTTGAAAATATTTACAAATAATAGCAAAATATCACAGTCTATTATGATACAGATAGTAGTTTATCACGACCTATCGCAGATAGACAATAAAATTGTATTATATTTATAAATATTTTGATTTATTTTTTTTATATTTAAAAATAACTCTGTAATATATTAGCAATTAAAATATACATGGAATGCATTCCATGTGAAAATATATTATTAAAAAAAATGCACAAGGAATGTTATTAAACTTGTACAACACATAAGTTAGCGTACAATAATTACGAGTGAAAAGAAAACACATGTTTCACGTGTTTGCACGTTCATTTAAATCTCCAATTGTTAGAGTATTTTATATTATGTCATTTAATGTTTATTTATGATGTAGGCCTTTTTAGTTTTTGTAGTATGTTGGGGTGAAATTGGACCTGATTAGAAATAGGAAAACAAATCAAGAAAATATGTGAAGATAAATACAAGATAAAGTGGACTTGCCGACGGATTCAAAATAAGTCCAAATATCGGCAAATCGATCATTTATCCGATCAAATCTAATCCTATCTAGGGTAAAGAATGATCTATCTAATCTAATCCAATCCTAAAAGGAAAAGATAAACTCCATCTCACTCTTTCCACAAATACAACATTATACTTTCATTGGAATTATCTAGATTTGGGACCCTGAACTTTATTAGAGATTTGGAACTTATTTAAAAACTTATGACTTCTTCTCTACTAAATTCAAACCGTTGGTGTCGTGTGAGGGTCAAGTGTGTTTTCCCTGCCCCAAATTTTGCATCAACATAGTATTTAAAACTTATTTCGACCTGCACAAAGGGCCCCTTTATTGGAGCCCAAATGAAAATTAACCCCAAATTTAACAACAAACTAATTTTGGCCTTTGCTTATGTCAGCACCATGGGAAATTACCACTTTGACCCCAAATGCATTTCTTCCTTCTTTGTTATGCAGCTGCTGCTCGATCTGGTACGTTCATCTTCTTCTCTTTTACATTCTTCTGCTTTTTCTTTTTCTTCCACTTCTGGTTAGTTTTTCGTCGTTGTCTTCTTCTTCCATTTTTCTACATTTTTCTTCTTCTTCATCTTTTCTTCTACGTTTTTCTTCTTCTTCATTCTGTAGTTTTTTTTCTCCCTTCTTCGTTCTGTAGCTTTTCACGAAGAAAAAAAAATTGAAATTGTGCCTTATGAGGAACTAGAGGAAGGAGCGAGAATTGAATTAAAAAAAACTAGAACGAGAATCCAAACAAAGGTAAAAATTCGAAGAAAAAATTGCAATTGTATCTAATGAAGAACTAGAGGGCGGAGCAAGAATCGAGATCGAGAAATTAGAGCGAGGAAGGAACGAGAGTTTGGCTCTTGTGCCCGTTTTGAGGTCAAATGAGTACTTTCATATGTGGTTGATGTCAACAGAGGGCCATTTTTTCATTCTTTTTATAACCTTGGGCTGGGCCATTTTTCATTTGGACCCCCAAAAAGGGCCACCCTTGTGAAAATCCCAATATGGAATTAGGATAGTGGTCACTGTGAACAACATGAGAAATGATGGAGACTTCGGTGATGTTGAAGTTGATGGCAGGAATATTGAGGGAAGAAGCTATTTGAGGAGCCCAAGTTGGGTGGAAAGAGTCATAAATGAGATGCAGAGAAAGTATTTGTAAAATTGCCTCAAAGCGCGGTAGCCGTTGAGAAGGCTTGGTGGAGAGTAGGCCTAAGGGGAGGGGGGCGAGAATTCGTTGTGTGAAGATAGGGGAGGAAGTTCAGGGGAAGAAGATAGATGGAGCTCCACAAATTGGATGGAAGGACTTAGCTTTGTTTAATGGCAAGATCGAGAGGTTGAACAAAAGTAGATGTGGAAGTCCTTCCTACTCCTAGAGAGAGCTTTGGCCAACTCCAAGGAGAGAGAGGGCTATAGCCAATCCATGGAAGCATCAAAATGGTCATGGGTCTGTCTTTAGCTTTCTGGACATCCATGGCTATGGCAGAAGATTATCATACACAACCTTGTAAATTTACGTACTAAACGCAATTTAATCTGAGATATAAAATCTAATTAACGAAAACAACCATTTTATAAGTTCTAACACAATTTTCATTAGATTTTTTAGTATATTATACTGGAAATTAAAATACACATGCAAATATTCTGATCACATGCATAATTTGAAAGCAGTTACTCAGCACAAATTCATTTGAGATATCATATGCATAAAATCCTCTCATACTATATAGCCTGCGAGCAATGTATCCAGCAACTGCACTAAAAATAAATAAATTTGATAACTGTTTCAGCTTAAAAAAACTTTCAGACATGCAATAAGAGATTAGCTATAGCATACACCTTAAAAAGAGTCCAAATTTACAAAGGAGTAAGATGTACAAGTCTATACAAGCACCACTTAACAGCATAATATCCATAATAACGGAAGATAGTACATTATACACAATTGAATCAAGAGATGAATGATAGACTTGAAATTTAAAGTACGATCCCCGTACCGTTCAGGTAATCTTGTGGTTGTGGTGCCTCCTCTTGCATCACTTTTTCGAATTCTTAAATATATTTTCCTTGTAATATTTGAGTTCCATTATGCTTTCTCTGATATCATCCATAGCCCTATGTTTATTCTCTTTCGGTGGGGCTTTCTTTTGATCTGGAAAGGAAATGGGTTGTTACTGTATGGACAAGTAATTGAATAACCAAATGTTCTATGGTGAGTCTATGTTTGGTTTATGAAGGAAAACTTTCATACTGACAAAAAGTCAACAAAACGGCTAAACACAGAAAATTACTAACATATCATAGGCACAAGACATTTATAGAACCCAAATATATTGAGATATAATAGGTAACCAAACAACGAGATAAACTAAGTTATTCGAAGTACTTGAACTCTCCCCACTTGAGATTACTCCCAACTCCTAAATCACTCACCAAAATATTGTCTATCTTCTTCATCCCCTCCCCTCTATTTATAACCAAGAAGTATAACAAACTCCCTAACTAATTACTAATATACCCTTAATACTCTAATAATACCCTAATAACATTCCTATCAGATTTCCATGACATAGGCCAAAAACGATTGTTCTTGTTCTGAATCAAGTAAAATCTAACAAGCCTCCTCAATACCTTTCAGAGGTGATATTAAGATGGCTCATATCCCATGAGGCAATAAGAAATGTTATCGATTTGGTTGCAATTGACATTTTAAGTAAAACATATAAGTGGTTATTACTTATACTAATAATTTAATTAAAATTTTATATATAATATGAAAATGGTATCTATACTTATTGATTAAAAAAGTATAAATACATATGCCATACAGAAACGTGTATGCCCTGATCTGTATGATTAATAGTTATTTTAAATACATAAATAAAATCAATATTGCATGTACTTGAAAAGTTGGAAATTAAAAGCACATGTTCGATAACACCTTCATTTCGTATTTTCTTACTGACATGGCACAAAAAGGTTTCCAATATGAGGTAGTCTAGGTTTGCAATTACAGACGAACAGTTGCAAGAAAATAATACATGTCTAACTTTCTTATTTTTAATAAGAAACAGAAAATTCAGAATAACATGCCCGTCATTTTTCTCAAAAGCCAAAAGAAACCTTAGTTGTCAAGATTATTACCTCTTGGATACCAGCGAAAGCATAGAGCCTTAACACTACTGACGTCAACAAGCACATGTGAAAAAAGTCCAGCTAAATCTGGCATGTATTTCTGAAGGGAATAAAACTGGCCGTTAGGATGAAAGACATTGCAATGCAGTATTTATGAAAGCATTAAAGAAGATGAATAAGATATCTTGAAACAAAGAAAGACTGCGTGCAACTACCTAAGAAATTGGTGAATAATAAGGACAAAATAAGGCTATCACGTTGGAAGAGCATGTTACATGCTAAATCAGAATTTTTCCAAGTTTTATTAGAAGTGTGAACGTGGGAAGGGTCGTACGAAAGAAGTTGATAGAGATAATAAAAAGAGAAAGTGCCAGGATACTGAAGAGAAAACTCAAGACTTTGATTTGGCCCATTTGGTTAATAGGCAACAAGGAGAGATCATGTTAATTGGAATAGCATCTCACAACCATACTACAGGGTTAGATTAGGCATTAGAAACATAAGGAGAAGAAATGACGTATTTTAATGAATGGTTTTGGCAAATCAAAACAATCTAGCGAACTAAGGGTGATACTAAATTAGTAACTAGTATTTACGAAAATGGAAAGGTGGTCAGTTTACCAGAGGAAGGAAATCAATTAGCAGGCAGGATCCTGGGTGGAACATTGGTTAACTTTAAGGGGACATTAAGGGACTGTTTCGGCCTCAACTTCAAGGGGGTGGAGTGGGCGTTTCCAACAATAATAGCCCACTCCATATTAGGAGCTCCAATTCTAATAGTTGGTGTTTCCAACTATTATAACCTAACTATCATATTACTATTTCACATTCCTATTTGTTACAGTGTTTACTATTTCCTACTCATCCTCTCTTTCTCCCTTTGTTATAGTATTTACTATCTCTTACCTAGACTAAAATAATATGGACCCCAGACAAAGACTATTATAATCTAGACTAAAATAGTCTACACTCCAAACACAGAATACTATAACCTACTGACTATTATAACCCACAGACTATAATAACCAACTTAGCACCCCGAACACCCCCAAAAGATTCCACTATAGTTATAGTTAACTGGGAGATGGCTGAACACCCTCTTGGCATGAAACTTAGGTGGAGAGCCAAAGACTTCAACAGAGATGCCCAAGGTTGCCGATATGGAAGACCACTAATTCATAGAATATTTTGGATGGAAGAAATCTAGACTGGGGATTAGTGGGTGGAGCTCCTCAAGTTGCTTCGCTGGACAATGTGCAGCTAAACTAGGGAACAGAATGAAGCTTATGCAATCTGGAATCTTTTCAATTACACCATCATTTTAAGAATTCAAGGATGCATCTCGGGGATGCTATTTAGAAGAGAAGTTTCACCAAGAAAATAAAAT
This sequence comes from Citrullus colocynthis, assembly GCA_031780015.1. Taxonomy (NCBI): domain Eukaryota; kingdom Viridiplantae; phylum Streptophyta; class Magnoliopsida; order Cucurbitales; family Cucurbitaceae; genus Citrullus; species Citrullus colocynthis. The sequence goes on along the minus strand of QLSR01000217.1, from coordinate 2,449,260 downwards.
TCCTGTCGTGGGATCTTTGCTTTGAGCTAGTGAAAAGATTTCTAGATGCCCAAACTTGGTTCTCAATCTCAGATGCTATTTGCTCGGCTTGAAAGCAGCTGAGTGTCAAGGTCCTTTTTTATCGCCTCCCTGTGCAAACCATGGGCCTTTCTCTTCTCCCCATTCAGAATCTATTTGGTGAAGTTCTGACACAGAAAATATCGAGCAAGTGTTTTGTGGGCATAGATTCAGAAGAAAAATGACCAAGACTTCGTGACCTAATGCACAAAAAGCTTTAGTTTAAGAACATAGTTAGAAAGAAACAGGAGCTCAGTTAAAGAAAAGTTTGATAGAGGTTTTTAAGTTAGCTATATTTTATTCCCCTAGTTGACATGCATTTCCAATTCCTTTTGTAACCATCTTCCTTTGTAACTATCTCAATTGAAGTGGTTTTTAACTACTCCACTGGGATTTCGGAAGTAGATAGAACAGGGTTGTACCTCTCCACATAATCACCGAAAAGTGTTTATTTAAAAAGGAAAGTCCTATCGATGTCTTAATTTTGCCCCATGCTGATAAAAGGTTTATTGGAACGTGAGCAACTGATGCCAATGTATGGAATTTTTTAAAAACTACCCGAGGGGAGGACACTGAATAGGAAAGAGAGAAAAAGGGAGAGGAAAGTATAATGGCCTATCCCAATGAACAGTCTTAGTTACATTGTAATGGACCCTCTCTCTTGAAATCTGTGTCAAGCTCTAAATCACTCACCAAAATAATGCATTCTTCCCCTTTCTCATTCATTATATTTATAATCTAATATCATATCTATCTCCCTAACTAATTACTAATATACTCTTACAATACTCTAAAAACATTCCTATCACAGTCCTACCAAAAAAAATCTCAAAGTGCTCCGTAATAGAATTAAGGAAATGAAAACAACAAAAGGTTGCTGAAAAACAGATAACCCAAGAGAAAGAATCAAAGCAAACCCCAAAAAGCCAGGAAACAATTGAGTATATTAAAAAATTATATAAAAAAAGGTATATAGACATATTGACTAAACTGAAACATTTACCTTATAATCTAACACACTATATGAGTGATATTATGAGAAAATAAAGAATATTGCTTTGAGTCTACCTTCAAAAAAATAAAATCCATATAAACTGAATTTCCAGCCAAGTGTAGTTTATAGCTACCAACATGTTTCTTCACAAATTCTATAACCTGCAGAATTACAAATGTCAGTGCGTAAAATTTGAGCAGAAAGATAGATATTAACCAGATTACACGCAATTTATGGTCTTGTTGATGATCCCTAAAAAATACAATTACAGGTATTTTCATGCCATTGGCTTTCTATTTTCAATAAAGACCATTCGATCACGTCCTTAGAAAAAAATGTCTACAGGACGTGGCTCTATGATCTGGTTTTTGGAGGATTGCTGGAAAAAGAAAAAAAAAGAAAAAACAATAAGGATGTAGTTAGTCAGTAATGCTAGTTGGTTTCTAATAAGGTAGACTTCATTGTTCTACTCTTCTCATCATAATTTTAAAATGAGAACCAGACAGCATGGGTTGGGTCCTATCTAATACATGATTTGACATATCTGCTTTTCTTTTTAAAATTTTTAATATTAGACATGCATGTCCCTTCCCAGATACGTGAAGGTTACACGCTAGTCCTTTTAAACAAAAACCATATAATCTTCCCCAACCCATCTATTTAAAAGCTCACTAACCCATCCCAAAACTAAAAGAAAAAAATAAAAAATAAAATAAAAAAAACCAAACCTTAAAATTGTCTAATCTTCATCTTCACACCTAAGTCCCAAAAAAAGCACGCCAAAAAAAAAAATAATAATAAATAAGAGATCACTTGGATAACCATTTAACTTCATCTTCTTCATTTATCTTTGTACATCTCCCTCTAATCTTCTTCTCTGATCAATCTGACTCCGGCATGCCACTAACCTTTCCTATTGTATTCTATTAACTATTGCATTTCAGTTTTTGTCATGTATATTGTACTGTTGTCATTAACTTTGCTTTTTAGTGGATTACACTTAGATACTTTTATGTTTAATTTACATATATCATAGTTTTTTAAAAGAAAAAGAAAAAGAAAGAGAAGGCACTTGTATCCTAATTTTTTAGAAATTGATGTGTCATCCTATCGTATCTACAACCAGTATTCGTATCTGTGTCTGTGATTCATAGGATTGAGTGGTTTCTGTATAATTCTTTGAAATCTTTGGGTTGAGAAAATAGAATAGTCATCTTGGTGTTATTTATGATTATGAGATACCAAGTTCATTTATTGCAAGATTCCCAACCTATTGGTGCTTTGATACGGACAACAAACATTTTCAGAGGAACTTTTGCAAATAAAAATGACAATTTTTCCCTCTGTCACAGTGAACCATCAGAGTTCTTGCATATGGTCGCAACACACCAAAAAAATTAGGTTTCGTCCTTGAACTTTTAAAACATTTGTTTTGGTCCCAATACTTTTAAATAATGCCTATTTTGATCCTTGCCATTAAGATTCTGTTAACGGGCTAACAGATCGGTGTCGTCTTATATTTTTAGACAATTAGGCTCCGACATGGCTTAACTGGGCTGCCACACATGCGGGTCAACTAGGGTTTCATTCAGGTAAAGTATTTGGTTCAAAATTAGCATGAGGTATTCATTCCATAAGTTAAAGACCCCAAATGGAAAGTTCAAGAACAAAATTGAAAATTCAAGGACCAAATAGGATTTAAACCCAAAAATTTATCACAGTAATAAATAAATCAAATGTCACTTTTTTAAATAAAAATAATAATAAGACCAAGCTTTCATTGAGATAAAATGAAAAGTACACAGAAAACTAAAATATATATATCAATCAAATGACATACATTAATGAATAAATAAAGATGCTAATAACAAAAATTAAATCCAGTGGGGAGAAGCAAAAGCAACAGAGAAATTTTTACTTACCTGTTTTTCAGCTTCTCGTTCACTAATTGTACTTTGCAGCACTTTTTTTGTCAATCCTAAATAATCAGAGTGTTAAATCATAAATTGTTTCATCTGCAAGCAAAAAAGCTTGCGGCAGAAAGCCAGGAGCCACTAAAATACAATGAAGTGCTATATTGATTAAACTTTTCAGTTCTTACCACTGGCCGCATGATGACTTTGACACCATTCTCCCATTTTCTCTAGACATTCTTTTGATTGGTGAATCACTAAATCAGGACCCTAGAAACATAAGTAGATACATGATGAAGCATAGAGAAGTGACGAGACTAACATTGCAACTTTTGAACTTCTCTCGTTTGTTTTAGGCAGCAAAGACTGACGGTGACATACAGAGGTCAGGATTCTTTTCAAACCTATATTTTATTTTGTTCGCTCTCTTATAAAAAGAACATATTTTATTTAGTTCTTTACTTTATTTACAAAATGAAATCATCGACAGATCAAATAGCCAACAATAAACAACGAGCATTTGGCAATGGTATAGTGAAGTCAAAGAAAGTACAAAATTCAATTTCACAAACAAACAAGGAGGAGTGCATGCATGGAAAACACTGTTGAATAGCCAACGGCAACATACCTCAACCAATTTGGTCAGACTGCCATTGGTAATTATACAAGCTATCTCCAGAATTCTATCTGTTTCAACATTTAAACCTGCATATAAGTCAAAAAGGTTTCAACATTTTAAAATACCAGAGAGAAGGCGAAAAAGATATTTGAAACAGATCTCAAAAGTCATATTAGCTTAGCACCCACAAATGGACAGTTCTAAAATTCTTTGGAAATGAAAAGCCCAATTAGAGGCATTAACCCTCGACTCCCCATCCCAAATGTTTTATAGGCTGCTCCCGTTATCTTCTAAAAATAGCCAGGATAGTATCATCAATCAACAATGATTAGGCCTTCTTTTCTGGACTAAGATGTCATGGAATGGTAAAAAGAGTCTAACTGAAGTCTAACTAGAATTTTGGCTTCCACCTGGCTAAGAACATAGAAATGTTATTTAATTAGGATGTCAGAAAATAATTATTAAAAAATTAAGGGGAAAAAAGGCATGCGTGTAGTTTAACTCAAAACATAATTTCACCCACTAGAGAGTAGAGAAAAGCTTGAACGAAAAATATAGATTCAGATTAATGATCATTTTTGTTGGTTGCAATTTCTTTTGCCCCAAAGCCTTGTGTGGCAGACACAGAAAAACCAACCTTAAAGATTAACTACAAACCTCACGTATTCATTGTTGTCAAAGAATATACTTTAGAAATTTAGGTCCAGTGTATAACAACCCTAGGATACAATCTTTTTCTTGGTAAGAAAAGCCTTCCAAGCATGATCATAAAGAGACCAATATATATATATGTATACACGGTTCCTCATCAAATAACCTTAACTTTTATGGTCCACGCTTTTTCAAATGGCTATTCTTGAGCAAGATATAATCTTGTGAAGAAATGTTGACGTAACAATTGAAAATAGGATAAGAAGAAGGATAAAAGAAAAAAGTTAGTTGGGGTCAATAGAGAATGGAGGAAAATGATGAGTGTTATATGCAACTTAGGAAAATATGTAGTGTTAAGATGAGGAAAGCAAGAGAAAGATTTGAAATATGTTCTTTGGGTTTTAATTTAGAAATAGTGGAGTGATTACAATTATGTTTAAGAGTTTTTTTTAAGATCTCACACGTTCCATATCCTTGGTAGAAACAGTGGTTTCAAGGAATTAATTGGGCTGGTTTTAATTGTTACATGAGTTTGTGGGTTTTGATGTGGTTTGGATGGGGTTTAAGAAGCGATGGGTGGATTTTAGTTAGTTTTTTTCTTTTTCAATGAGTGTGTGGGCTTCAATGTCTTTTGAGTGAGGTTTAGGGAGTGTGGGTTTAGTGGGGTTTAAGAAGTCATAATTGATGGATGGGTTCAAAAAAAAATAAATTATTGAAAGAGAGAAAGAAAAATAACACAAAGGTGTACGTGGAAAAACCCTAGATTAGGGAGAAAAAACCACGATAGAAGTTTCTCTTTTTCTTTATTTGTTTGATACAATCAAAGAATTACAAGAGGAAGAATAAATAGAGATAAGAAACTTAAACAAGGAAAAAATATTGAAAACATATATAAGGAAAGAGATAAATTCTAAAATATCTCCCAAATATTTTCCTTTTTCAACACTCCCCCTCAAGATGGAACGTAAATGTCAATTAGACCCATCTTGCTTACACATGCATCAAAGTTCTGCTTAAGCAACCCTTTGGTAAGAACATCTGCAACTTGCTGACTAGAAGGAATATACGGAATGCAAATGCTTCCGTTTTCCAGTTTCTCCTTTATAAAGTGCCTATCGATCTCCACATGTTTTGTTCTATCATGCTGAACTGGATTGTTTGCAATGCTAATAGCAGCCTTATTGTCACAATAGAGTTTCATAGGTAGTTCACTGCTTTGGTGAAGATCAGATAAAACTTTCTTCAACCAGATTTCTTCACATATTCCATGACTCATAGCTCTGTATTCTGCTTCAACACTACTTCTAGCAACTACACTTTGCTTCTTACTTCTCCACGTTACAAGGTTACCCCACACAAAGGTGCAATACCCAGATGTAGATTTTCTGTCAATTACTGATCCTGCCCAGTCAGAGTCTGTATAGGCTTCGATGTATTTTCTGTCGGATTTTCTAAACATCAATCCTTTTCCTGGTGTGCTCTTCAAATACCTTAGAATCCTGTTTACAGCTTCCATGTGTTCTTCGTAGGGAGCTTGCATAAACTGACTCACAACACTGACAGCATAGGAGATATCTGGTCTAGTGTGTGCTAAGTAGATTAGTCTCCCAACTAGACGTTGATATCTCTCTTTATTAACAGGAACTTTGGTAATAGACTCTCCCAATTTGGCATTAGACTCGATCGGAGTGTCAGCAGGCCTGCATCCGGTCATACCTGTTTCTTTCAGTAAATCAAGAGTGTATTTGCGTTGAGAAACTGAGATACCTTCGTTTGATCTTGCTATCTCCATCCCAAGAAAATACTTTAGATTTCCTAGGTTTTTAATTTCAAATTCGTCTGCCATTTTCTGTTTTAACTTGTTGATTTCAGCAGTATTATCTCCAGATAAAACGATGTCATCGACGTATACAATCAGAACCGCAATCTTACCTGAGACAGACCTCTTTGTAAATAAGGTATGGTCAGAGTGTCCTTGAGTGAAGCCTTGGGACTTAACAAAGGTAGTGAATCTCTCAAACCATGCTCTTGGTGACTGTTTTAATCCATACAAGGCCTTTCTAAGTTTACACACACATCGATCAAATTGGTCTTCAAAGCCAGGAGGGGGGCTCATATACACTTCTTCTTCTAGATCACCGTTCAAAAAGGCGTTTTTCACATCTAGCTGATAGAGAGGCCAATCTCTGTTTACTGCAACTGACAGAAGGACTCTGATTGTGTTCAACTTTGCGACAGGAGAAAAAGTCTTGGAATAGTCTACCCCAAAAGTCTGAGTGAATCCTTTTGCTACAAGCCTGGCTTTATATCTGTCAAGAGTTTCGTCAGATTTATACTTTGTTGTGAATACCATTTACATCCAACTGGTTTATGCCCTTTCGGAAGAGCAACACGTTCCCAAGTATGATTTTTCTCAAGAGCTCTCATTTCTTCCATAACAGTAGTCTTCCATTCAGGGATTTCCATAGCAGCATATATGTTTTTCGGTATGGTTACAGTATCAAGACTAACAGTAAATGCTTTGAACTTAGAAGACAAATTATTATAGGAGAGGAAGCTGTACATAGGATACCTGGTGCAAGATCTTGTGCCCTTTCTTAATGCAATGGGCAGGTCTAGATTGGTATCACCCTCTCCTGTCTTGTCGGGCTCTTCTCCAGTAGGGTTTTGGGGTTCTATCCCTTTTTCATTCTCCTCAACTATTGTTGACACTGCCTCATTTTCAGCAACCTGATTATTTTCTGTCATATCATATTTACCCTCTTCTGCCGAACGTTTTGTCAGGTCCACAATATCGTTTTCAACACAGATATTTTCAACGCAAGTAGTATTATTTTCAGGATCAGTTGTACCTTGGGCTTGTGTCGGTTCGGATGATTGGACCAGAGCCAGCACATCAGTAGGGGCCGCCATTTCCTTTCTAAGATTCTTCCTGTAGTACGTTATCCATGGGACTTGTCTGGTGGGTAGGATAGTGTCGTGGGTTGAGAGTAGGTTCATAAAGGGAATTTGGAGAATTTGGATAGTTAGTCTCTTCATTATTGCTCTCCCCCTGAAGAGGACTAACGGGAAAAAAAGGTTGATCTTCTAGGAAGGTGATATCCATAGAGATGAAGTATTTCCGGGAAGTGGGATGGAAACATTTATAACCACGCTGGTGGAGGGGATATCCAACAAAGACACATTTCTGGGCCCGAGGGGAGAACTTAGTCTGGTTTGGACCGAAGCTATGGACAAATGCTGTACATCCAAACACGCGGAGAGGAACATCAGGTATAAGGCGAGTGGTGGGATAAGACAATTTTAGGTAGTCAAGAGGGGTTTGGAAGTGGAGAACGCGAGAAGGCATCCGATTTATAAGATGAGCTGCAGTCAATACGGCATCTCCCCACAGGTAAGATGGAAGAGAGGCTGAAAGCATAAGAGACCGGGCAACTTCAAGAAGATGACGGTTTTTTCTTTCAGCCACTCCATTTTGTTGGGGCGTATAGGCACATGAGCTATGGTGAACGATACCTTTAGTGGATAAGAACGCTCGGAGGGTATTAGTGAGGAATTCACGACCATTGTCACTTCGAAGAATGGCAATTCTGGCATTAAACTGAGTTTCAATGGTGGTGTAGAACTGTTGGAAAATGGAGGAGACTTCAGACTTATCTGTTAAAAGGAAGACCCAAGTAAGACGAGTGTGGTCATCAATGAAGGTAACAAACCAACGTTTACCCGACGAGGTGGTAATCCTCGAGGGCCCCAAACATCGCTGTGAATAAGGGTGAAAGGTTGAGAGGGTTTGTAAGGTTGAGACGGGAAGGAGACTCTGTATTGTTTTGCACGAATACACACATCGCAAGATAAAGAGGAGATGTCAACTTTATTAAACAAATGGGGAAATAAATATTTCATATATTGGAAATTGGGATGGCCAAGACGAAAATGTCATAACATACAGTCGGTTTCAGAAGTTGAAAAATAGGAAGATAACAAACTAGTCCTAGAGCTTTGCCTAGAGGAAGTATCATTATTAAGGAAATAGAGTCCCCTATTGTGCTGGGCAGTGCCAATCGTCTTCCCCGAGCTCAAGTCCTGAAAAAGAACATCATCGGGTGAGAAAGCTACACGACAATTTAAATCTCTGGTTATCTTACTCACAGACAGTAGGTTATATGAGATTTTGGGAACATGCAGGACATTCTGTAATATTAGACCATCGAAAGGAGAAATATGACCCTTGCCGGCAACAGTGGCAAGTGTCCCGGCAGCAATTCGAATCTTTTCATTACCAGCACATGGATGATAAGATAGGAAATCGTCAGAAGTTCCAGTCAAATGATCCGTAGCTCCTGAATCAAGAATCCAGGGTTTCTGGCCAGTAACGCTGAGTAAACTCAAGGATGGAGAAATACCTGAATGTGCAATTGCCCCAAGAGTAGTGGTACCATTGTCAGCTGGGTAGTTCTCTTGACGACATGATTCCGAGTCACTTATCAAGGCCTGATTAGGTTTGTTGTTTGGAGGTCGACGTTTACCATTCGGAGGCCGACCATGTAGCTTCCAACACTGATCTTTTGTGTGCCATGGTTTTTTACAGTGTTCACAGACTGGAGGAGGTTTCCCATTCTGCTTGTCTCCAGTTGTACTAGTTATTTTTGCGTTGAACGCAGCTGAGTCAGTAATGGAGGTACCCACAGTATTCATAGCACTCGTTCTATCTTCCTCAAGCCTAACTTCGGAACAGACTTCCATCAAGGTTGGTGTTGGTTTCTGTCCCAAAATTCGACTTCGTACAGCATCGAATTTGGAGTTTAAGCCGGCTAAGAAATCATATACTCGGTCAATTTCCTCAAGTTTGTAGTATTGAACTCCCCCACACGGACAATCTCAAACAAGTTCTCGACACAAATCCATTTCCTGCCATATCAGAGACAATTTGTTAAAGTATGATGTAACATCCATAGTACCTTGTTTACATTCGTGGATTTGTTTCCGCAGTGTGTAGAGTCGAGAGGCGTTCTGTCTTTTGGAGTATAATTTCTGAACGGCATCCCAAATATCTCGAGCTGTGGCAGCATACAGTAAGGGCTTTCCAATTTGAGGTTCCATACTGTGAATTAAAAGTGACCGGAGTAGGAAATCCTCTCCTTTCCAAATGTGCTCTTGCGGGTCTCCTGGTCTGGGTTTTGGTATGTCGCCAGTTAAATACCCGAATTTGTGACGCCCTTCAAGAATCATTTTTATCGACTGAGACCAGGAGAAGTAATTTTGGCCATTCAATTTTTCACCAATAGTCAGTCCAGTGGCATTGCTTATTGGACCAGACAAATAAGATGTCGGTGTAATGGTCAGGATTGTAGTTACTGGATGCACTGGATACAACGGTAAATCTGACGGGATACTCGAATTTACTGCACTTTGACCTATACGAGTAGAAGCACTTAGTGTGGCTCCGAGAGCAGCAATTTGTTGTTGAAAATTTGCTTGAAGATCGGCGAGTTGTTGTTGAAGAGAAAAGAAACCACTAGATCCGGTGGTAGCAGCGATGGTCGGAGGAATACCGACGCCGGCACCGACTCTCGGCTGCCCAAGACACCCAGACGAACTTCCGATCTCCGCAAATGGTAGCTGTGTAGTAGCGCTGGTCAGATGGAGGCGCCGATCGGGGTTAGACGCAGATCTGACCTCCTCGACGTGCGGCTGTGCGACAGAGACGGTCGACGAGAGGCGCAAATCGGGATGGCCGGCGGCTTGTCGGTAGATCTGAGTAGCAAGCCCGACATTCTCAGATGGCGGTAGGTGGATACGAGGAGGCGCGGCGCTAGGGTTTTCCCATTGCGGCAGTAGGCTCTGAACAAAAGCGGCAACAGCGTTTGGGTTGAGCGACCGGAGATACTCGTGGATCACAGCTTGGACGGCGGATTCTGTGGTGGTGGCAGCGGCGGCGGATCCTGTCGGCGACGGTGGCGGCAGTTCTTGCCTAGGGTTATTTTCGTCAGTGACGGCTAGGGTTTCCTCACCTTGCTCTGATACCATATTGAAAGAGAGAAAGAAAAATAACACAAAGGTGTACGTGGAAAAACCCTGGATTAGGGAGAAAAAACCACGATAGAAGTTTCTCTTTTTCTTTATTTGTTTGATACAATCAAAGAATTACAAGAGAAAGAATAAATAGAGATAAGAAACTTAAACAAGGAAAAAATATTGAAAACATATATAAGGAAAGAGATAAATTCTAAAATATCTCCCAAATATTTTCCTTTTTCAACATAATAAATAAACCCTTACGTGATATAGAGAGAGAGGAGTGGGGTTTACTTTCAAGGTTAAAATAGGTATTTAAAAAATATACAAGGCTAAAATTGTCCCAAAAAAGTTTCTTCCTCATTCGTATTTTTATATATATCCGAACTCCACCACAAAGTTGTATACTATTCAATTTGTTCCAAAAAGGACTCTCAACTACCCTCTTCAAAAACTCTGATTGCTTTCTTTCCACAGCAGCAGCGGAAGGGCTTTAATAACAAAATGCTACAAAATCTTAGCCACATGCTTAAAATGAATGCCAGTCAAACGTCCTAGCAGCCAATCATCAACTCAGTACAGTAAGCATCAAAGAGTCCCTCTGTTTTAGACCTAAGCAACAAAGCAACGGGGACAAAGATCAATTCGGGAACTTTCTTTGGAACCGATCAACGGTGTTGAAGCTCCTAAAGCTAATGATCTGAAGGAAAATTTTCACCATTTTAGGAACACTAAAATTCCAGATCATTCTGACCATAGGAGCTTTCAGTTTGTTATTTGTCTATGTAATCAATTTGAGGGTGAAGTCTCCCATGGGATTAATCCCCCACCCCAGCATATCTTGGCCTTCACTTCACTTAAGACTTATAGGATTATAGGATCTATCTTCTCAATAAAGAACAACCGTGAGATATAATCTGGTTTCCATAAGTAGAAACCATAGTATATGAGTTTTGAGAAAGCAATGGAGGTTATAGTCTCATTTTTATTTTTATTTTATTTTTTTTAGGGAGGGGGTGGGGAACAGACAACTTCATTGAAGGTATGAAATTACCAATAAATAGAATGAAGTCATCTCATTGGTACAAAAGAAGACTAAAAGAAATGTAAGGAGCAAAAATTTCCATAAAAAAAAGGAGTAATAAATCTAATCGTAAAACCCCCAAACAAACAGTGCCGTCAAGCATAGCATCATCACAATGTAGAATTTTGAAATCTCTACATTGTTTCTTTTTAATGGATAACCAACCTTTCATTCAGAGAAAATGAAAGAACACGATGCAAGGAAAAAAAAAAAACCTCCAATATCGCAAAGAAAAGAGGGAAGGGGAGTTTCTTATAATCCCACTTCCGAATCCATGTTATACAAGTTTAAAGCAGATTGATAGCAATATTCGTTAGTTACCAGTCATTTCCAGGTCAATCCAAACAAGAGGAAATTTGTAGTTTTCTGCAGCTATATCTGGTTGACCTTGTTTCTGTCTTTCTCCTGCCAGAATATCACCAGAGATATTAACTTCCTTCTTGCTTTTTCCTGATCATACATTTTCTCAAGGATTAGATGGGAGAGGAACTTCTATAGAAAAGGAAATGCTCACAACCATCAACCAAACTTGAAGTACTGTATCCTACTCACTGTGCGTGAAACGTCAATGGTGTTATGCATGCTAAGAAGATGGATTAGTATAATATACAGTTCTGTGAAATATTAATTTGGCATAGAACCAACAATTAGAAAACCCAAGTAAGAAAAATAACTAAATATTAAGTGAAAAAAACTAAGACCAAAGTACATTAAGAAACTATCTTATATACCAATATTGTTTCAATTATTTTTCAGTTGAGACTGAAAAAAGTACAAACTGGCAACTCAGATTCATGGGGTTTCTGCTTTGAGAATATCCACGAAGCTACATAAATCAAAACCAGGCAGACACAAACAAGAATAGTTTCTTACTATATCACTTCAAATTTCTAATACAGCTGAAGAAAATATCTGGGCCTAATTCCTAGCGCCTCTAAGAGACTAATGGAAGGCAATCGAAGTCCTGAAGTTCTCAGAACCTGCAACCTAGCAGTTGTAAAATATGACAGTTTAGAAGGAGAACGCCTTAAATCACGTCATAAACCAACCTGTTCTTGAAGGGGAAGAAGCAGTAGCGTCATCTTTGGAGGAAGTAGAAAGAGAGGGAATTTGATTGTCTTCAACATCGAGCTCCAACACCGAGAATGCGTTTACAAGTGGCTCCAACGCCATCGCCCTCTCTCTTCCCAAATCTTGCCGCCAAAGAGATTAATCGTATCACTCTCAAACGACCGAACAACCTCCCTCGCCCACGGTGGGTTCTCTCGTCATATTGTATCAATTTTCCGCGTCCACTTTGTAATTGGGAAATGGTATAAAATAAATAAGATAAATTTTAGGGCTAAAGATTTTACATACATTTTTGTGAATAATTAGGACTTTTTATGGTAAAAATACATTGCTGTCCTTTAAAAAAAATCTCAAATCTAAAAGATTTTCAGAAATGGCACTCAAACCTTTCTACTTTCCACAAGTACCATTTTTTCCCAATTGTTTTAATTAGCCAACTTGGTGCATTTAGGTCGGGATCAATCCAAATTATAGATTTTGTGAGCTTTCTTGATCGAATCTGGATTAGAGGATAATCAAAATTAACTATTATTTGATGTCAACTCGGTTCTTCTTTTGTGTAAATGTTTTTCAAGCAAAAGTAAGAAAGTATCATGTGTTGTACAATGAGATATCCTAAAAATTTGCTTTTAGTGATGTTTCCTTTATTTATAAAATTTGTACTTTAAATTAAATGATAATTTTCAAATTACATGCATGTAGTAATGAGCTTAGTTAAAAACCTTAGAAAGTCAACTTGTTACAAATGAATACTCGTAAACTATAAAAGTTACACCAATTAAACTTTACACTAATGATGTATCAATTTAAACTTTGAATTTTCATAAGCGTACCAAGTTATACTATTTATTGCATTTCATTTGGATAAACATCATACAAGATTTATAATTTTATCAATTAAACTCTTAAACTTTCATAAGCAAAGTAATTTAGACTTGGTTAAATTTTCATTTATAAATTATAAATCATTCATTTTACTAATTGAGCATTTAAAAGAGCATACAGACATGTAAAATTTGATGCATATTGATCTTCAGAAATAATATCAATAAATAGTTTCAATTCATTCATTATTGATCATTTATGAGTTTAATGGATACAAATATAAGTTTCGAATGAAATTTGGAAGAGTAGGTAAATTAATATACTTAAAAAGGTTAGAATTTAAATGAATATAATTAATAATTTAGAGTTTAATTCATATAATAGAAAAATTGGGGTATAAATTATTTTTAGAAAATAGTTTAAAGGGCAAATTTGACAATCTAGAAAAAAATCGACCAACCCAATCCACTGGGTTGGGTTGGATTAAATTTTGACAGGCCGACCGACTTGGTTCTGCCTTGGGTTCAAATAGTAAAGAAAAAAGTTGCTTCATACGAACCGATTAGATATACACAAGCCCTCTTTTCACATTTCCCGAATCGCTTCCACAAGGAAAGGAAGTTCCGGCGAAGAGCTATGGCCACCTTGAAAGAGATTCTAACCAGACGACCCGTGGCTGCCACCATCAGGCTCACCGTCCCTGCCGGTGGAGCTCGCCCTGCGCCACCGGTGGGTCCGGCGCTGGGTCAATACCGGTTGAATCTGATGGCCTTCTGCAAGGATTTCAATGCCCGGACTCAAAAGTACAAGGCCGACACACCCATGGCCGTCACCATTACGGCTTTCAAGGACAACACCTTCGAGTTCACCGTCAAGTCACCGTCAGTCACTTGGTATCTGAAGAAAGCTGCCGGGATCGAATCGGGGAGCAGCCGCCCGGGCCATGTAGTCGCCACCACGCTCTCCGTCAAGCACATTTATGAGATCGCCAAAGTCAAGCAGTCCGATCCTTATTGCCAGTACATGCCACTCGAATCCATTTGTAAGTCCATTATCGGCACTGCCAATAGCATGGGAATTAAGGTTGTTAAGGAATTGGAGTAATGTAATACCTAAATTTTTAGGGTTTTTCTCCTCTTGTTTTTCAGTATCTCGATCTAAATTGAGCGTTTTTGCAGTGACATTCTTCTTCTTACTGTGAATTAATGTTACTCTTTATGCTAAGTTGAATCAATTCCAACGATCTGTCATGAATTTCAAGGAAAGTGGGGCTGGGATAATAGCTTAACAGAAGTTATTGTTTATCATTAGAGTTTGCTATGGAACTATAGCCAATTTGCAAGTCCTGAACTGGTTTCATTTTGATAAAGCAGTTAGTAATTAACTACCTCCAATTTAGTACTCTCTGGTGTAAAATCCTGAATTTGATTAACGTTGTGAAACTGTTTTTGTGGGTGTTCCGTGTTCATGTTTAGTAGTAGTTCTGGTTCATCATTCACCTCCCATTTCCTGTTGATTAGGTAATTGGGGTTGTTGTGGGTTAGATAAATGTTGTAGATGAGGGATTGAAACATGAATGTTTGCAGAAAATGTAAGGTTCGCGAGTTAGAGCCCAAACAAATTCGACACTACATAAACCATTGTGGGTAAGCCTAGCAATGGAAAGGAGCATAACTTTGATAGAGGACTAAGAAGTTACAGATTCAATCCATAGTGACCACCTACTTAGAGTTTAATATCGTATCATTTTGCCTTGACACCCAAATATTGTAGAGTTAAGTAGTTGTTCAATAAAATTAGTCGAGTATATATGTATATATATAAACTCTACACTATAACGCAATTTCTCTTCCTCATTCCAAGTCATTTGGATCTGTCATTTTGTCAATATTGAGTGTAATGGTGGTGCTTCATGACTTGTCTTACACTATTAAATTGTTATGGAATTCTTTGTTTGATAAGGTGGTGGCAATTAATACTAGCAGATGATCAAGATACAAATCCAAGAGCAAAAGGCAGGCAAATCAATTACTGCAAAAACAATCACTTGTAGATTTTAGTAATAACAATAACAAGCATAATGCTAATTTCAATTTCAAAATTTGAGCTGACATTATGTGTCATCTTCACTTCACTCAGGTAATGAATAATCAACCTCCAGAATTGGATTATTTTAACTACCTACCTCATTCAATTCTTATTTGTTTATCCAATCAATAGGTGGGTTGGATTTGCATACCATCCACAGGTTGGATAAAATAAAGAACAAAAATGTCATTCAACTGCATTTTCATTGATGTATAAAATTTATAGGAGAAGCAAGCCCCAAAGCAATGGAGCTACAAAAGACTTTTCCAATTGGACCAAAACCAATGAAGTTACAAAAGACCTCTCCAATAGGACTAAAATGGTGAAAAACTATCTATCTAGTCATGTTTTTCCACTTATGCTTCAGATCAACCTTAAGACAATAAAAATTAAGAAAAAGGCATGGACTCTGAAAAGACGAAAGACACTATAAAACTTGCTTACCTCTGTTCTTTCATCAAATATATCACGATAGCTATTTAAGATGAGTTTCCAATGTCCTCTATCAAACCTACATTACAAACACAAACAAAATTATTAACCGAAGAGAGAATGAATTTTAAGTTAACATAACATGCTAATGAACAGTGTACAACTTCACAATGCTATAAAAAGGCAACGAGCACCAACAATTTTAAGTTTTCAACTAAAAAAAATGTGTGTATGTTTGGGTTGAAGGAATCACTGGGCATTTGGTTTGGAATCAAACGTCTGGGAATTAAATGTATGTCTGTGTTTGAGGTGCAAAGTTTGGAAATATGAGTTTTGAAGCTTATGTTTGGTGTGTTTGTTTTAAATTACTAGGTCTAATCTGTGTTTTCCCTTCTTTTTTTGTAGTTGTGTTGTGAATTGTATGAGGTGAGTAAGTAATTTAGTCTTGCTCCTAAGAAATAAAAGTGTATCATGAAGGAAAAAAAAAACCATAGCTTGTTTACAAATTTAATTATAAAATTTTAGTCCTCCAATAAACCTAAATCTAAATTTACATTTTAAGAAAGTTTGTAATTTGGTCTTGCTTTTAAAAAATACAAGTGTATCTTTTTTAATCTCTAGTTTATCTTATTTGTCAATTTTTAAAACATATTTAGTTTATTTTAATTTTAAAATTTTAATTTTATAACAAAATTTTTAAAATATAGTTTTGTAACCAATTTACTTTCTTGTTAATTTTAAAATTTTAGTTTTCCAACAAAACTAAATAAATTTACATTTTGAGAAAATTTGTAATTTATTTTTGCTTCTAAAAAAAAGTCAATGCTATCTTTTTGCTTTTATTTTTTTTTTTTAAAAAATTGTTTTAATAACAAAGTTCTTAAAATAGAGACAACTAGTCTTGATGATACTTATTTCTAGTTTACTCGTTTTTTCCACTCTCGTTATTGTACTAAAAAGACAGTCGTAGAGTTTAATGATATCTAATATTTAAGTGCATGTTTAGGTAAGTAATTTTAAGATTGTTAATATCACATTTAATTTTACATTTTTAAGTGTTCAAGTGCAAAATAAATTTGGTATTTATCTTTACATTTTTAAGTGCAAGTTTCAGATCATCAAAATTGATTTTAAATCATTATTGAATTGTTTTGGTAATTTTATTCTTTTAAATATTATTTTCTATTTTGGTCTATTATATACATTTCCATGTTTGTAAATATATTTTTCATTATGTATAAAAATATACATTATATATATAAAAAAAAAATTATAGTTAGTAATGAAATGGCCTCACCTACACTAATTGTATATTTTATTCAATTAATGTATGTGATCACAATTTAATATTTTTTTTTTACCATATAGTTCAATAGTTATATCAATATAGCAAACCTATAGAAAAGAAGTTCCAATCCAATCATCTAACGTTACATTTTAAAAATTTGTGATAACCTATAAAAATGACTTTACACTTTACTCGAGAGGAAAAGGAAAAATAGAAGATTTATTTGAATACGAGAATTTTATGGATTATAGAACCCTAAAAAAATTGGTTGGTGTTTTGATGTTGAAGGTAGAAAGGCAAATTTGTAGAATTAGGTTTCTCTTTGAGATGGTGTTCTCCAGAAGCCTGTTCCGTAAAATCGTTCCCACATCTCCTTCTCCAATTCCATATCCTCCGATGACAAATACGACGACGGAAGGGATTCTCCACGATCCTCCTTTTCCCGATTGTCATTCCGCCACTCTTTACTTTCACTCGCACCCGCCGTACCCGCCGCCGCCGCGTTTTTCTTTGCGATGTGGCGTCGTTTTCCCCTCTTATTCCACACTTTCTTGCAGAGTCCCACCGGAACTTTGTACACCGTCAATATCAGAAGATTCATCATGCTGCATGGAAAGCAACAACATATTGCCGCACACTCCGCCGCTGTTCCGCCGGCCACCTCCGCGAATCGCCGCTTTTCTTTAACTCTGTTTCCTGACTTGTCTCTGAGTAGCGGTTGCTGGCGAGTCCCTGGCGGCGATCGGAGAATGACGCTCTGATTCATAATGAGTTGAACAGGTCAAATAATTGATTGAATCGGATTGGTCAAGTTAAGCGTGTTGGATCACTGTGCATTAACGTAACAGGGGAATGGGAATCCAAAGAAGAAAGAAGAGGATTGCGGTGTTCTTGAAGAACGGGGAAGAAGCAGATAAAACTGGGAAAAGAGGAGAGGATGCGATTAATCGGAAGGAAAGATCCAAAAATGGAAAAGGACTTTGCAACATTTTCTGGGGATTTTTTTTTCTTTCTTTTTGGATTTGAATTTATATGGAAGTTTAAGAGTTTCTTGTGGGAATTCAAAAGCCAGACGTGTCCTCCACCACTCATTCAACACTTTTTCGCTAACACTAACACGAACCCTTTTCAACTCTCTACCTTCTCAATATCATTGTTTTTTCTTCTCCCTTTAATATCTACAAATATGTAACATTATAAACATATTATTAGCAGGTTGAAAATATTGACCAAATATCGAGGTCCAAGTTTTATGGAAATATCGATGTAAATATGAAAATAGGAAACTCTATGAAAATGGATGGAAATTGTTATATTTAATTGATGAAACTTTGATTTTAGCTTAACTAAATTATAATTAACCATTATTTTTATAAAGTAAGACAACATTTAGAGGTACATTGTAAATATCGATGTGAGGGTGAAAATTTTAAAAATAAATGGAAAGTAATTACAAAATAATATCAAATATTGGTAATTAATTACAAATTTAAAGGAGATGAAATGCTTGCAAATAAAATAATTGTAAATTGTTTGTTGTAAAATGTACACGTCTAATACCAAAAAGATGACATTTGAGCATCTAATCCAAAATATTAATATATATTATTTTTCTCAATTTTGGTTTCTGAAATGAAAGCTTCGGATGGTAAAAGAAAACAAAACTTACATCAATTCAATTTTGAGGTAAAAGGACTTGAAAATTCAATGGAAAATGTCTAAATGAAGTTAATATACATGTGTGCTATTTTTCTCAAATTTTGTTTCTTGGAAATGAAAGGTTTAATTTGAATGGTAAATAACAAAACTTACCTCAATTAAATTTTAAGGTAGAATGATATGAAAATTCAATGGAAATCTTTTTAATGAAATTGAAAATAAATATATGTTACTTTTATCAAATTTTGTTTCTTGGAAATGAAAGTTTTAATTGGAATGGTAAAAAAAAAAAAAACAAAACTTATATAAATTCAATTTTAAGGTGAAGTGATATAAAAATTTAATGAAAAATGTTTGAATGAAATTAAAAATAAATATATGTTCTTTTTCTCAATTTTGATTTGGTTGAAAATCAAAATTTGGAATGGTAATTTGCATATCTAATTGTTATAAATAAATAAATAAATCTATCTTCTCAAAATTTCAATGGCAATCTAAAATGGACAAAAATCGAAATTCCCCCTTCTCGAAATTTCGACCAAAATTTTATACTATGCATATAAGAGATGGAAAATTCAAGCTATATGTAGCCTAGTTCACTACCTGGAGGCTTAATTTTCATTTCCCTACTAAAACAATGAAAATAAACTTTTTAACTTTTTAACTTTTGAAATTGTATAAAAGATCTTTTTAATTCCTTTTTTTAATTATAATATAAAAAATTAAAACATCATGAATTGGCTAGTGGTAAATAAGAGAATACCCCTTGAGAAAGTTAAAAAGTCATGGATTCGATCTATAGTAATCACCTACTTATGATTAAGTTAGTTCAAACACTCATAGATATCAAAAAATAAACAAATAAATAAATAGTACAATATAACGGGATTCAACCTCTGTCTATCCATTCTAGTGATATATCTACTATATGTCACATAATGGTTAATTATTAAAGTAAAATAATTATTTTTTAATAATTAGTTTATTATTGAAGACAGTGAGATTCTTTTTTCATATTAGGATTTGCGAATATTTATATCAGAATCACAAGAGGTTTAAATTTTGTAACCACAAAATCGTACAAAATATTATGTTTCTAAAGTTTCCATGTTTGACCTAATTACATTTTAAATAGTAAAACCTTAGCTATTCAAGTTTTTTTTTTTTTTTTGTTCTTCTTTGAACTTCTTAGACCCAACCTATAATCCCACACTTGATACCAAATGAAAATAGAAAAAATAAAACCAAAAAAGAAAAAAAAAATCTTAAGTGTATGGATCCATATGCGATTCATGTTAGGAGACACGTGGTTATCAAATGAGGACAAAAATTGAAGCTCGTTGGTTGTAATGAGAGATGACATAGTGATTTTGTTTGAGATAATTCAATGCTGCCCCACGACTTGTTTTAAATCAAGTCGTAACAAAGACCAAGACCATTTCCTTTATGATTATTATTATTATTTATTTCTTAATTTCAATAATGTCGATTGATTCCCTGTCCAGGGGGTCCACCCACCCATCATTTGTCTTTTTTTTTTTTTTTTCCTTTAATAAAAATTCCACCCATCTCAGAATCAAACCTACATGATTGTTTGACCACAACCAACGTGGCAAAATAAACCATAAAGAGTCCATTTTGGTGTTCAAGAAACCCCAGATCTCCCCACCACCTAATATTTTATTTTTCTTTATATATAGAAAAACAATAACTTTGAGAAAAAAAAAAAAATTAACACAACCTCCTTTGAGCCTTACAAGAAGAAAAATCTTCGAGATTAAAACCCACAAAGAAATATGAAAAACGAACTGGGGACCAAACCAAACATTGGAAGGATGGCGGTCCACTCCTCTAAACATTTGCCCCACAACTAATCATCCGAACGATGGACCAGACATGTATGTATAAAGATTGCAACAGAAATGAATTCAAAAAATCATATAACTAATCACAGTAGAGTAGGTTTATCCATATGAAGGGGGGGAACAAAATGGTTAATTTTCATAAGCTCGTCTGGATCAATATTACTGCAGAGGAGGGGAAGGCAATGCCAAGGATCTGAGTTGAGGGAGTCATCAGTTGTACAAAAATTTAAATAGGGAGGGATGAGGGGTGGTAATGGCGAATCTCAACCACCTATTATTCCAAACCGATGAAGAATTACTGCTAATATCAGCATGCATATTGCTAAGATCATACCAGGACGTCCAAGTAACCAATTCTTCGCCTTCTTTCCACCTTCTACGCCTCTTTGAATTTTATCTGCCCAACGCATCTGCAATCATATCAGTTCAAGTAAAACCAGTAAGCAAAAGAGTTTTGATTACAACCAATAGAGATGATGATGCAGCTGAAAAGGTATAAAACCATGTCAGCAGGGAGAACTCTCTCTAAGAACAAGGGATAATCAAAAAGTTTCAATTACAAGGAAATAAGACGATTGACTAATCAAATCTAACATACTAATTAAAACCTAATTAATCTAAATTAACAACTAAATAAATATTATTAACTAAAATATACTAATTATTTCTAATTCCCCTCATCAGAAGAGAGAAGAATTCTGGGGAATAACGGGAGACAGAGCAGACAAAGTACCATTTTATCTACATCCTCGGGTGAGAAAGATGATATAGCTTCCTGAGCTTTTGCTGCATCCTCGGGAGAAAGCTTCAGACCAAATTGTTCGCTCATATTTGCCATCATCTCTGGACTCATATTCTTTATCATTGATGTGAACATCTAACAGATTACACAAAACCAATAATTAAGAGCGAGCTAAGTATATCAAGGAATTCAGTCATTATATCGTTCATAGCTAAGATCTACAAACCTGCTGCATGGCTGGATTTTTCATTTGATTTCTCACTTGTTCTTGCATATCAGCAGAAGAGGTAGGAATAGTCGAGTTAGAAGAACTACTTCGTAAGTTTGGAAACGCATCATAAGAACTAGAGTTGCTCACGGTTCTACCTCCGCTGATACTGGATTGTTGACTCTCAAAAGATTTTGATCGGGCATCAGAATCTGGTACATTGTCATTCCCAGAAGCAGATTCATTCCTTTTCAAAGATGATGCAGTTTCAAACATCCTTTGTAGGTCTTCAGGTGGCATATTACTCATTATACGACTGGCCGAACTGAGCAACTCAGGAGTCATGCTTGCACCATCCAAATTTGGGCCTAAACTGTCTCCCTTAAGAGGGTTAGCCTCTTGGAAAGAAGAAGCCAATTTAAGCATCTCTTGAAGCTCATTTGGAGACATCTTGCTGATCATATTTGAGGCAGTGGCAACCATGTCTGGAGATATCTCTCCAGATTTTCCAAAGCTCATAGCAGCTAGAGTATCGGGATCAGCATTTGAAACAAATCTCTGAAATGATCTATAAAAAGGTAGAAGAATAAAAAACATTGGTAGATAACTAATAACACTACAACTGAAAATCCTGTTTTATTTTCAAAAAAAAAAAATCTCATTGAATTTTTTCATTCATCAATGAAATGTTTCTTATAAAAAAAAAAAAAAAAAAAAAATCCCACACACAAATCATTCGTAAGGATAGAAGAAAGTGATATAGAACTTAACTAGACAACATTCTCATACATGTTCACAGACCTATTGAAAAAAATACACTACCATTTTTAATATAAAAAATAACAGTTCTATTGTAGAAGAAATGGGGGAAGAACGAGGACTAGCCCCCAAAAGATGCCAATAATTGAACTCTTTGGTGTTCAAAGTCCAAATAGTGACATTGATTTTACTTGCTCCCAAAAAGTTTTCGTGCTGCTTTTCCAGATTTCCCAGAATATGGAAAAAAATAGAACATGTACAAGATAATAAAGTTCAACACCTATTAAGTGAGCAAACTGAAGAAACATTTCTTTAGAGAGAGAGAAAGGGAAACAAAAAAAGACACCGTGTTAATACAAGCTCAATAACTTCAATGATTAGCTGAATGCCTACTATCAAACAATTAAGTCGATAAATCCTGACTAAAGCATGCAGACCTGATAGCTTCTGGATCATCTCTCAATCCCTGCAAACTCTCGGAGTTTATACTCTTCTTGTAGGCATCAGCAGACTTAGAATTGTCAACAGCTTCTTGTGGTCTTGAAGCAGAAATGTTTGTAGATGTGGGGTTGTCTTCTTCAACTATTTCTTCAATGACAACTCCTATGAAATAAGTTAGACATGCAATGTCAAGTTCAATTTCTACGTAATTTTTCATCCCACCCACCGTCAAGCTACAGAGAATACAGTGGAGAAAGAAAGGAATATACTGAATAAGCAAAAAGGAAATACCTTTGGGAACATTCCCTCCATCTTGTTCGTTTAATCTTTTCTTGGCATCCCTGTGGCAACAATTATTTCCACAGAATGAAGCAAGCCACTTGATAACATGTGATACAATAGGTTACAAATGCAAGAACAGGTGTAAAACTCTAGTCAAACTTCCCACAAAAAAAGAAGCACTTTGGGAAAATGCATGCTTGACCCAACAATAAATAAATAAAATAAAATAAATTGGGAAGGTGGGTCATTTCTCCATCTGAGCCACAAAAAAACTGGCAAATTCAATTAGACAAGTCGCATAAAATATTGGGGGATAAATAACTCACGATAAAACATCTGCAATAGTTTCATCATCAGGAGAAATTTCATGTGCCTTGCTCAAATCAGAAACAGCATCCTAACAAAATGAAATCCAATGAAAATATCAGCAGATAGTACAATTTGAATGAGTATAATATCATAAGAACAGTTGGGTAGCCGCCTATTGTCACATACTCACTTGAAATTGACATAGTTCTTTATATGCTTGACCTCTCCGGTAAAGTGCTTTCACATTTCTGGAATCATTTGCCAACACCTACAATAACAGACATCTTTGGTATCATGGATATAAAAAAAAAATCAATCATTTGAATAAATTCCACCTTTGAAATAATGATCATTTTTCCCCCAAAAAAAAAAAAAAAAAGTTGAAATATTTTCTTAATATATAAAAAAAATATAAAAAAAAAAAAAAAAAGTTGAAATATTTTCTTAATATATAAAAAAAATATAAAAAAAAAAAAAAAAAGTTGAAATATTTTCTTAATATATAAAAAAAATATAAAAAAAAAAAAAAAAAGTTGAAATATTTTCTTAATATATAAAAAAAATATAAAAAAAAAAAAAAAAAGTTGAAATATTTTCTTAATATATAAAAAAAATATAAAAAAAAAAAAAAAAAGTTGAAATATTTTCTTAATATATAAAAAAAATATAAAAAAAAAAAAAAAAAGTTGAAATATTTTCTTAATATATAAAAAAAATATAAAAAAAAAAAAAAAAAGTTGAAATATTTTCTTAATATATAAAAAAAATATAAAAAAAAAAAAAAAAAGTTGAAATATTTTCTTAATATATAAAAAAAATATAAAAAAAAAAAAAAAAAGTTGAAATATTTTCTTAATATATAAAAAAAATATAAAAAAAAAAAAAAAAAGTTGAAATATTTTCTTAATATATAAAAAAAATATAAAAAAAAAAAAAAAAAGTTGAAATATTTTCTTAATATATAAAAAAAATATAAAAAAAAAAAAAAAAAGTTGAAATATTTTCTTAATATATAAAAAAAATATAAAAAAAAAAAAAAAAAGTTGAAATATTTTCTTAATATATAAAAAAAATATAAAAAAAAAAAAAAAAAGTTGAAATATTTTCTTAATATATAAAAAAAATATAAAAAAAAAAAAAAAAAAAAAAAAAAAAAAAAAGGAATTAAGGGTGTGAAAATTGTCCACTAAATAAAAAGGATTCTGGCACCTCATAGATAGGAGGTTGTCAAATCATAATCTATGAAACAATTGAATTCCTAAAAGCGCATGGCTAGAGCACATCATGTGGCATATACTTTACTTTTAGTAAGGATGTCATGTAAAAGATGTTTAAAAGCATGAACTCCATCTCTCCCCAATCAATAGGCCTTGCTGCATTTCAAATCTAAACCATATGGACCTAAACGTGAATCTGAGAATGTTAAAATAAGGGATTTCCTTCGACCAGTAATGAACAATTTCACTTTTTCTCCTACATGCTTGGAAATCTTCAACTTCATAGAACTTCATGCTTCAAGATTTCACACCTACTTGAACAGTTCAATTGGTATCAAGATTACGCATTTTATTTGGTGAAATATAAGTTCTTGATCACATAGCTTGTCTAGTAACTTAAATTTTATATCAAATCTAATTACATTTGCAATAACTAATAAGCATATAAGGTATTACACCATGTTGATAGCTAGCATACAAAAAGAAAAAGCTAAGAGTACATTATATCACATCAAGATGGTAAAATGAAATTTAAAAATTAAAAAGGGGAAAAAATCTGCGTTACCTCAGAACCCTCCCTTATGCAGTCATGATACTGTTTTGTTTTCAAGTAACATGACATCAAATTGAGTGAGCAAGCCAACAGAAGTGTTCGTCCTTTGGAGGATGAAATCCCCTTGAGGTTATTCTTAGCCTAAGAATCTCAAAGCAAAGACAGAGAGTTCATGAGTATGCTCAATGAGAGATAGTAACGGCTGAAGACTGAGAGAGAGAGAGAGAGAGAGAGAGAAAGAGAGAGAGAGTAAAATCTAAGGAGTATAATATACTCACGAGCAAATATTTTTCCAAGGCATCGTTGAACCTTCCTTGATTGTGAAGCTTGTTCCCCTACTTGACGAATTACAGATCAGAACATTCACAATAGAATCAAATACATTGTTGAAGAGAAAACAAGTAGAATAATAGATGGTCTTAGGTTTTATTTCAAAATTCAAAGTATATAACATAATGAAGTCACTGACTCACAATACATTTTTTTTCATGCACCGGAATAACCCCCTCTTCAAGGAATAGTGGCTCATCTAAGGTTAATTTATCACAATTTAGGACACAATATTAACCTAGAAATCTAGAAATGAGGAAAACATGTATTTCTATAACTACAATTTCCCGAGGAAACTTTTCCCATGCCTCCATAGAGCACTGTTTGAATCAAACCCTACAAGTATTACCTGTGTCTTCAGCATTTCAGCTGCATTCAATTCATAGTTGGCCTGTGCATCAACACGGGAACGCATAGTTGCAATTTCTTCAGGTGATGCATTCGCCATCTTCTCACCAATTTTAGCCATATCCTCTGGACGTGTGTGCTTCAACTGCTCTGTAGCATATCTGAAGTCATCAGGACGCATGTTCTTCATGCTTTCTGAGGCCATCTTCATTAAATCTGGGTTGGACATCACCTGAAAGTTTATAGAACGCAGCAGCTTCAGTTATACAATGGTAAGGGATCGAGTAGACACACAACAAGACCAAATATACGAGGTAATAGTTATAAGCAATTAACAACAGGCTAGCAGAGCACGCAAATGGTTTGTTCAATCCCGAAAGAAGTAATAAAAGGGCAAATTGTATTAAGTCAGACTCAATAATTAATCCATACAACCAATTCCATGATGTTTACATAGCAACTTGAAGTTTTCTGGAAAGTTTTCTTTAGAGACGATCCATAGGGAAACAAACAGCAGAGCCCTTTCGTAAAATAGAATAAGTGCAGGCAGTAGGACGGGCTAAAGCTGAGTGATCCTCATATCCATAGATTATCAAATTCAAAAACTTTTTAATAGGATGGATATCATCATATCAAAATCATAAGTTAAGATCTGCCACCGACTGAAAATAAAACTTTGGGGCAATGATTTTCATTTTTTTAAATTAAAACAAAAAACAAAAAACAATTGACGTCCCAAGATCTACATCGAAATGTAGAATTGTGAATGAAAAATTAATGAAACGCGAGAAAAAATCAAAATTATAACAATTCCTTGCCTGCTGTTGGATTTTGGCGAGGTCCGCCGGGGACATGCGACTCATCTGTTCCTGAGCCAGTCTCATCAGCTCCGGATCCATCATTCCTGATCGATACAAAATCTTCCTCTGTCGCACTCGATTCCGTAAACAAGTTGTTGCTAATCACTTGTTCCTAAGGAAGAGTCGGAAAGTCGGTAATAATGAATAAAGGTGGAGAAGGAGGATCTAGGGATTTGAAGGGGAGAGAATTTTGCCACAAATCATTAGAAGACAAAAGAGAAGCCCTAAGGTCCGAATTGGAGGCCGCCACCGGAAGCTGTGAATTGGAATTGGAATTGGAACGGAGACGGAAACTACAGACGGAAGATTCTGTAAGAAGTACCTGAAAAAGCTTTAGTGAATTTGTCCTGTATTGGCGTTGATCTGCTTGAGTTATGAAAGGATTTTGCGTACATACGGATGATCAAGAAACCAAAATCAACGAGGAACACCAATTTCTGTCAATTCCCGGTCCCAATTGATCCCCCCTTTTAACTTCTTTCTATATATATTAACGCAACCTATTTTTGTAAATATGAGCTTTTTTTATTATTATTATTATATTACTATCTCACAACGATTTCTTTTTTGGGGCAAATTTGTAAAAAGAAAAAAAAAATTCATACCCGACGTGTGGTGGTAGTTACAATTAGACTCTTACATATTTATATAATTGAATAAATTTAAATTTGTATAAGTTTAAAGTTCGACTTTGAGAAATTATTTTAAATAACAAAATTGCTCAAAATATATACAAATATTAGCAAAATATTACCGTCTATTACGATAGACTACTATCTATGTCTATCATGACACAGATAGACAACCTATTATGGTCTATCACTGTAAAATTTTGTTATATTTATAAATATTTTGGTTTATTTTTCTATATTTAAAAATATCTCTTCAATTTTTATTATTTGTAGGTCTAATTTCTACAAATATAGTAAGTTTGAGGGTCCAATAATAGAAATATTATTTTGATCTTTTAAAGTGAATGGTTATCGATTATAGAAATTAGTTACTTAATAATAATAATTATCATGCTAAAAGAATACTATGCGTGAAGCATGATGTTTGGAGGGAATAAAATAGTACAAAATCAATAATTTGCATTAGATCACTTGAAATAGGCTTCTTTTTAGTTGATTTTGAATCTCATATTTTACCAAATTGAGCACTACATATAATATATTTGGAAATTGTGTCACTAATTTGTAATATTTGGGTGCGAGTTTGACTACATTTATCTCCATACATTTCCTTCGTCACAAGTAAAAAAATATACATGAATAATTTCAGTCTTATCAAACTTGCAAGGATAGGAATCCAACCTCCAACCTCAATAAAAGAAAGATTTGTCAATTTTTGTTATCTAGGTTGAGACTTATCAAATTTATAATTAATTAACACATTTTGGAAGTGAATTTAATTGGATTATGAAATTGAAAAATGTGGTATGAAATTCCAACATATTATAAACATATGGATTCATGGGGGGAGGTTTTATTAAGCAGATTGATTGGGGAAACGGACGAAGGAATCAAAGTGAATGTTGAGCAATAAAGTGGTTGATGAGAAGCATTAATTGGTTTGAAGCTTCAGAATTTGGATCAATGGTGAAGAATCCGTGTTGTTTTCCTTCAAACTCCACCAATTCTATCTTCTTCCCCTGTTTCTTCAGCTTCTCTTCGTACTCCACCGCTCGATCTTTCAACAGATCAGCGCCGCCCACCACCACCATTATCGGATCCATCTCCAGCGCCTCCAAGTTCCGGCTTCTCGGTCCGAACACGTTAACTAGAGGATGATCGGTGCTGCTTCCGATCGGGATCGACAATCTCCAAAACCTGCTCAGTGGTAAAAACCAAATCCTAGCTTCATTGAAATCCAAACTCAAATTGAAGTTCAAATTCAAATTCCATAACATGATTTCAACCTATCGATGAGCTCCAGATTCAGGAAGGCTTCCTTGGAGCCTTCTGCCTCGGACCGAGTCCTCATCGTTCCGCCGAAGAATGGCGCCAGGAGAACGTAGCCTCTCACTCGGACTGGCGCTAACTCAGGCGAACCTAGGCCTAGTCCCGCCGCAAGGTGGTGAGCGATGTTCCCACCGGCCGAGTCACCGCTGATGAAAACTCGGCTGAAATCGGCCACGTCGGCAAGCCAGGGATCGGGGTGGTCCGATACAGCCTGGGCTCGGAGCCACCGGAGAGCCGTGAAGCCGTCATCGATGGCGGCCGGAAGGCGATTCTCGGGAGCGAGACGGTAGTCCGGGGAGATGACAAGAGCAGGAAGCTCGGCGGCGAGGCGGAAGCAGTAGTTCTGGCAATTGGGCCAGGTGCGGGAGCCGATGCAGAAGCCGCCGCCGTGAATGTAGAAAAAGACGGGAAGCTTGGAAGAAGAAATGGCAGCGGGCTTGTAGAGACGGAGGTGGAGATGGTGGATGGGGTCAAAGAGAAGGTCTTTCCATAGAACGGATCCGTCGTCGAGGACAGGGACGTTGAAGCTTGGATTGGAGGAGCGGACTATGGAGCCATCGCTGTAAACGCGGAGGACACCACGGCACTCATCGACTTCAAAGGGAATGGTGGCCATGGCTTCAAGTCAACACAGAAGAGAAGAGAAGAGACGAGACGAGAAGGGAAGGTGGAAGAAGGGAAGAATTAAAGGAGAGATAATGGCGAGTGGCCGGCAGCCGCCTGAGCCTGCCGTTTTCTGGTGAATACTGCTGTGCTATCGGACACCATCTTTGTTTTTTTGTTTTGTTTTGTTTATTAATTGTTATAGTTTTTATTATTTTTTTTAAATGAAATGAGTGTTTTTTTTTTTTTTTTTAATTTTTCTTTTTAATTGTTAATTATATATACATATATATATATATTTATTTATGTATGTATGTTTGGCCCACCGCTTCGCGGTTAGAGATGGATATTCAACACATCAAACTAGTGTTATTTATTGTGTGAATAATACCAATGTGAAGGCAGACATTGGATGGTGTTTGCTCCAAAAATACCAATTTTCTGATGCACAAAACAACCAGCACCACAGCCAAAAACAGGCCCGATCATATTTGTACAAGCTTCTGTTTTGTTTCATTATTTGTATTATTATTATTTTGGCAAA
The DNA here is from genome assembly GCA_031780015.1 of Citrullus colocynthis. NCBI lineage: Eukaryota > Viridiplantae > Streptophyta > Magnoliopsida > Cucurbitales > Cucurbitaceae > Citrullus > Citrullus colocynthis. The sequence continues at coordinate 2,419,542 of QLSR01000217.1, read as the reverse complement.
ATACATTTTAATCCATGAAATTTCAAGTTTCTGATTTAATCCTTCAAAAAAATATATATTTTTTATGTGAGATTTGGAATATGAATAAAAATATCCTTGAAATGGTTAGACCGTTGGGATTGTTGGGTGCAAGATGCTTATTTGGAGTTGAAGAAGCATACCTCGATTTTTTAACGGGTAAAACTGGAGGCACATTCCGAGGCCAAGTCCAGTTTGATTCAACAACTATGCATCATCCATACCATTCATGGTCTAACCAAAGCAAAATAAATTTTATGAAACTCCAGTCACATGAAAAAGCAAGAAAGGAAGAGGAGAGGAGGACGGAAAAGAGAGGCGGCATCAAGGACAGTTGAGTGATGAGAGAAACAGCGACGGTGACATGAGAAGGGAATTGAACGAAAGAATGAGAAGAAAAGGAGAGAATGTCCACCTCATAAAAACTATTATTCAATTATTAAATTATGCCGAGTCAGCAGCTTACGATCTAACCACCTCATCTCAAGAACTGGACCAAGGGTTGCTTTTTTAAACTAAACATCATCTTATCTTTTAATTTTCTAATATAATATATATAAATATAGAAAGTCACATGAAACATCCAAACGAAAAAATACAAGACGAAAAAAGAAAAAGGGAAATGTGAAGACAAAATGAAATGCGTGGATGACAAGTAATGCATACACAGCCCGGACAAGTTCAGTTACAACCATGACCTCCCCAATTCTGACTAAACAAAAACAAGGAAACAAGGAAACAAACAACCCAAAAAGAAACGGGAAAAAAAATTTAATAATAATAACAATAATAATATTTCAGGTCCCCAACTATACTTTGTGTACATTCAACTACTAGTCAAAAAATCTTGTTTTATGAACTATAGATTACAACTCAACTGATGCTGAGGGAAGGCCTGTTTCTCTGCGAGGTCAAAGGTAGGATTTAGGAAGAGGGAGGAGGAAGAGCAACCCTCTCCGCCTGTAATTAACAAAGATCAGGGGGGGATTTTTGACACTAAAAACAAACACATCCACTGAAGAAGAAAAAAAAATCCATTTCCCCCATCCATATCCATATTTCATCCATTTGCTAGAGAATAAATGGCCAACAGAATCAAAATGGAATCCTGCTGGCAAACTCTATGCCAGCCCAGTGCTCACCAATCTAACAACCCAAATTGTGTGGTAGATTTTTCCAACTCATCTAAACGCCTCTATGAAAGACCATGTCCTGTCTTGTCTTTTCACTAATTGTAGATTTTTACTGGCTTCTCAAACGTATGACGATTCTGCATCAAATTTTTCACAAAATACCAAAACACCAATATTTCATTCAGTTTAAACCACACCAAATGTTAGAAAAAGTTACACAAGTGTTTCTCCATTTCACCTGATTTGCTGTATAAGCTCGTTTGGGTGCGTTATCAGTGTGCTCCAGTCCAAGATATTGCTCCCACGCACCATAAACATCTCTTCTCTAAATCGGATGCACACAATTATATTGAGAATGCTATATCTCCTCAAAGTTAAGAACAACGCTATGATTAACAATAAACTTCAAGACAAACCTGAAAACGATTTGACACAATGTCGGTATCTTGGAGGTACTCTGGACGACCTAGTGAAAGAAATGCAAATTTCCACTGGCCAAACATAAGCAGCATAACGCAGTTAGATGAATCAGAAGTGCTCCAGATATTTATTTTAAATATTTTCTTTTAGCCAGTCCTAACTTAACTTGTATTTGTAAACATCTTAATAAATAAGGGTTGTCCAAGATGATACTGAATGCGGAAGTAACAACTACCAAAGTAGGAACGCAGTACAAAGAAAAAACTAACAAAATACCTTGGCAAATTCCTCATCTGGAACCTGCAACTTCTTCTGTATTCTCAATTTAATATCGGCCAGAGTCTCTCCCTCATTTATGACTAAGAAAAAGGGTTCACCAAAGTTCTGAATTTGCTATAGATAACAAAGGAAACTCCGTAGTCATTAAAGAGGTTATCATATCAAGCAACCATCCTATTTATTCTAAATACTGAATGTCCATAATGAATATTATTTGGACAAGGATAATGCTTCATACTTACCATCTGATTCTGAGAGGTATCTTTAGTGAAATGGTACACATGGATTAGCCGATCATTTGGACCAAGGTTTTTTTCTTCTTCTGGAATCTGTAAACAAACCGAGGTTAGACAAAAGCCACAAAGTAACCAATGATAAGGGAGTTCACCTTTTAAAAAATCTAAGAAATTTCCTAGTATAAGAAACGCACCTCTTCTGCCCGTAAGGTCCAATATTGATCATTAATGTTCTCAATCTTTTCATTAGGAGGAAACACCTATCAGATGACAGAATTAAACTATGAAGATAAGTTGTTCGTCTGAAATGTCCAATAAGGAACAGAGTCCTAATTTTATGAATACTATTTTCTCAAAGGATTTTTTTTTTTTTTTTTTTCATAAACTTAATAGCAGAATCAAAATTAAAAACAATATCAGTGATATAAAGTAATAGCCATGCAAAGACCTCTCACGGTCACACCTTGTAGATCTTATGGTAGAAAACTTCAAGCAATCTGAGCTCTGCATCTGGATGAGATAATTCAACCTATATATGAAGGTAAATTGTAAGTACAAAGATAAATACTGACAAAAAAGACACAAAAGAGATGGATATTGTAGAGCCCCTACCCCCAATAAAAGATAAAATTGCAATAGTGACACGTGTCTACCAACCCACAATAGATTTGGATTAAAAGAGGTTAAGAAATACCTTTGTTTTAAGATCATTAATCACATCTGCTACAGTGCTCTGTTTCGGCAATCTAATTGTATGAATAACCACCTGATAACATGGAAGATAATTGTGAGGAAAAAAGTCCATCGGCATTGCCATGCATACACATTCAGACTCAAATGCATGCAAATATGCACACAAGAAATACATGTACATATACCTATATTATAACATATTTTTAAATTCGATCACTAAATAGTATATACTCACTTCATCCTTAGTTGCATGATGAAATGCTACTTTAAGAGTTTTCAGACCTTGTAACTCTGGAAGAGGGATGTCCAACACTTCATAGTATAATATATCTGACGTCTTTACATGCAATTAGGTAAAAGTCATTAGATTTTATGAACTATTAATAGTGCGTATTTCTCAGGGGTGGGGAATTATTACCTGATTATAATGAACCAGCATATCAGACAAGTGCTCCACACCACGATACTTGATTGGCTGAGGTTTAGGTTGCTGAGAGTAACAATTATGTGACGTTAATCTAATTTTTGATGGATCATCTACACCAAGTTGTTGGGCTAGTCTTTCCACCACATCATCATATGTATAAAGTTTTGACCTAAGAAAACAAGACAATGCAACCAAGAGCCAAGAAATTTACGATTATAGCAAGTCATGAAGCATTTCATAATAAAGTAATTTAAGTGGTGAGTGATTTATAATTGCTATCACAATAATAAATAATCGACTTACATCTCCAGGCAAAAATCATCTTCCTTCGGCTTCTCTAGGGATCGAAAATGAACAACCTAGCAGCACAAATCAATTATGCACAACCAATCAGTGCCTGGCCAACCATGCACAACCAAACAAGTTTGTTCATGCTTCTTGTCCCAAACATACGCACAAATTAAAATAAAGCACAACCAATCAGTGCCAGGAAAAGGTTTTCGAGACAATCCTATGCATGTCAAATAACAAAGAAAGAGTGGAAAGGTTGAGTGATTTCTGGATATGCATTTGTTCTAACAATTACAAGCATGGCACTCTTAGACACTGTACACTATGATAGGAAACTCTAAATTTCAGATTAATCTCAACAGTATGGAACACAACTGAAAGAACCATAACAACAATTAAAGGTGCTTGACTTGCATCAACACAAATTTACCATCCTGCATTAGGGTACAACAAGAGGAACTTTATAGCTTGTTAGGCAAGAACAAAGTAGATAATGCTAATTGCTAACAAGACTCCTGACATCTGAAATGGATTTCAGCTTATGGCCTTTGGTTACAAACTTACAAGATAAATAGATAATTATAAGTTTAGACTTCCTTTCTTAATAAATCTTCTCCCTTATTTACCACAAATAATTATAATAATATTAAAAAAAATAAATGCTGAGTTAGCAAAGAATAAACCACTATCCAAACTACTAACCTTCAGCATTCATACAAGGACAAAATCCTAGAGGTAAGGAACCTTGAAGATTTCTTTTTTTTTAACCAGAAACAAAAACAAAACTTTTCAAGGAAGTGAAAGAAAGTAAAACAAGAAAATTACAAAATCCCAATTTAAACATATATCTTGTAAAGAAAAGCCAATAAAAGGTTAGGAAGAGTACACCATGAAGAAGCTTTTAATCTAGCCAACTTTTAACAGCTTTACCATGAAATAACAGACGAGGGACTTAAATTGTTAACCACGAATAGCAGTAACTCAAATCAAATACTCTTTCGTCGGGACAGAACACTAGAAAGTTGTAAATTGTCAGCATGAATAACTCAAATTCCTTTTCAATTGGATTTTCTCAAAGGATGTAAGGAGCCACTTACTTCACCTTCTTATCATCTCAAACTCATCTCTTATGGGTTATTCCGTTTTATCATAATAATGCTTGATGGATTCTAATGGATATTTTATACTCAGATTCTTCTTTCAAAAAAGTGTGATTGTTCCTTTTCCAGAAAGGTATTTTAACATCCTAAATGAGATTTTGTAGGTGAAAATAAACTGTCGATATATTAATAATTCCAAAAAAAAATTTAAGAGCGAGCATTGGAGTATATGACCGAACAGCGGTTCCACCAAACATGTTGATGTCTTACTTGACGGTTATGCACATACTCCAAAAATGAGGGAACGTCCGGATAACGATACTGTTCTGCATTTTCAACTGGAGGGGATTTTTGAAAGCAAACAATATCTCCATCTTCCAGCTGTATCAGAAAAAATAACTTTTAGACTAACTGCCAAAAACACGTCAAAGAATCAGCACACAGATGCACTTATAAAAAACAGCATTACCTGACTTGCTCGAAATGTGAATTTCTTGTCAATGGGTTCACACATAATGTTCGGCTCAAACTTAATTTCCTGAAAGAAAGCAAGTCTTAGGAATATCAATAATAATCATTAACCATGGCCACAGAAAACCAATGGTCATAATTTAAAGCAGGAAGTAACTTGTATAGATGGAAATTTAAACATATTTTAATAAATTAATTGGAAGGAAGAAGCCCAGACCTCATAAAGTTCAATCTCTTCTTCTGGAGCATAACCAGCCATTTCATTCAATTTCGTCAATATTTCAAAAGGCTTCCCATTACCCTTCACAAAGAGCCTTCCCACGTATCTAACATTGTAGAAAGATTAAAAGAGTGAAACACCATGTCAAGTCATCACTAAACCATGTGAATAGTGTTGAAGGGGGGAAGACCAAACATTCTATAAAATACCTCAGCTCTTCTTTTTCAGGCTCATAAAGCTTAAAAAACAATAAGATATCATCTTTTGTCTTGTCTGGTGGAGCAATAGGCCGCGAATCCTGAATGAAATTGTAGAAAAATTATATAATTAAGAGTTATAAGAAAGTAATCACAAAATTAAGAAGTGCATGTAAAATACAGTACCAGTCCATATTCCACCTCTAGTAATAACTTCAACTCGGCATTGTGAACCTTATTTGATACCTCTCTTAATTGTCCAACCTATATGTACCATAGACTAGGAATGAGCGTCTTCAGAAAATTTGCAAAAACATAGGAGTACATGAGAGTGGCACCATCAGCACCATAAAATAACCAATATTCGGAGAAGCAATAATTTTTCTTTTTTTGGATTAAATTGAGAGAAGCAATAATGAAACACAAGGTTTAAATTGAAGAAAAGGAAGAGTGCTGGTAAAGCAAAATACAATTTACAAGTAATTGATGAAAAGACATAATCCACATACTTGGCTTGGGAGAAAGAGGAGGATGTTTCAGAGAAGATGTTTGATTATGATGCTCACCCTACTGCTTCCCTTCAAGTTTATGAGCAATTTATTTTGACATTTACCCATCTTTTGGTTGCCAAAACATTTAAGGTTCCATTCTTCTTTTGTAATCTTTTTTTCTTGTCAAGAGACACATGAATTTCTCTGTAATTTTTCTTATTATTTTCCTTCCCATTTTTATTCTTCGTGTTCCGACCTCTTCTTGCGCTTTTATTTTTCTTAATGATAATGGTGCATTTTACAAAATAAAGAATAACTAAATAGAACGGCATGACATTTTCAAGCAATCTACGGAATGAAACAGTATCATTTACCAAACTGCAGGGAATTGTCCCCCTCAAATGTATTTCCACCTTTAAAACATTTTTTTTAAAAGATGAGAGATAGATACATACAGATTGTGCTTCCTCCATGGGTGTCAATGGTCGGTTGGGCCGGTAAGTATGGTTCTGACGCTTTGCCCACAACCAATAACGCTGAAACTGGATGGGTATACCAAATTCCTTAGCCACCTCCTCCTGCACATACCATATAACAACATTTTTGTTAAGCAAAATAGATGATTTATACCCGAAGTTGCTGAAGATTGCACACCCAAAAGAAAGGAGTACCTTGAAAAGGTTAAACGGCATTTGCTTCTGGATGCGGAAGCTCCTTACTTTGTCATGATCAACAAGATCAAAAAATATATCTTTTCCAATTTGTTCAACTAGATCTTCATCTCTAGCAACCTAATGATGAAGAGATCGATCAAATAAACAACATTCAGGCTTTTCAAATAACTTACGATTGAAAGCCACATGCAAACTAATGGAAGGATGATTCAACTTCAAACCTTTATGATAGTATAAAGGTGTGCCTCTGCCTTTTCTTTCTTCTTGTGTTCCTTTTCTTCTTGTTCTTTCTTCAACCTTTCCTGGGATAGTTCATGCAAACGTAGTTGGATCAGTAACACAAAAACAAACAGGAAAAAAAGTAGGAGACAACTTTGGATACCAATTACGTCAACCCATATTTTTTCCAATATGTTGCTATGAACAAGCTCTTGGGTTGAGCAACCTAAATACTCGAGATTGGACCTGTTATACTTCAGATCCTTACAAGATAATTAACCAAGAAGATCTGTCATGCATCAGATCCTTACTAGATAAAGAAGTGAAGCTCAAAATCCTTTAATTAGTTTCCAAACCAAGTATCCTACTACTTGGCTAGCATTTGTCTGATATCACGCCTAAGAAGCATGCAACAACAGCACCATACCCTGAGATGTTCGGCAATGTCCTTCTCATCCACGTTGCAAATTACTTTGTCTTTATCACTTTCACGTATATACACGAGCATGTATGCATTTGAGTATTTGGTGAACTTAAAAGGAGTGTTGTTGAATCCAGGATTCGTCTGAGGTAACTGTTAACCAACAGATAGAAAATCATAAGCAGAAATATGTTTGTATCAGATTAAAGCCTAATGAAAACATTCACATGGAAATAATACCTCTTCCTCGCCACCATATTGCTCCTCTAGTGCCCTTTTTACATCTTCTTTTGTTACCCGTTCATCATCAAATTTGTACCTGAGCCCAAAAGTTAATGCAACGTTAGAGGAACACAAATTAACCTAAGCCAGTTGTCCAATTATTTGAGCTTAGTGGTGATAAGAGCTTCTTACAAAAAGATATCTACAAATTTGTTCAAAGTTCCACAAATTTTCTGTCTTTCCTCACTGGTGATAAGCATAAGCTCTTCAATGGTAATCATGGATATCGTGTTAGGAACCCACCCCAACTATTTTTGTGGACACTATGCCTGCTTCAAATGCTAGGTTCCGATAAAACTAGTTTTAAGATTATTAAAGGGGTTGAGCTTAAGACTTTGACATTTTGTTTATGTGTAAGCATGCCCGCAACCAATCAAGCAGCCCCTTAAGGACTATGCTTACCTATAAAATATTGATGAGAAACATATACCAAAAAAATGACCAGATACACTTTACATTTACCACATAATCTAAAAGCCATTACAAAATTCCATAGTTTTGGTTTCCTTTCACAATGTAGAAATTTCTTATAGTCAAGTTAATCCAGCAATGCAAGTTAGTGTAGATATTAAAATGGATAAGTGCCAAATGCAAATCGAGAATAGACTGGATTATTGGTAACATGAGTCCATAAAATACCATTGCTCTGAAAGGGTTGGCCTGATAAAGGCATAATAATGTCCACCATGCACCCCACCGCTGTGAACCAAGACACTGAACCCGAGAGAGAGAGAGAGAGAGAGATTAGTAACTGTATAAAATACTTTACGAATGGACTGAATAAAGAGTTACAAAGAGATCTCCAAGTATAAGATGGTGAGCTGCATTATAGTTATGAAAAGCATGCAAATACCATCCACAAAATTCAAAATAGCTAACAAATTACCCAACAGAACATTTTATTTGTGTTCGACCAATGGAAATATAAAGAACAAAACAGACAAAATGATTTACTTTTATCATTTTTATTCCCTTTTAATTTGATGCATCTACCAAGTTCGCTCATGTAGCATCTTCTAACATGAAGAACTCAACTATTTCCATTAACTAGAAAGAGGGAAAAGGATGGCCAGAAGTTGACTTTCTTACAAAGAATCTTCCTTTGGAGAAGAGCACAAATGTGGCCCAAGAACCAACAAGGAAATTTAAAGAGTGTATGTGTTCTTCTTAGAAAATATTTGCAATATATCAGTAATTGTCCTCGAGTTTTAAGGAAACAAAAGAAGAATGGGAAGAGACCTTTTTCTCCTCCAACTTGTAAAACAAAAAAACGTAATTGCGAAAAATTAAGTTAAAAGTTGAAACAACTAATTATTTAGTTTTTTTTATCTGGAAAAAAGGGAGAAAAAGAACAGAAAGAAGCAAGCTAACATCAAACTTTGCAAATCCAATCATAAGTTGTTGGCAGGCCCGCTCACACAGATAATAGAGTCTTCAACTCCATATGAGTGAATAAATTAGACATCCATTGTACCTATGGAGAGTGTAAAGATTCCGCACGGTTCTATCAGCTTCCGGTGATAAATACTTCCCATTTTCTCGATCAAGGTCCAGTTGAAGGGGAAATTCATATCGATCATTGATCTACAGTATCAGACACAAGGAAACAATTTAACTGCTTGTACCACTGTCGGCAACAAGAAAGGTCAATATACTATAATTATTAGATCTACGCAGCCAATTGTAATGTCAAAACAACTTGAATTTTCGTAATTGTTGGGTCACTGCAAGAACTATTAAAAGAATGGTGGTGAGATAACCATATCTGCTACTGACCTTTACCATGGTGTCTCGCATGAAGTCATACTCAAATCGCTTCAACTGGAGTTGAAGAACAGGGGGGAAATCAATGAACAATACACCCTTCTTGGCATCCTGTATTGGTAATTTCACATGGGAGAACCTCAGTAAATGAAACAGAGGAAAGAACTTTACATACGATGAGAATCTGAAATCACGTCAAGCAACTGAAGGAAACACAATCATCTATGATTGACTTGAATAGATACTAGTATTATTCCATGTCTCTCTTCAAAACCTGCCTTCTAACTCCATAGCAAGATTTTGTCACAAAAACTATGCAACATCTAGCTTTACCAAAAAAAAACATGTTCTCTTATTTCCCACCCACTCCAAATAAACATTTTCAATTCTTTGGTGTTAAGTACGTTGATCTCTGGTCCAAGATATTATCTAGTAGTCCACTGGGGGGAAATTCAAACACCATAATGTCTTAGAATCAGTAATGTAAAACATGAAAGAGCCGCTCTCTTCAAAATGGAGGTCGAATCACTTACATAATTTCAATACTTGTCAGTTCCTATAATATCATACTACATGTCTCTGTTCAAAATTCAAAACTAAAAAAATTTGGTCCTTGCTCCACACTCGTCAGGCCTCAGGGTGGCCCTTGTTTTTGTACTTTAATTCCTTCTAATGAAAGTTGGTTTCATTTATAAAAGATCATACTTACTAGTGAAGTTTGCAGCATCTTTTATTCCCTTTTTTCTTTTTTTTTAAAACAAAAGTAAAGTTTTGTAGTATATCAGGATATAGAGTTTCAGAGTTAATTTCTTTATTTGTTTTTATGAGAAACTTTTCGTGATAAAATGAAAAAGAATAAATGTTTAAGTGATACAAACTTTTAAAGGGTGAACATAAAGAAAAAAGATTAAAAACAAAAGAATTAGCAATTATAACCAAATAGAGATCGACAATGAAAATACTTAAAGAGTAATTCAAAGTTCCAAAACCCTCGCCTTCTGAAAACCAAAATAACACAACAAGAGCTTGCAAACCAAGATGAAACTAAGAAGGAAGACTCCAGAAATCACTAATTGTCATCAAAGACATTGGCCAATGGCTGACTTCTGGTAAAACCAATATCTTCTCATTTGTATGTAAACTTGGTGTTGATGATAGCTCTGTACACCAGCAGAAGACAACCAATTTATCACAAAATTACATGCTCTTTCCGCCATGGTGTCTGAGACAATCCAAAACTTCCCAGTTAATTTCTTTATTTGGAAGCCACAGTTGAAAAAAAAACCAATAAGAACCTCTAATACTGATCCAAGTATCCATTTTTTATTGCAAGATGCATCCTTCGCTGACATGGTAATGAAATACTGAAATATCTGTTTGTTCTTAGATTGCCCTCTGGCCTCTCCCATTTTTCCTATTAAACATTGTAATATAACTACTATCTTCTCTCCACAGATCCTGCTCCCCAAACTCAATTTCAAAATTACCACCAAGTAAACTTTCAAAGCTGAGTGTACCTTCTTAGAGCAGATTTCCAGTCTAACCACCTACACAACCACAGATACTTATGCAATCTCAATATCCAAATCAGCATTGTGATATCCTATATTCTCATACAAACCAACCAAGCTTCTAGTTACAGTATGCTTGGATCAGATTGTGACAAAAAAAAAAATGATTGGATCGGTTATCATACATTGTAATATGACAACTATTATACTATATTTAAACCCCAATCTGGTCTCCACACTCAACTTAAATTAGTACCCTTCAAAATACGAAGCACTTGGAGCTGAAAGTGATTCCAAGAGTAACTATCAAATCAAAGCCTAACAACTACAGAGGGCCACACATGTATGCCCCTCATTTGTCCTCCATATTCAAATCAAGCTCAAGATATCCTAGCAATTTTCAGTATGAAAACCCAGGCTTATTAGGGTGTTTCAGTCTGCCACAAGGTTTTTTATCATGACCTCGCTCTTGTTCTTTCAGATTCGGTCCATTTTTGTAGTTAGGGTCGGACTCTCTTTTTTGTGGGGGATTTTTTTTTTTTGGGTGCCCTTGTATATTCTTTCATTTTTCTTAATGAAAGCGCATTTTCTAATAATATATATGAAAACCCATGACAAGACCAAAACTATCCACTAGCGGTCAACTCATCTGGGAATGTGTAAATGAAGGATAGCATAAAATATTATATAGAACAGGGAAATAAAAACCACATAGGTCTGGATTCAACTCGGTAGAAATTTAATCGCTAAAATTACTTCATAGCTAGCCGAGGGATATTAAAGAATTTTCTTAACTAGTTAAAATAAGTTAATTGAACTGGACAGATAAAGATTTGCCATGCCCCATACAATTAATTTACAACCAACCTGCAACCCATACTGTTCTGCATGATACTTATTATCACCCTCAAGGCGTTCAACTTCTACATACTTGTCAAAAGAAGCATACACATCACGACATCCCTTGACATCGAGCTGAAGATCTGAAATTAAAACATTAGGAAGGTAATGGCACTGTTCAGCCAATAAAGGAATCCAAGCATATTCATATTTATTCATAACCCAAAAGTAATTACCATAAAACGATTCCTTTCTTGTTGACTTATAGTCCACGTTTATACATTCGATGTAATTCATATGATGCCCTTCAAACAATTTCTGTATGGTTCCCTCCACAACAGTTCCCTGTATACATGAAGAAGTAATGATAGTTATGTGAATCACTAACATCAATTAATCATAAAAAATTCTTCATGGCAGGGCAAATTTTCTTTATTATAAAGAAAACTTGAGAAGCATGGACATACAATAATACATCCAATACATCCCACAAACAGGGAAGCATGGCCATCCAATACATCCTACAAAAAGGGAAGCATGGCAATATTATTTACCTTCATTTTATCTTCAAGTTTTTCAGATAAAACCCTGTTCAGTTCCTGGACATCATGCTGCATAAAAGAATCATATGTGTCCCATCCAAAAGATTTGGTAAGTTCTTTTGTTGCTACACTGCCGTCGCTGTATTGAAGTTTATAAAATAAGCTCTGCAGAGCTAAGGGGATGCTTGCAGATGGCATATCATTTTCTGTAGTAGGCATATGGTACACGGCCTGAAATAATAGTTCAAACAGACTGATTTATTTAGGATGTCAAGTTAGAGTTTTATGTCTCATGAGGGAAGGAAGAATCCAGATGGTCATCAATTTCATTAGCAAAAATGTGGTGCATGGTCAAGATGGTTACTCAAATTGATTGATTTTATTCTATAGCTAGAAAAATGATGCGAGGACCAGAGGAAACAGCACAATCACCCACCTTCCGGAAATATGGAATGTGGTAAAGAGTTTGAAGAAGTGAATTCATATAACATGTTGCTCCCTGATTTTTAAGACCAACAAAACCTGTTTCTTTCTTTGAATCATATGTCCAATAATCGACCACTCTTCGGACAAGGACCTCAGCTTCAACTATTAAGGTATCATTAACAAGATATCCTCTGGTAGGGTCATACAGTTCGCTGAGGGGCATGAATGATGTGAAGCCCCAATCGCTTTCCCTGGCATTGAACTGATGTTGAGTATCTGCAATTATTTGATAGAATCGTGTCATAGAAATATCTATCACTGAATTAGTACAGCACCAGATGATAAAGATGTCCCCACCAGATAACAAAATCAAAATTAATAATAATAATTTTAAAAAATACACCCAAAGTCCTTGACCATAATAGGGTGATTCAAACAGAAGTGAACGACCAAAATTTATAGTAGTAATAAAAGATACCCGAGTTCCTGACAACAATAGGAAGTCATTCCAGCCATAAAACTGTATAAATTTTATATTTCCATCACAAACATGACATGAAATGTATACAAGTCCTTGCTTGCACAACTTCAGAAGGATTACATTATCTTCTCTTCTCGTTTAACAGGCATAAAAATGCATCCAATGTCTCAATAATATAATGAAGGACGACATAATCATATTACATAATTCTTAAGATAGCCAATAAATTAATCCAAAATTAAGTAATAAGAAAGAACCTTTTCTCACTGAATATTTATTGTGGATTTGATTGATGACACCCAAGCTGAATTGAGCATATCTGCTCCACCCATATGGCAAATTTGCAGAATCCGCAACATCCAAATACATAGACAGGTGATCTACATTGTTTCCTTTTGGGAAAATAAGAATTCGCCTAGACGAAAGAGGATGGAATTACTTGGTGCGAAAATATACCCAATAACTAAACACGTGCACAATATATAATATATAATATATTCACTTAACAGACTAGCATGAAAAGGGAAGTATACCATTTATATCCGCCAACGATAAAGATTTCAGAATATAGCTTCTTTATGTTGAGCCTCGTGAAGTTGTCAATTCTCCATGTAAATCTTGACGATGGGGGATCCTCGACAGGCTGATTCTCTACTGTGTTTCCTGTTTCCGATTGTGGAACAACTGATGGTTTGCAGGGGGAGAGGGAACAAAAAACGGAAAACTTCTTTAAAATCTCGTTAGAAAACACTTGGACAGTGAACGCATTTTCCAGACTTATTTAAAACAGGGAAAAAAACAAAACAAAACAAACATACAAAAAAAAAAAAAAAAAGAAAAAAAAAAAAAAAAAGAAAAAAAAAAAAAAAAACCAAACCCCCCCCAATTTAAGGCCCAAGGAAGAAAAAAAAAAAAAAAAACCAAACCCCCCCCAATTTAAGGCCCAAGGAAGAAAAAAAAAAAAAAAAACCAAACCCCCCCCAATTTAAGGCCCAAGGAAGAAAAAAAAAAAAAAAAACCAAACCCCCCCCAATTTAAGGCCCAAGGAAGAAAAAAAAAAAAAAAAACCAAACCCCCCCCAATTTAAGGCCCAAGGAAGAAAAAAAAAAAAAAAAACCAAACCCCCCCCAATTTAAGGCCCAAGGAAGAAAAAAAAAAAAAAAAACCAAACCCCCCCCAATTTAAGGCCCAAGGAAGAAAAAAAAAAAAAAAAACCAAACCCCCCCCAATTTAAGGCCCAAGGAAGAAAAAAAAAAAAAAAAACATAACCACCGCCAATTGAAGTCCGATGGAGAAACAACAAACTAATTTGTCCGAGCAAGTAAATTCCCAAAAGTAGCAGTTAATTTGGCAATGCATACCTTTGCCTATCATACATAGAAACTCTTAAGAGGGAAAAAAGAAAGAAAGAAAGAAAGCAAGAAGATATCCTGGTGAAAAGAAAAACAAACAAACAAACAAGTTCGACAGTAGCCAAATTGGTAACTTGTGCTAAAAATCTCCAGATTCTTTGAGTAAACCATACAGCCACAAAATGATCTCAAACACCGAAATAATTCAATTAGATCAAGAGGCAAGGAAAGAAAAACATTCGATTAGTTAGGAGAGATAATTGCACAGATCAAATGTGAGGAAAGTAAACCTTCCATAGGTTGGTGATTATTCTCGGCCAAATCCGAGTGCGGTACAAGCATCTCCTCGTCCTCTTGTTGCTGTGAAGGAAAAAAAGAAGAAGCAGAAATTAAAGATAGCAATCGGATCCACGATAGCAAATCTTGATTAGTTCAGATATCTCTGTAAAATCCAGACACGCCAGTCGGCAACGACGAAAACAAAATTGCACCGGAATGGAAGAAACCCAGAAATTGAGCGCAAAGCCCTAGATTACCGAGCAAGAAGACTCTATAAATGATGAAGAACGGGCAAGTCGTAGACAATGAAATTAAGATTAATACTTGAAATTGCAATAGAAGAAGAAGATGATGATGATGATGATGATGAAGAAGAAGAAGAAGAAGAAAAGAAGAGATTGAGTCAGCTCGCAAGAAACTAAGGTGTTTACATCTGAATTACACAGAGAAGATGGAGAGAAATAGGAAAGAGGTTTGAAGATAGAAAGTTTACATCGACGGGAGCGGGAGTCATCACAGTCATGGTCTCTGCAGCCTTGGAAGAGAGAGTTGGGGTGGGGAAAAAGAAAACCAAAATGAGTGCGAAGTGCTAAACGAGGAATGTCACTTCCTCATTATATAATGGGCAGTTTTGGAATTTCGTTCCTCTTGAGTTCCAAGGGGCATTGCTCGCATACCAGAAACCTCTTCCCCCCAAGCTCTTGGGCCTATTCGCTGCTTCGGCCCATTTTCTACTTAAGACTATCTTGGGCTCCACCCTTTCTAAATATTAATATTCAAAAAATAAAAACAATTGCATTACTGGCCAAATATAGAAAATTAAATTAAAATATTTACAAATATATCAATAGACTGCAATAAAAATAATTACAATTAAGGTTATTTTACTATCTATTTGTAATAGACTACTATTTATGTCTATTTATGTCATGATGGATACAGATAGTAGTCTATCGCACATAAACTTTTATATTTTGCTATTGTTTGTAAATGTTCTTAACAGTTTTGTCATTTAAAATAATTTTCCTTACAATTATAATTTTTAAATTTTAAATATTCTTGTGATTCTTGTACTTGTATTTTTTCATTTTCATTCCTAAAATTCTTTTTTTTTAATATGTAAGGTGAGAGAACAAACCTCGAACCTCAAAGTTGTATTCATGTTGGCTTGATCCCAATATCTTAATTAGTGGTTTTAGTTCATATATTTTCAATGTTCATGTTTGTCTTATTCGATCAATCTCTTATGTGATGCATGTGATTTTGCTTTTTATTTTTATATCTATATATATACTATCCAAACAGAGTATAAGCGGATAAACTTTTGATTTTCTCGTTTGACTTTTTGTTTCATAGTTATACAAGCCTAACATTCTTATGTCGTTTACTAATTCTCAAGTTTCAAGCAACAAAAAAATTATTAATAAAGATAAACTAAAATGAGGATTCAAAAAAGTTAATATTTATGATCGTATAGTGATGTTAAAGGTCAATCCACATAAGATTGTTTTTTATGTAATTTTGGCTTTTGTAGCTTTTTTAGTGTGTAGCCTATGTGGGTTGCATATAACTTCGTGTGTTTTATTTGATAATAAAGTTATGCCCATATTGATACGTAAGGTAATTGATTAACCCTATTTTGAAAATGGCAATTTTAACATACATTTGATTGAGGCGTTAACCATGTGACTTAGATGTCAAATGTTGAATTGAGGAAAAAAAACCATGAAAAACGAGAATGCCAAGTTGAACATGAACCGAGATCTCTTATCAACTTGAACCAATGAGTCAAAAATTACAAGCCATTTGAACTTTTATACAAAGATTTACTATCGAAACGAAAAACTCTATATTTTTCTATTAGTATCTTTAGCACATTTATCGAGTAACTCAAACTACATAATCATACATCTCAAACACAAACTTAACTCCAACATATTTTAGAACTAACTCAGCACTCAAAATATCTATCTCTAGGCTTAACAAAGATATCTTAAGCCAAAAACCATATTCATGCTTTAAAAAACAGTGGACGCAGGCATTAGGAGAGGAGAGAAGAAGGAGGAAAAAAAAGAAATTCCTCAACCGATGGGTTTCATCGTGAATTCCACGAAGATGCATAGAAAATTTGCAATAAAATATCGTACAAAATCTAAATATTCGTATGAATAAATAATTTTGTCCAGAAGACTCCTAAATCCACGGGTAAGTTGAATTTCTGCTACACCAATATAGAGATATGGGCGGTGATTTGCACAACAAGCTCCATCCATTCATCCCAATCGCTACATCAAGAACGGAATGATTTTCTAAACGGATTAAACACACGCCGTGTTCCGACGAGATCGCCGGTGCAAAATACAGGTAGCCATGAAAGGAGATTTTGGAAGCTCAGAACCTTCAAATTGAAGCCGTGTGGCTGGACCAAGCTATTGATCGAGCTCTAATGGTCTAAAATACCTTCCATCTATGAGGTAAGTCCCGACTTTAAGCCGCACGGCCCACACATCCTTAGGTTTTCTCGACACGATTCTGTTCAATCACACACGTTAAAGCAACGAAACGGGCAGGAATTAGTTACAAGCGATGCACATAATGTGTTCGATGGAATGCCAAATACAGAGGACGAATGGTTGTCGGCCACTCACCTGCCAACGTCGCCGGGGCTGATTATGCCGGAATTTACCCTGAGGCATGGAACTGAGGCTGCGGTCTTTATCATTTTGGGAGCCTCGATTACGATGACGGGGGAGCCGATCTCAAGTTTCCGACTCTTTGCCGGCGGCGTCTGGTCTGCTGCCGATGCACTCGATTCGCACTTCACGAAGCTTCGCGGTTGTGACCGAGTGTTTAAGCTGCTCGAGACGTCGAAGGAAGAGATCGAACTGACGATGCTAATGCTTGGGCGTGGAATTGGTGTGGCAGGAGAAAGAGAAACAGCCATTGGAATCGTATCTTATCACCAATGTTTCAATTCAAGATGTGTTTGGAAACGGATATTGTGGTTAGAAAAATAGTTAAGGTGAACCATTTTCCTCCTCCATCTAATTATGTTTCATCTTAAATAGCACTAAATTAATTAGTTGTCCATCATAATTTGTTGTCTATTAAATTCTTCGTTTTTAAAAACGTTGATAATAGACCTTTTGCTGATGTCATGGATTGATGATATTATAGATTTGTCATTCTTTCTTCCTTGAGTGCTTTCTTTCTTCCTCTTTTTTATTTTGTTCTCTTCTTCTTCATCTTAATAGAGTTTGCACGTGTTGTGCTAGTAGCAAATGCCTAAATGACGAAGAGCAAGACTAACAGATGACAAGAGAGCAGCGAATAATAAGAAATTCACTCACTATTAATTTCATATGAATTTAACTTCATCAAATGATGGACAAAACTAAATTTGAAAAAAATGGGGCAAATTCCAATTTTCTCCCCTAGTTTGGGTCATTCATACAATCCCACATAAAATTTAGGTTTTTGAAAGTACCAATGTAAGCTATCAAAATAATATCCAAACCACTATATTGTATGCACTTAGGTTTTGATTAGTTTGAAATTCAATTTAATTTCCATGTGTTTAGAAAAATTTATCGATAGCCATGGCAAAACTCGTCGTCAGTTTAATTCACGGTCACGATTTACCTATAATTTGATATTCTACAATATTTTTTGATGTCTAAATATTACAAGATCAAACGAATTGTCTCATGAAATTAGTCGAAGTGCACGTAAGTCGACTTGGATATTTACGAATATATATATAATGAAATTAAAGAGAAGAAAAAAAAAACCATGTCAAAACTCATTTCAAATCAAGTTTGTAGATAATGGGTAAAAACCTATGAAATCATTTTTCTTAGTGCATCAAAAGAAGGTATCTTGTCCTATCTTAAATTCTAATGTTGGTCGTCGACGTCTCCATTCCATAATCATTCATTTGAAAATAAAGAGTATGTTTATAAACACTATCTTCGCACGAACTTATTTATTTAGTTGTATACTTTCTATTGTGTTTTTAGAATTCATGCAAAGTTTTGAAAAGTATATAAAGTGTATATATATTTTATTTTAATGCAAACTAGTAATCTAACATCGCCATTAGAAATATAATGACTGTAATAGAAAAATTATTAAAAAATAGGCACAATTCTAAAATAACTACAAATGAAAAAAAAAAAATTATCTAATAAGGCCTACGCATATATACTTTGGTTTTTTAATACGACTAAGAGTGGGTTGCGATATTTTTTTTTATTTTGTAAATACTATGACAAATAGAAAAAAATTCGATGAGTATGAAATAACAAACACAACAACAAATAACAAATTTGAAACAATAATATTGTAGTCGATTGTAAGTTATAATAGTTAAACTTACCAACTATTATAATTGGATTTCTAAACATATGATTGGATTATAACAATCCACTCCGACCACTTGAAATTTGGGAGGGGGTGTTTGGACCAAGAAGTGGAGAGAGCAAGACTTGAAGAGCCAACTCCACTCCTTGTTGGTGCAAGGAGGTCGTGGGTCCCACGATTAAAAAAATATCAATTTTATGCAACTTTTTATTTCGTGGACTCTAAGGGGTGTCTGTCTCACCAACGTGAGTTAGGGTTGAGTTGGTAAAAAATACCAACTCAATGTTTGGGCCCACCAACTTAAATTAGTGAAATAATGTCAATTAACTCGACCAATCTTGGGTTAATTTTACAAATAATATAGTTTTTTTTTTAAATGACAAAAATAAGATGGCATGATTTTTTTTCTAAAAATAATATGTTAATTGAAAAATATGTCATTTGGGGTTAAATGAAATGTATTACAAAAATAGGTGAGAAAACCATGCACGGGGTCCACGAGTTTCATTAGAAAAGTTGTGATCTCGGTCTATGATTTTCTTCCATTTAAATTTGGTCAAATATTATCTATCACGTAGAACTCATGGATGGGGTCCACGAATTAGCCTATTTTTTTTATTTCTTTCTCCTATTTAGTATTTAGTATTTTGTGTTTATTTTTGTTTTTCACTTTAACAATAGAAAAAAAATTGAACAAATACAACAATAATATTTTGGTTGAACACAAAAAAATTAAAGAAACAAAAATAGAGAGACACGCAAAATTGACATTATTTTTGTTTATTTTTTAGATTGCCCTAATATCTTTTATTCTCCTTCAAAATTAATTAATCAAAATAATTGTTATTTCATTTTGAATGTCTCATCTTTAATGTCAAATTATTTCTATATTAAGATGAGATTTGCATAATTTAAGTTATTATTAAATTCAAGGAGATAATAATGTATATATTTGCTTATCTTTTACTAATTTAATCGATTGATTGATGATATATTCTCTACTAGTGAATGAGTAATTATTTGCTATAAATTCAAAATATAATATTAATTGTTTTTTTTTAATATCATGGATATATTTTATAAACATAACAGAGAAAGGAAAAAAAAAATAAAAGAAACTACATTTATCCGACAACATTAGAAAAAAAAAAACCTTTTTAAAATGGAGATTATGTGAGGAGGAGCGGTACAAAAGGAAAAATTGAAAAACAACTACTGTTTTTGATAATTTACTAAGTAAGAAAAAAGAAGTGGCAGCAATGCAAGGGGAGGAAAAATCGTGGACCAGATCCACCATTATCCTAAATTGTTGACCGAGTCCACGATTTCATTTTAAATAAACGAGGATCCTGTACACATTTGCTGAAAATTATGTATCCAATCCACTATTTTGCAACCTATTTTTGTCAATTCTTTCCTTTTCACCATATATTTGTCATTATTTATTAAAATAATATGCTTTTAGAAAAAAAAATCACCAATCCATACCACAAAGTTCTTTTTAATAATTTTTTTTTTTTAAACCATCATAATAGAGTGGTCGTGGAAAAAATTATAAGAAGGAAAAAATAAAAAACCTCATCAAAATAGAGTAAAGTGTAAATTAAACAANGAAAAATATGTCATTTGGGGTTAAATGAAATGTATTACAAAAATAGGTGAGAAAACCATGCACGGGGTCCACGAGTTTCATTAGAAAAGTTGTGATCTCGGTCTATGATTTTCTTCCATTTAAATTTGGTCAAATATTATCTATCACGTAGAACTCATGGATGGGGTCCACGAATTAGCCTATTTTTTTTATTTCTTTCTCCTATTTAGTATTTAGTATTTTGTGTTTATTTTTGTTTTTCACTTTAACAATAGAAAAAAAATTGAACAAATACAACAATAATATTTTGGTTGAACACAAAAAAATTAAAGAAACAAAAATAGAGAGACACGCAAAATTGACATTATTTTTGTTTATTTTTTAGATTGCCCTAATATCTTTTATTCTCCTTCAAAATTAATTAATCAAAATAATTGTTATTTCATTTTGAATGTCTCATCTTTAATGTCAAATTATTTCTATATTAAGATGAGATTTGCATAATTTAAGTTATTATTAAATTCAAGGAGATAATAATGTATATATTTGCTTATCTTTTACTAATTTAATCGATTGATTGATGATATATTCTCTACTAGTGAATGAGTAATTATTTGCTATAAATTCAAAATATAATATTAATTGTTTTTTTTTAATATCATGGATATATTTTATAAACATAACAGAGAAAGGAAAAAAAAAATAAAAGAAACTACATTTATCCGACAACATTAGAAAAAAAAAAACCTTTTTAAAATGGAGATTATGTGAGGAGGAGCGGTACAAAAGGAAAAATTGAAAAACAACTACTGTTTTTGATAATTTACTAAGTAAGAAAAAAGAAGTGGCAGCAATGCAAGGGGAGGAAAAATCGTGGACCAGATCCACCATTATCCTAAATTGTTGACCGAGTCCACGATTTCATTTTAAATAAACGAGGATCCTGTACACATTTGCTGAAAATTATGTATCCAATCCACTATTTTGCAACCTATTTTTGTCAATTCTTTCCTTTTCACCATATATTTGTCATTATTTATTAAAATAATATGCTTTTAGAAAAAAAAATCACCAATCCATACCACAAAGTTCTTTTTAATAATTTTTTTTTTTTAAACCATCATAATAGAGTGGTCGTGGAAAAAATTATAAGAAGGAAAAAATAAAAAACCTCATCAAAATAGAGTAAAGTGTAAATTAAACAAATGTTAAACATAATCAATTAATATCAATATTAAAAGTAAGGCCGATTTAAAAATGTCCAAAAAAAAATCAATTAACAATGTGAATTATAGTTAATAAATAAAATATATTATAATTACAATAACTTTGATCATAGCAAAACTTAGTTTAGGAATGTTGTAGTTTTGAAAATAATTGTTGGGAGTGAAGTAGTATTTAATAAAATTTAATTTTAAATTATAAAAAAAACTAGTTTTAGTGGTTAGTAAATTCATACGTGCAGTATAATCATATGAAAAAAAAGGTTATCCTTTCAATTGTTTTTCATAATTATATTTAATTCATAATTTATTATAATATAATTATTTGAAAAATACATGACTTGCAACCAATATTGTGCAATCTATATATTTTTTCTTCTAACAAAAAAAAAAAATAAAATTGAATCAATTAAAAATTGGAACAAGCTCAAATCTAAAAGCTTTATAAAAGACTTTAGGCAATGTTGGTATTATGTTAGTTGTGTTAAAAAGCTATTTGTACAAAATTTTAACTGTTTTCCGGGTAAAACATATTTAAATTAAATCATTTAAAATCACTTCTTAAAATACATTAAATTAATGTTTACTTCTAGAAGCAATATTCTACTAGCTTTTAGATTCTCCTAAATTCAGACTTTATTTTTAATTGAGCTTTAGTTTTCAATTTTATGCTTTACAAAGAAGAATTATTTTATATATTTATCTATTCATCGCCTAAAAAATCTATTTTATATTTTTCATGAGTTAAATGCATCATTTTTTAAAACAAAGTATACCATATTGATCTTTTTAAAATAAATATATTTTTCTTAATATTTAAAAATTAATCTATAACAAACAAAATTTATCATATTAACCAGTTATTTAAAATTTTAATTTCAAAGAAAATTAAAAAAATTTGATTCAAGTCTAAGTCTATTTTAGTTATCTAAAATAATATGATTTTGTATCTATTTAGGCCTCATTTTATAACTATTTCATTTTTTATTTTTGTTTTTGAAAATTAAGTCTATAAACACCTTTACATTTATTAATTTGTTATCTACTTTTTACTAATGGTTTAAAAAATCAAGCCAAATTTTGAAAACTAAAAAAAAATAGCTTTTAAAAATTTACTTTTGTTTTTGGAACTTGCCAAAGAATTCAACTGTTATACTTAAGAGAGATACAAATTAATGTAAGAAATGGAAAAGAAATAGATTTAATTTTTAAGAACAAAACACAAAAAACGAAATAGTTAACAAACAAGACATTAGCAAATATTCTAACCTACTTTTTCAAGTTCAAGTTAAAATTTACCAAACATTCTTTTTATGGCTGATTTTGGGATGTTTTTCAAAATATAAAAATTATTGAAAATAATTACAAATATAGCAAAATTTTAGTGATGAAAAACATCTATTACTTTAAAAATTATTGAAAATAACTACAAATATAGCAAAATTTTAATGATGAAAAACATCTATTACTTTATCAATACAAATAGATGTTTATCTAGGTTTATCACATATAAAAAATGAAATTTTACTATATTTATAAATAGTTTGATATTTTTCTATTTATAATAATTTTTTGCTAACTTTTCTAAAAACATAATTACCAACCATTATTTTAAAAGTTATAATAATTTTAAAGGGAGCTTGATTGTGAGTAGATTAGATTAATAAATAAGTTATTTTACACATTAAATTTTAACGAATTCAAAGATTCATTTCGCAAAAGTAATCCAAACAGATTTGAATATGGTATAATTTTCAGATGAAAAACACGAAATAATAATTGTAGAGAAATAAAATTTTTTTCTTAACAACACAAATGAAAAGGCAAAGACAAACACGGCTCGTTTTATCCAAATTAAAAAAAAAAAAGAAAAAGAAAAGAAAAATGAAAATCAAGACCGGTCAATGCTTCGGTTCGCATATCACAGACGAAACGCAGTGTAAATTACAATTTACAACGAATTCCGGCAGCTCTCGATTTGCCGCCTTTTGCTCTTCGCGCCTTCCCCTGCCCCAAATTGAATCTACGTCTACGCTCTCAACGTCGACGAGACCGTCAGCACATTTCTCCTACGCCCTAATTTGCGGAATCATAAGGTAACGTCGTAATTTGATTCACTCCACTCTCTCACTTTGCTCTTGTTAGCCAATTCATCTACTGTAATTTACGTATAAGCTCAGCAAAAACTTCTCCACTTTACTCAGTCGTAGTATGTGAGTTCTTATTGTTGCCACAATCTGGTACTTCTCAGCTCGGTCCTTCTGTTTTCAATCTGTTCGTGAGCTCGACGTTTTCCGGTGCTAGTGAATTCGCGTGGAAATCAATTTGATTTACGACTGAACCCTACACTACAGATTTGACTGGTTTGTCTTCTAATTCCACGGTTATTTTCGCGCTGGTTTATTGTACTCACGCTGCATTGATGTAGCTTGTTTTTGCTGGATTTATTATATCTTGGTCGATATATTATTAGTTTCAAGCTCGTCCTACCGATGTCTTCAGTATGAAAGTTGCTGACATTTTTTCCCCGTCTGTCTCGTAGAAATTGAGTAGTCCGCGACTGCAAGATGCACATAAAGCAGGTAGTTAACAGTGGATTTGTCGTGCATCATTTTATTGAACATTATTATCGTTATTATTAATTTTTTTGGTCTGATATACATGTAAATAATCATCAAGTTCTCTTTTAGGTTATTATCGAAGGGTTTAAGAGCTACAGAGAACAAGTTGCCACCGAGCCTTTCAGTTCAAAAATAAACTGTGTTGGTAAGGGCACAATAATGTTGGGTGTACGCTTACATTTATTTAAAGTTTTCTCTCTGTGGTGTTTATTGTGATTTGTGAATGAACTGGTTCCGGATCCTATTCAGCATGGTCTCAAATGCTTGTTGCTCCTTTTCTAGTGACATTACCGTCCGCATGAACCTGATGCGACCTGCATTTTATTTTTCTTAGAAACAAGTGCTTGCATGGAGAAAAGAAAAAATGAAAGAATATAAGGGTATATAACAAAAAAGACCAAGCCCACAAACTACCCCACTAGAGAAAGGGGCACCAACTAAGTAAGATGTTTCCTAGAGAGTAGTTATAAAACAATCTTCAAGGTTGAAGTCCAAAGTGATACATGAAACCTCACCAAGAACCAAACTTCACAATCATGGAAATGTCACTTTTGGAAATTAACGTTTCCTTCAAATTTGTTTGGAAAAACTTCTCACTTTCATGGAAATTAATGTTTCCTTCAAATTTGTTACAGTACTAGTAATTGTTATTTTCACTGATTTTTAAGATTCCAATTTGAGGGTACTTCGTGAATTGTCATTTATGTACGTCTTATCTTCTTGTTCAACATTTATGCAGTTGGTGCGAATGGATCTGGCAAGACTAACTTTTTCCATGGTAAGAGCATCACCATTTTTGTTCTTATTTACCTTTCAGTTTCTGGTAGTTTTTATGCTAAGATATTGGTGGTTGTTAACTTAATTATTTGGTTGATGTCAAATAGCTATACGATTTGTACTAAGTGACCTCTTCCAAAATTTGAGGAGTGAAGAGAGGCATGCTTTGCTCCACGTACGTGTTTTCATATTTTAAATGTAATTAATATTTTCTTTTCAACTATAGATTTCCTTCATTCTCTAATTTACATATTTTGTGATAAATCTCGTACAGGAAGGTGCAGGGCACCAAGTTCTAACTGCTTTTGTTGAAATTGTGTTTGATAATACAGATAACCGTATACCAGTAAGTTTCTTCTGCCTGCTATCCTCTCTTGTACAAATGGTTTATTTATTTATTTATTTATTTTATTTTAATAAAAAATAAGTTTTATGCATACACGCACACACATATACATATTCTTATGTGTGGAATGGTTGTATTATTTTACATACTTTTTGTGAGAAACAAACATTGCTTTTTATGTGGTTTCCTATTTTTACTTGTCTGCTGCAAATTGGATACTTTTTAGTTTGGGCATGTTTTCTATTTTCATGTTTCCCTAAGCTTATCTCTTTTTGAACTTTTATGAATACTGTTCCCCATCTAGTATTTTCTTTCCCTCATGGTTATATGTGTATAATTCTTTTTTGCAGCACATCTCATTCTCCACCAGTTTGTGGTATTGCAAACTAAACATTTGCACATCCATCCAAATTGTTAACTGATGTGCCATACATGTATTTATTTGTTTTTCTAAAGGTGGACAAAGAAGAGGTGCGCTTGCGTCGAACAATTGGGCTGAAAAAGGATGAGTATTTCTTAGATGGGAAGCATATTACGTTAGAACCTTTTCCCCTCTCTCATTTCCCCCCTCCCTGTTGATTTCTGAAGATTTGTCTCAGTATCTGTTTATGATTTGAGCAATAATGGTTTTTAGGAAAACAGAAGTTATGAATTTATTGGAAAGTGCTGGATTTTCTCGCTCAAATCCTTACTATGTCGTGCAGCAAGGAAAGGTAGGAGTATATTTGAACTTCATTATACGTTAACTATAAATGCTCGAGTTTTTATGTCGATCTTATTTCCTATAATTCAACTTCCATTCATTCTCTTTCTAATTGTGGCTTGTGCACAGATAGCATCATTGACATTGATGAAGGACTCTGAGCGATTGGATTTACTCAAGGAAATTGGTGGTACTCGAGTTTATGAGGAGAGAAGACGGGAAAGTTTGAAAATAATGCATGAAACCAGTACGTCTTCACCCTGATATTATTATAAACTGAGTGATATTTTCGACACTTAATTATGTTCGACTTGTCTTTGCTTATCAGGCAATAAACGAAAGCAGATAATTCAAGTTGTTCAGTATCTTGATGAGAGATTGAAAGAACTTGATGAAGAAAAAGAAGAACTTAGAAAATATCAACAGTTGGATAAGCAGCGAAAATCCCTGGAGTATACTATTTATGACAAAGAACTTCATGATGCTCGTCAGAAACTTTTGGAGGTTAGCTATTATGGAACTTTGGATTGGAATAGACCTTGTTAGCCTGTAATTTATTTTTCATTCATGGGGTGACTTGTGGGAAGCAATTTACTTGACTGATACGTATTTGACATGGATTTAGAACGTATGCCAATCAAGTGATGAAATGTCTAGCTACCCCAAAGTCATTTTTTTTAATTTGTCAAAAGAAATACTGCATAATAAACAGGGGCTACGTTGTCAATAAGTTTCTTAGATTCAAAGAAATATGAACTAATGCTTATAGACTTACTACTACCACCATCCTTTTCCCCTTTCACTCTTTCACTCTTTCTTTTGGGATTGTTGAGTGGCTTAGAATCCCATGGTTTTTCATTCCTTTAAAATGTGGTCCACTATGCTAATCTGCTTGATCTTTGTCATGTGCGTATACACGTAATGATGCTAAAACTTCCAAATTTAACTATACTCAGGTTGATGAAGCTCGAGCCAAGGTTTCTGAAACATCTACAAAAATGTATAACAGTGTTCTGGATGCTCATGAAAGGTCCAAGGACTTTGACAAAAAATTGAAAGAGTTGACCAAGGAAATTCAAGGTTTAGTTAAAGAGAAAGAGGCAGTGGAGAAGAGGCGAACAGAAGCTATAAAAAAGCACACAGAGCTTGAACTTGATGTCAAAGACCTTGAAGAGAAGATCTCTGGGAACATGAGGGCTAAGGTATAATTACGATAACACCTTTCTTCTATAACTTTTGGGTCTTATTCTTCCACTGAAAATATCCATACAGTCGTTTTAAAACTTTTTTATTTTATATATTTTTGAACATGCTTCTAGGAGGATGCAGGGAGGCAGCTTCAGATGCTACAAAGAGAAATCCAAGACTCTTCTGATGAGCTTGATAAAATAAGTCCAATTTATGATAATCAAGTCATAGAGGAGAAGGAAATATCAAAAGGGTTTGTATATGGGATTCTTCTAGTGCTTCAATTAATTTCCCTTTCCTGTTTCATGATTGTCCACCCCAAGAAAAAGAATAAGAAAGAAGAGGAGAGAGAGAGAGAGAGAGAGAGAGAGAGAGAGAGGATAGATGATAGATAATAAAGAACTGACTGGGTTCAAACTTTGATGCCATTGAGTTTATATTTAGTTCTTGCATTTTCTATTTTCAGTTCAAGTTAATGGCTCCATTCTGACTCATATATCAAGTCAACACTTCCATATTTGTTGTATGTAGCTAAGTTGTTGCACCTTGGTGTATCTCATGAATTTTGTAGAATAATGGAGCGGGAAAAACAGCTCAGTATTCTTTATCAAAAACAAGGTCGTGCCACCCAATTTGCCAGTAAAGCTGCTCGTGATAGGTGGCTTCAGAAGGAGATTGATGAATATGAACGAGTGTTATCTTCAAATATGGGGCAGGTAATATCACCATTTTGTTTTCCTAAAGCAGCTTCACTGTTATTTTGTGTCAATAGTTCGTTGCATAAGACATCTCATTACAATTGAAAATTGGAACTACTTTGTATATTGAGAAAGCCAGAGTCACTTTTTAGCTCAATTTTTGTAAAACTGATGTAGTCTGAATAAGTTTAAGTTCTTAAAGAGGGAGGGTGAGGAGTTTTCATTTGAGGTGAAAGCATTGAAAACTTTAAATAAAGTGGGGCATTTTTTTTTCCTTTTTTTTTTTGTTTGTTTGTTTGTTTCTTTCTTTGTTGAGAAAGAAAATAACCTCTAAGCATTTGCTCGGAAAATTTTAGAATGTAAGATTATTTGGACCCTTTGAGCAATGTCGTCTATTGATACTTGACATTTATTACCCAACAAAAACATTTTTCTTCCTTTTTGTCTCTCTCTTTGTTTAAAGATATTTTCCGAGAGTTTTGATGCCATTGGAGAATTCAAGGGGGCTCTCTAGTGTTTAGGGTGGAAAAATGTAAATCTTGCACTTTTGTTTAGATGGTTATGACACTTCTTGTTAGAGTCGAAATTTTTGTTGCATTTGGTCATTTTGAGCAAGTATGGGACTCATTCCAATAGATGGAACTTTAAAGTTGTTAACAAAAGCATTTTTAAAGTCCTTGGAAGGCCTTTTACTTGTGTTTGCCTTGTTTCTTGATCTTGAGTCATATTTGCTCGGTCGGTAGGATGGTGGGGATTTTTGATTCTTGGAGGACCACTGGTCAGGAACGGCCCAATTTGCTCATCTGTATGATTTGTTTCCTGCAAGGAGTTCCCCATTGCATTTTTTCTTTTTAAATAAAATTATTATAAATATTTTAAAACTTCTAAATGTGAACTTCAAAACTTGGAAAGAGAGGAATTTGAGAATTTTCTAAGATAAGTTCACCCTTGTTGATCCTTTTTGTGTTTATGTGCAGTATACGGGTTCCACTTGGAGTGCATCCCACAAATCCTTTTGTTATATTCCCTTTCTTCTCATTAACATAGACTGGAAGCCTCTCTTGAATATTCCTCCCCTTTAGGCTTAGAGTGGAGTAGTGAACTCTTGGAGTCCACAGTGTAAGGAGTTAATAAGATATAAAATTGATGTCTTTTAGTAGTGGGACCCACAAACTCCTTGGGTCAAACAAGGAGTGGAGTTTATAACCTCACACTTTCCAACTTCCTTCTCCCTAACTACTTGGCCTAGACACCTCCTAAAGCTTTTAGGCCATCTCTTTTGACGTTTTGTCTATGGTCTTCCGTTGGCTTTCGCTTTAAAGTTTGTGTTTTCTATCTTTGGTTTCTTTTCTTGAGTTGGTTTGTTAGATTTCAAGTGTTCGCCCTTTGGTGTATTCTCTTCTTTGTATCTCAATATTATTGTCTTCTTTTGTTTTTCTTAGTTTCTCTCTTCTCTTGAAGGTTATTGTAACTTTTAGGGTTAAGTCTCTTCTCATTTTCTGAATGAAATTTTTTGTTTTGTTTGAAGCGAAAACAAACTTTTCATTAATATGATAAAAGGAGACTAGTGCTCAGAGTACAAAGAGACATAAGGATTGTACATCTCAAATAGAACTAGAACTATTGGTCAATAGATGCACCAAAAGTTTTGTTTCCTTTTTAAAACAAAAATTAAAATTAAAAAGGAACGAAAATTTAGATTATTATTTTTTCCTTTCTTTGAGGGGTCCTTTCTCCTACAACTTTTCCTTCAGAGGAGCCTCAAATGATAGGAGGCATTCAGCTAATTTGATTGCTTTCACGTTTACATGGGTTTCATCTTCTCTTGTTGTCAAGTATCGGAGAATGTGGATACTTAGTCCTTAGTAACCCTTTCCTGTAAACCCTTGTTCTCTCACTTGCCTTCCCTTTTTTTTTTTTTTTTTTTTTTTTTTTTTTTTTTTCTTTTTTTTTTTTTTTAG
>QLSR01000217.1:2335717-2389013 GCA_031780015.1 Citrullus colocynthis | reverse complement strand
TTTTTTTTTTTTTTTTTTTTTTTTTTTTTTTTTTTTGTTTTCTCAAATTTTAGAAAGTTAAAGATTTTGAAGGAAAATAAATTGTTTGGTTGGGGTTGAAGATTAATGTCTTGAATTTCCTCCTCGATTGTTCTGTATCCTTAGAGGCACATTCCCTGGATTCATCCAGAGGCCCTTTCTAGTATGGATGTTTATTGTGGTTTGGAGTTGTTATGACTTGTTCAAGGTATTTTTGTGCTATGATGTAAAATGTGTCGTTCCATTCTTCTTTGCATAAGAAAGGTAGGTATTTTTGCCAGTAAATTTCTTCACCATCTTGGAAATTATTTGGTCGTAAAGGAATATGAAGGTGTTTTAGGATATGATTAAATCTTGGGAGGTAGTGTGGTTCATTACTCACTTGATTGCCTTTGTATTTCTGGTAATTTGCTTAATTGTTTTCATCTTCTTGGACAACAGGAACAGAAGCTTCAGGATGAAATTGATAAGCTTAATGCGGAGTTACTTGAGCGAGATGCCTTTATTGAGAGCCGCAAAATGGAGATTGCAACTTTACAGTCCCACATAACTGAGTCGTCCCATGGGTTTAATGCCTTCAAAGCACAGAGAGACAAGCTGCAGGATGAGCGGAAGTATGTCCTCATATGTCCATTTTTTGAAAGTATACAATTATTTATATCTGGAAAGCGCAAATATTTGCTCAATTTTCCAGTTTTTTCTCAGTGTTTTGATCAATGTATAGGTCGCTGTGGAGCAAGGAAAGTGAACTTGTTGCTGAAATTGATAGGTTGAAAGCTGAAGTTGAGAAAGCAGAAAAAAGTCTTGATCATGCTACTCCTGGCGTAAGTAATTGGTCTATAATTTGTTTAGCTAGTTAATTGTTATTTCAAAGAATCACCTTATTCATTGTACTTATCAAAACCATATCTTTTCTTAGATAGAACTTATGAAAACCATATCTTCAAGACATGGATAAAATAGTGCTGTCGGATACCCCTATATAATGCTGTAAAGCCTCTAAAATGAATGACAAGTTACAGCAGTTTATGACTAAACCATTGCAGTATCAGCTGGTTGTTGAATATAACAGGTTTTCTCTTCTTGGTTGTAACTTTTAGCCTGCCACTTAAGGTGAAGTAGAACTGATTTCGTATAATTTTAGTTCATAAATTGTCTCAATGTTAAAGATATTATATTTTTTCCTCTCTCCTCTTTTCCCTTTGATGTAGAATGAAATCCAAACTTGCTGGTATCATTATGATAACAGTACAGAAAATGTTGCTGGTTAAATTCTGGATGAAATGCATCTATGTCCCCTTGAGCGTTTTGTTAATGTAACCCTTCTCCTTGATAGTGGTTTTACTTCTGCATAAGCTGTTAGAATTTCACAATTATAGAGCACTTTTGTTAATAAAACATTCAAAATGAATGGTGTCTTTTCGAACTGGTTTTAGCTCTAGGGTGTGAGAATTTTCATTGTCACTGTTTCATCCTGTTTTAATTTTTTTTGACCTGAAGATATTTTTATGGTTTTAGATTTTAGTGTGTCTAAATTAATTATATTTTTGGAGAAAATTGATAGAACTCAGTGCTAGGTAGTTGAATAAAGAGTTAAAGAGAAGAAAAGGAGACTTGAAGAGTCCCAACCCTTGACTGGAACACTATTCATTAGTTAGTACCATGGATGAAACTGCCCCAATAGTGTTTCATTAGACCTAAATCCTCTTTCAAAAGGTATGCCTATCTCAAGCCTTTGGTCCTCAGTTACTTTCTTGAAACAACCGTCCATTAGGTTCCTGCTCATTGAAAAATTGGCATCTCCAACCTTCATTTTTGCCATCACAGTTGGTGCCAGAAAAAGATGTTCCCAATACTTCTCAACTCTCTACCAGGTCTTGTACGAGCAACTGATCATGTGTGATGGAACATGTTCTCCCCTTCTTTACCATACATTCTATTGATTGGTTCATTTCCTAAATGTATCTGCTTCATTCGTTCCTTTAAGCAAATTCCTCCAGAGATTCCAAATGATCCATCTTTTTGTATGCTGCCATCCCCCAAGGATCCAGCTGCTTTAATATTATTATAATAGAATTTAAACTGGTAGTTCATTGAATAAAGAGAGAGTGAGGGAGAATTTGAGAGTTTGCAACCCACCTCCAGAACACGCTTCCCAATTAGTCGGTTCATTCTCAAACCAAGTAACTATGTAGCTCCGTTTCTCTTACTCGTGGGTCAAAATAACCCACCCTTAGACTCACCCTTCGTTATAACTGTCGTACTTAATACAGCATTCCTTTTTCAACTCCTCTTCCCTTTTCTCTCATATGCACACTTAGATTTAGGATTTGTCCGAATAATTCAGACACAATGAAACTAAATCACAATGGGCTAGGAAGATGCTTAAGTTCATAATTTCCAGCACTGGTACAGCAATCGGTTCTTGTTTTGTTTTCTGTGGTATTGGTTATTATTTTGTCCTTTTATTTTATTTATTATTTATATTATTTATATTATTATTATTATTATTATTATTATTTACTGTTATCTCCTTCTATCTATTAGTGTTAGATATGCATTGCTGTGTTTGGTGAATTTATGGTTAGTCGACAGACTGGATTGTATTTCTCATCCAAGTTCTTCAATATTTTGTTTGATATATTATTAGGATGTAAGAAGGGGACTAAATTCTGTTCGGAGGATCTGTAAAGAGTACAAAATTTCTGGGGTGCATGGTCCAATTATTGAGTTGCTCGATTGTGATGATAAATTTTTTACTGCTGTTGAAGTTACGGCTGGAAACAGGTGAATGAATACTCTTCTGTTATATTCCAACTTTAAGGTTTCATTAGGTCAGTTTTTTAGTTGAATTGGTGAGCTGACATATAGAAATTGTGTCGTTGTTGTGGGTGGTGCGCCTTGATAAAGATCATGATTTGATTGATATCCTTCATTTTCTTTTCAGCTTATTTCACGTGGTGGTGGAAAATGATGAAATATCAACCCAGATCATACGACACCTTAATTCATTGAAAGGTGGAAGGGTTACTTTTATACCACTTAACAGGGTGAAAGCTCCGCAAATTACTTATCCACAGAGTTCTGATGTGATACCGTTGTTGAAGAAATTAAAATTCTCTCCCAATTACGCAGCAGCTTTTTCTCAGGTAGTTTCAAGTACTATCATATATTTCCAGGAGTGTTTTGCGATTCATATGTTCTTATATGAGTCAATTTCATTACTGTTAAAAGAAGGAAAAAAATTACAACCAAGATTCTGATCCCACGGAAAACAATTCGAATGCTTTCGAATTGAAAATAGTTGTTCCACTGATTATTGTTATTGGACCCTGAATAAAAGAAAACAAAGAAAAACGAAAACAATAACAATAACAATTTAAGTTCTACTCCACTTTACCGCATCAGTTGAAAGATTCCCCTCTCTTCCAAAATATCCTAGTATTTTCCTTTACATGGTCCATCCATATTATGAATTACTTGTAGGTGAGGAATTTTTCGAAGAGAAATGAAGAAGAAAGAAAAGGTCCCTTGCTATTAAGGCATAAGTCACCTACAATAGCTTGAACCGGTGAGAAAGCTAGAGGTCCAAATGACATAAAATTTAAGAAAATGATAATATTCTGATTAAGAAAACCAAGTAAATATTAATGAGATACAGAGGCAGAGACCTTTTGGATGTAAGAATGATGGAGAATCAAGCTTATTCATTGTGCAGAGACTACCTAAAAAAAGTTATCTTTTGCTGACCTGACTAGAAATGTTTTTAACAAATTATTACACTTGGGAAAATTTGATCATCCACTCGTCAATCTTCTTAGGAAGGCATCCAGCCACCCCAAAGATATTAAACAGCATAGCCCGCCCTTTAGAAGCAAACTGATAGTGCAAGAACAAATGATCCACCGATTCCACCTCTCTATAACAAAGACAAGACAATAAATATAAGGAGAAAGGACCCAATTTAGAAACTTCCTTTGAAGCTTCTCACGAGTATTTAGGTCCCTATAAGCAAGAGACCACAGGAAGATCTTAACTATTTTGGGAATCTTGAGCCTTCAAATGAGCCTAACCATGGGGAAAGTAATTTTCATAGCCCTCTTAGATAGGTTTAAAAACGTAGAGTTGGTAGAGAACCTTCTCGAGGGGTCGATCTTCCAACGCAAATTTTCTCAGTTTCCATTTACCACCCACAAGTTCAGCGATTGGGCAAGAACAAAAAGGTTTTTCAAAGAGTCTTCTTCTAAAGCCCAAATCCCAAGTTTGGTTGGAGTCATGCCAACAATCTGCAATCACTACTTGTTTAGTGGATATAGTATAAATGTCTGGATACTTCTGCGCAAGAGGTTGAGGGGCACAACAACATTCTTCCCAAAATCTGATTTTCCTCGCATCTCCCACAACAAACTCAATGAACTTAAAGAACTGCACCTTGTGCTTCATATTTCCGACCCACAATCTGAATTTGCTTTTATCTCTAGGCATACTGGAGGTCCAACCTCGATTGTCAGCACCATAAATAACACATCTCCCAAGGGCATCTCCACATGACAAAATCTCCACAACCATTTCACACCCCCCCTCCTCTCAGCGTAGAGAGCCAATACCAAGACCCCCATATATAGTTGGAAGAGAGGTATGGTTCCAATAAACAAGATGGGTAGCTGGGTTGGAAACCATGAAACGCCACCATCCCACACGAAGTCTCTAACGATCTTCTCCAAACAATTAATAATTCTAACCGGAGCTTGCAAACGAGATAAGTAACAAGGGAGGTTGTTGATCGACTGAGCAAGAGTTAGATGACCTCCTTTCGAGAGAGACAAACCACACCATATATCAATCTTCATGTTGAATTTCTCCTCAAGAGCTTCCCAAGCCACCGCCACACCATGCTTTCCTCCAATGTGAAACCCCAAATAATTGAAGCGATAATTCATGTTTACTATTTAAAGGCAAAATGACTAGCTGCCAGTGTTCAGTTTGGCACATGGTCCTTTTGTGGTTGCTCTTTAGTTTGAAAAGTCCCTTCTAGTGTTGATTGACAGCTTAACTGTGATTTATATCTTTTTATTACAGGCTAGAATATTACTCGACTTTTGTCTCATTGAGATGAACTGTATTTGGGATTTACACCTAGTAATTCGAACTTGCATAGATAGGTAGAAACTGAGATAGATATTCAACTAGTAGGCTTCTCATTTTAGCTTGATGCAAATAAGCAAATGAGACATGCAATATTTTTTTTATGGATGTGCTTACTTTCCTGTACTTTCATTCTTATACATTTTACCAGGTGTTTGCTAGAACGGTGATTTGTCGAGATTTAGACGTGGCCACAAAAGTTGCCCGTGCCGATGGTTTGGACTGTATAACTTTGGAGGGTGGGTGTTGAAGTTATCTTTGCCAATTTATGATTGCTTTACTATGTATGTTTTCTTTGACAAGTTTCCTTTGACTCTATAACAGGTGACCAAGTTAGCAAAAAAGGTGGTATGACAGGGGGATTTTATGATCACCGACGTTCAAAATTGAAATTTATGAATATAATTATGCAAAATACCAAAGCCATTAACATGAAGGAAGATGAGCTGGCAAAAGTTAGATCAGCACTTCAAGATATCCTTTTTGTTGTCTCCTCCAATGTGTACACTTACCAAAAGCAAGGGATTTAAATTCCATGGATGAAGTTCAATTCGATTGAGCCCAAATAACATATATAGTAAAGCATTAGATTAAATTCCATGGATTTTGTTGGCTGTTTCAATGAAAGGTTACCTCGTATGTTGTCACCAGAAAGGGGGGGAAAACATCCATATACTGGCCTAATAACACCTTCTTATCTGCTTTTAGACAAAGATTTATAGTTTTTGCTGATACAGATGTTTGATTCAGCTTGGTATTTTTGCAGCTCACTTTGTACGGTTAGAATGAAAGAGCACAATGTTTTCCCATCTGTACCTTGATTATGATTTCTCAATTGGAAGTTCTGTTAACTACCGAAAAAGGAATGTCTCTTGAAAATAATGATTCGTTGTCAATCTAAAGCTTTCTGTAGTTCGTCAGATTATAATTGGAAAAAAGAATAGTAGATTTTCATTCATATCCTGATTGAATTACTTAGAAAATCAACTTCTACATGAGGATTAGAAAACTCATATTCATCGACATGGCAATAACAATGTTTTTTGGCATCAAAATAAGTCTTTGATATTTATGCATTCAACCTTTTTTGAAATATATTGTGCAGAACTTATTATTTAATGCGGACTAGTTATCCTGAAAACATGTTCTTAGCTTGACAATCTGACTCCACTTTTTGCATTCTTTGTTATCACGATCAGTCACCCACTATGTTTTTGTCTATAGATTTGTCTTCTTTTACTTAATTTATCTTACAGATAGACAGGAGAATCACTGAACTTGTTTCAGAGCAGCAGAAACTTGATGCCAAGCAGGGTCATGATAAATCAGAATTGGAACAGCTAAAGCAGGACATAGCTAATGCCCAAAAGCAGAAACAATCAATATCCAAGGCTCGTTTGAATAAGGTATCTTTAAGACTAGTACTTGATAACCTATTGGTCCACCTTGGTTAGATAAGAAATATAGTTCTTTCTATTGATATTTCTTATTCCTGTATGTAGGAAAAATCACTTGCTGATGTTCGGAATCAGATTGACCAGCTTAGGGGTAATATGGCCATGAAACAAGCTGAAATGGGCACAGATCTTATTGATCATTTGACACCAGAGGAAAAAAATCTTCTATCACGATTGAACCCTGAAATATCAGAGCTGAAAGAGAAGCTTATTGCATGCAAGACAGAGCGTATTGAGGTCAGTATGCTGGTGTGTGCATATATTGGTATTAT
This sequence comes from Citrullus colocynthis, assembly GCA_031780015.1. Classification (NCBI taxonomy): domain Eukaryota; kingdom Viridiplantae; phylum Streptophyta; class Magnoliopsida; order Cucurbitales; family Cucurbitaceae; genus Citrullus; species Citrullus colocynthis. The sequence continues at coordinate 2,382,121 of QLSR01000217.1, read as the reverse complement.
ATATCATTAACTTTTGTCCTTGTGCTTGCCTTTTGCTATTGGGTAGACTGAAACAAGGAAAGCAGAGCTTGAGACAAATTTAACAACTAACCTCAAGCGGCGGAAACAAGAGTTAGAAGCTATCATATCATCTGCAGAAGCAGACTCTTTACTGGGAGAAGCAGAATTGAAGAGACAGGAACTGAAAGATGCAAAATTATTAGTCGAAGAAGCGACTCAACAGCTTAAAAGTGAGACTTTTGATTCAGAAACTTTCAAATTTCTTGGGAGTTCATTGTAGTTTTTTATTATTTATTTATTTACTTATTAACCTTTTTACTTATTTATTTTTAAATTTTATTTTATAGTGACTTGAAGTTGTGTTTTCTCAGGAGTTTCTGAAAATATGGACGGCAGATCTAAGGAAGTCAAAAAGATTAAAGATGAAAAGAATAAACTAAAGGTATCTCATTTTAACACGTTAACACTGATTAGGCTTGCCAACTCCTTGCTCCTCGGTTGATCCCCTGTTAATGCAGACTTTAGAGGACAACTACGAGAGGACACTTCAGGACGAAGCTAAAGAATTGGAGCAACTATTAAGCAAAAGAAGTGTGCTGCTTGCCAAAGAAGAAGAGTATTCAAAGAAAATTGGAGAGCTGGGGCTGCTGTCATCTGATGCATTTGAAACGTAACCTTTTCTTTGAATTATCATTTCTGTCTGATTTTTTAGCTAGCCTTGACAAATGACTGGTGATCATAGTTGAGATTATTTGACAATACTTTTCATGAGTACCTCAATCTATTGTTTGTGGTTCATTTTCTCGGTAGCTGTCTGATCCTTGTTGGGTTTTCTTTCCTGTTGCAAATTTTAGGTATAAGAGGAGGAACATCAAGGAACTATATAAAATGTTGCATAGATGCAATGAACAACTGCAGCAATTCAGCCACGTTAATAAGAAAGCATTGGATCAGTATGTGAATTTCACAGAACAAAGGGAAGAGCTTCAGAAAAGGCAAGCTGAATTGGATGCAGGTGATGAGGTATTGCTAAATTGGATTCAATTCAGATTGTTTTGTTTGTAATTTGGGTGTCAAACTCTTTCCAAGCAATGGTGCTTCTGGACTTTGTAGAAAATTCAAGAGCTCATTGGAGTATTAGATCAGAGGAAAGATGAATCAATTGAACGTACATTCAAAGGAGTTGCAAAGCACTTTCGAGAAGTTTTCTCAGAGCTTGTTCAAGGTGGCCATGGGTATCTAGTTATGATGAAGAAAAAGGTATAGTTGTGATTGTACTGCATGCATTCCTGTTTGCAGGATGCATTTTTTATGGCAAGTCATTGTGATTAGGTTCAGTTTGACTACCAAACCGAACTGTGGACACCCCTAGTTGAGGAATCGAAGTCCCATACAATTCTGAGAACCACGACTCTGCATCTTGTTTACTAGCTACTTGTTTTTCCAGTTACCGTAACTTTAAACTCGACTTGGGGAAATGCTGGCCTCCACCTGGAGGTTCTTATTCTTCCCCCAAATTCCAATGTTCTATTTACAACAAACTTCTGTATTACTTGCATGGAGTTTTGCGGAGCTGAACAGCCAGATATGGTTCTAAGCTAATAGGGATAATTAAAACGGAAGAGGGGAATTGGATCATCTAATCCATCTTTCAAAATGTCCAAAGCCCAAGAAAGGGATACACATCATACATGAGTGGTTGAGAACTCTCGTCTGTGGTTTTGTTAGTCATTAACAGATCTAAAGATGGACATAAACATGCGTTTTCTTACCCATGACTAAGGAAGCTGAATTGTTGAAAATTTACTCTGAGGTGATAATATCACTTTAATATCTTGAAGGACAAGCTAGAACCAGACTTGTATGATACTGTCCCGTCTCTGGTTTAATTCACATTTATGGGCTAGAATGGCATTCTGGGATCACGGCTAGATAATTATGAATTAATGCAACATCAAGAGTACTTTGTTTTTTTTGTTCTCGTTTTTTGAAAATTTCCTTCATTTGCACAGGATGGAGATCATGCTGATGATGATCCTGATGAAGCCGGACCTCCAGAAGCAGATAGTGGAGGCAGGGTTGAGAAGTACATTGGAGTGAAAGTGAAGGCATGTACAAGCATCTGTACTTTGTTCAACAGGACAACTTATCCCGTGTTCCTAAATAAAATGGTGTTTGTTGCAGGTTTCTTTTACTGGGCAAGGAGAGACACAGTCTATGAAGCAGTTGTCTGGGGGACAAAAAACTGTTGTTGCTCTAACCCTTATCTTTGCCATACAACGATGTGATCCTGCTCCATTTTACCTGTTTGATGAGATAGATGCAGCATTGGATCCTCAATATAGAACTGCAGTCGGAAGTATCCTTTCACATTATACTGCAGTCGGATTTGTTTGTCTTGTCTTGTCATGGTTTCCTCCAAGTTATATAAAACACGTTTCCTTTTTATTTTTCCCTCTCTAAAGAGTGGCTGTTATTATATTCGTTGTTGACTGCATTATGTCATGTATTCCCTTTCCTGTTTTGATGTTCTTAATTACTTTCTAGATATGATTCGTCGGCTAGCAGACATGGCGAATACTCAATTTATAACAACTACATTTAGGCCAGAGCTTGTGAAGGTTGCCGACAAGATATATGGTGTAACCCATAAAAATAGGGTGAGCCGTGTCAATGTTTTCACCAAGGAAGATGCTCTAGACTTTATTGAGCATGACCAAAGTCACAATATCTAAGGTTAGTTTTTTCTATACAAACATCCACTTTCTCGTTGACTGACTTCTTTTATAAAATATAATATTTGGAAGGATAAAATTGCAATTGCTATTGGTATTCATAGGTGGTTAAAGATTCCCGGAGGCATCTGGTCTTATTATATTGGATCTTGAAAGTATTAATGTTTGAATGGAAATACACAACACCGCTCCACTCGTTGAAATATTAATGGAAAAAGGTGTGAAATTTTAGGGATGTAAATAGGCAAGGTTAGGGTTTTAGATGACATGGCAAGGTTTATGCTGTGAACTTCACTCTAAATATTACTCCTAATTTGTACATGTAATTAGAGAAAGATAGACTAGAATGGTTGTGTGGTCTGGTAGCTGATTTGGTATCTGTTTACTTTTCAACTTTTCATCATGCCATTGTACATCCGCTGCAAAGCACATTTTCTTTTCCTTTTTCTGCTTAATAACTTGGAATTCGTAGTCAATCATAAATATTCTATTCAAAAAAAAAAAAAAAAAAAAAAAAAAAACTTTTTCTACTTGTTGAATTGGACTAAAGTCTCATCAAATATAGAACGGATTTTCATTGGAGACTAAGTTTGACATTTCGAAAGCCAACAAAAAAAAAAAAAAAAAAACGTTAAAAGTTGATAAGGTGTGTCTCTCGAATGGTGTGTATTGTAGAAGATCTGTCTTGGGTTTTCTAGAACTAATATATAATTAAATCGGTCACAACTTTATTTCTTAAGCTTTGATATTTGCGTCGAATTGGCAAACTTCTTTTTTTTAAAAAAAAAAAATAAAAATTAATTGATCGTTNTATTAAAAAAAAAAAAAAAAAAAAAAAAAAAAACTTTTTCTACTTGTTGAATTGGACTAAAGTCTCATCAAATATAGAACGGATTTTCATTGGAGACTAAGTTTGACATTTCGAAAGCCAAAAAAAAAAAAAAAAAAAAAACGTTAAAAGTTGATAAGGTGTGTCTCTCGAATGGTGTGTATTGTAGAAGATCTGTCTTGGGTTTTCTAGAACTAATATATAATTAAATCGGTCACAACTTTATTTCTTAAGCTTTGATATTTGCGTCGAATTGGCAAACTTCTTTTTTTTAAAAAAAAAAAATAAAAATTAATTGATCGTTCAATATAAATTTGAGTATATGAGATTTCCGGAATTTTAGAAATTAAATGAACAAGTTCCAAACTTTTAAGATTAAATTTGTAATTTAATCAAATATATGAACTTTTAATTCTAACTGGTTGATGTTGAATGTAGGGTCTAATGCTTATAAAAAAAATTAAGGACTTGTTTGGCAGAGTATCAAAATTATGTTTTAAGTTTATAGATTACTAAATTTAGTACATGTGTGTGACAATGAATGTGAATCATGTTTTTTGGAAATTGTTTCTTTTATTTTGTGAGTCAAACTATGCAAATTCTGAAAATAATATATCAAGATTTTGAATTTTAAATTTTAAAATATAAAATTATATTAAATAAAGATAAAAACATTAAAAATATAATATGTTATGTTATATACTCAATATGTAATGTATTATAAATTATATAATATTACAAAATAAAATTTATATAAATTTTTTAAACATAAATCATATTTACAAATAAATTAACAATACTTTATTGTTAACCAAATATTAGTGGGCAACTAGTTTTATAATTTATAAATTTAAAATACCAAATGCATTTTAAACGACGGTTTAAATTAAAATTTAATTTTTGAATCTACCACCAAACACATTTTAAAACATGGAGTTTTCATTGAATCCTCTATTTTTAAATTTTATACCAAATAGGCTTTAAACTTTTATTCCACAATTCAAACAAAAGTTGAAGATAACAGGCGAATTTTGAATTATAGATAAAATGTAATTTTATTATGATTTTTTTTTTCTTTTAATTGAAACTACCTATGATATTCCTATGATCACCGATCAAACGAGAATAAAAAGAAAAATAAAGAAAAATTATCTTCATAGTCCTTTTTTTAAAAAAAATTATAAAAAAAAGAAAAAAGATTTATAGTATATTTGTATTTCGAAATAAACAGGCTGGCTTGGGTGCTGAGCGCTGAGTTTTAGTTTACGAACTCGCTTACCTCATTCCTCGATGTACATCGTCAAATGCCGCCTTAAAAAAGTTATTGCATAATTCACTTTTCTTCTTCCTTTTTCTTTTCTTTCTACATCTTGTCAATCCACTTTCTGCATAATATAATATTTCATTGTTTTATAACACTGGCAGCTTGCAATTGCATGTTGTCTTGGCTCACTATTGCCAACTATTTTCGGCTACATATCCTTCCATTCTTCAACCTTTTTTTTTTTGTGATAAACATTCAAGAAGTTTCCCATTTTATCTCCGATATCACAATTTTTTTTTATTATTAAATTTCTATTGAACAACATTGTTGAAGTTGAATAAACAATATTGCTTCGGTATTTTAAAATTTGTGGGTTGATATTTATTTATTTTTCAATTTAAAATATTTGTTTCACCTTATTCATTAACAGATTTGATCAATAGTCTGAAAAAGAAAAAACGAATGTTCCATTTCAGATTCCCATTCACTAAAGTAAAGAAAGGGAATGTAGTCATTAATTTGGAGAGCTATTGATTCTTAGAATATCATAAAAATGAAGAGAATTGTGAGAATAAGGAAGGGATTGATTTTGTTCTTAAGCGATAGAGAGAGAGACGCGTTGGTTAACTTGATTTGCACAATGAAAGGTATCTATTTTCCCCTTAATTTAGGCCATTAATTCTAAAAATAAATATTCTTAAGAAATTCATTTTCATTTAAACAATTTTGATAAAAACTATTTAAAATAATAATATTCTTTCAAAATCTAAACTACTAGTATTTTTTTAAAAAAGACTTATTTTCTTTTAATTAAACACTTGAAAAAATATTCCATAAAATGATTTTTTTTTTTTTAATTAAACGCTTGAAAAGGTATTCCAAATATACTTTTAATCGAGAAGATTCCCATATTACAAATGGTAATTACTATTCTCATTCATATTTTACTTTTGTGGCAATCTTCGAATAGAGATGGGATGAAAATTTTCTAAAATTTCAATACTACTGTAGTGCAAGAAATTTCTCCAATATAATAGGATGAAATATAAAAGGTTCATGTTATAAGTAAATGTTTAACATTCGGAAGATATTCGACTGCAAAACAATGTCTATTTTGCTATTCCCATACCAATAAGCATTAATTAGAAGTCTACTTCAAAGACAAATTATTGTACTAAAAAAACTAAATTGGGTTTTATGCAAAGTGAACAATTGAGCAGGAGATATAACTCAAAATTTCATTTGTTAGGTGGGTGTAATCTACTCTTTCGAGAGCTAATGTTTATTAACCGATCGAAGCGAAGATACAATAGATAGAACATCTGCCTACGATTAGCCAAATTGCAAGAATAGTGCTACTAAGCTTTAAAAGGTACCTCCACATTGATTGACTAAATCTGATCTAACGACCCTCTCCATAGTGAATGCAATCTATACTTGATTCTACTTTTCTTTATGAGTAGAGTTCACTTGAGTGATTCTTCCTTTAAGTTGATGGACCGAGAAAGTTTCTCCCCTATCATTGATAATAAGATATCATAGAACAGCTACTCTCCAAGGGAAGATAAGAGTGGACACACTCCAGCTGGCTTCCCAGGGTCAAACAACATTTTCGTAAAGAGAAGCTCCGGAAACTGGCAACCTAAGTAGACTCACTCTACCGAAGAGCAACAAAGGCTGGAACTATTCCTGCAAAAAATAAGGGACCTACTTCTTAATATACTTCAATTGATAATTTGATCACAATTGATATGATACAATTATCTCATCTTTCCTCACAAAAATATTACTCTCCTATAACCCCTCACGTCTCACATATGAAAATTTATGCACATTCTTTCTCGGACTTCCTCATTCAAAATATCCGAATATATACATTTACTTTTCATAATTTTTCTGATCCAATGCCTCTATGTTCTGAAGAAACCACTCTTATCAAACTGAGGCGTTTCTTCTGATGTTGCAAGCCAGAACAGCAATTTTGAAGTTGCACCAACAAATTATTAGACAGCTCATTCGAACAAGGGCAAACTGGTTGCACATTCAATGATTCATATCTCATATCTGTTTGATATGACTTCAAATTTAATCCTGATTATTGAAGTGGGGTTCTACCATCAGGCTGTTGAGGACGAGAAAATGCTGACCATAGAGCACAAAAAGAGAAGAATAGTGCACCAGAAAAGCCATAAACTCATAATAACTCCAAAATTTCTGCTTCTATTCGTTATAAGAAGAAATGGAATGGGAAAAGATGTGTTCAGTTCCATTTGTTACACAAAAGTGAAAAAGAAAAAATGGGTTAGTAGGAAAAAATCACGGAAGAATTCCTACATCTTTTTGTATATATACAAAAGAATGAACATATAAGGAATCTGTAGCCATTCTGGTGTACTATCTGTTCCATTCACTGATGTTCCTCTGAAGACAAAAAAGCAAGAGGATCATGTCTAGGAATGGTCAGTCATCTTATTATGTTTCCCTGTTATCTGGCTTGGGAAGTTGGCGGTATTACTGTCCTCGGGCTCATCTCAATGGCGACATAAGGATAGCAGTGATGCCTAGAATGCACGGCGCATCTTGGTGATAAACTCACTTGCTCCAGCGCTCGTAGTTGAAGTTCCGATGGGTAATCTCGAACACAGCCTATGCGGGGACCGGCTCCTGTTGTCCATCTGCAAGACAACTGTTTCCCCAGTTGGTATGATTTGGCATCTTTATGTGAATTTAACCTTCTAAGGACTGACTCCTCTGGAATGATCTTCACTTCAGTGTTCCCTTGATCTTCATCAGAGACGTTTGGCTTTGGAGAGAAATAATTCTCTGTATATTTGTAACTATCAACAACAGGGGATTCCAATAGAAAACCATTATTACCACTGATTCCCACATCTTGTTGTTCTCTCTCAAACATCGCAATCACTTCAGCCCTGTTTGGTATCTCAAGACTGGTTAACTTTTTCCCAATGTTGTGACGCTTTAAATCAGATAATTCAATTGAAGAATGTCTTTGCTCAAATGAATCACATTTTCCTTCAGTGGACTCTTCAATATTGTTCTCTTCACTCTCAAAGCCGTTCAGCTTTTCTATGAAATCCTCCTCCGATGAGTTGTTCCTAACGTGTCGGCTACTCTTTTGGTTGTCCAGATAGTCATCCCCCTCATCAATAGGACTTGTCTGAACGGGACAAAAATAGATTTCAGGCGATATTTAAAATAATTAAAGTTCTAGAAATGATATCAGAGAGGAAAACATAAAAGCGTGTACATTTTTCAGGCAATATTACCTTCACATCAGTAAGATCAACGTTGTTCTCTTTAAGGAATGACATGAGGTCCTTAAAATTTTCTTCAGTGGGCCGATAATGTCCGCTATGAGGCCAAACAGCCTGTGAAAGAAGGGCGATGATAAGTAATAGATAATAGATAATTGGATCAGTAGTTGGAGGGGGAAAACAATTCAGGATTTTACGTTGTAGAGTTGATACCTTCAGAACACCATTGTCCACAACCAATCTCCCAGCAGCAGTTGTAGCTCCTCCAGCCAAGAAGCTTGAGTGCTGGAATGTACCTTTCTTCTTCTTTCCAACATACATGATCTTTGACGTGCTTAGGACAAAAATCCATTTTGTATTTCTAGCTTCTTCAGTTGTGTGGACAAATTTCCCTGATTGTTTGTACACGAGTTTCCCATCTTCCATAATTACTTCATATGCAAGCCTTTCCATCTAAAATAAAGCAGAGATAAATTAAGTTCAATGAGCTAGAGTTAAAATTATGGAAGTGAAGGACGAGTGGATCAAGAAGTGTTTACTTACAGGACCCAAATACTTGATGCACTGCTGTTGGAGTTTCCATCGTGGGCATTTTTCGACCAGATTTACTTCCTTCCCTTCTCCTATATCCAACCTGAATTCAGAAACAGGAGATTTTATTTGAGTCCAAGGTCTAAACATGATGTTTCCAAATTATGTGAAGGAAGAAAAATATGCAGGAAAAATGGTAAAAAACATATTGTGTTGCAAGAAGGAAATTTTACCAGTAGAAGAAGGGTTCTTTACTCTGGCTGTGAAGCCATTTCATGTAATAAAAATGTAAGTTGTGGCCATAGCGATGTCGTGGATCGATCTGTATGCACAAAAAACAAATCGTTACATCAGTACGAAATGAAGTTAATATATTAAAAGTACCTGGTTAACAGAAATTTACTTACCGCCTCAAGCCAATGCTGCAAAGAAAGCTTTCGAGCTTTAGCATTCTTGGATAAGCCTTTTCCAACCTATAATGACAAGAGACTGGTTAGATTTGTGAAACAAACAGATGGTCAAATATCGCACACAAGTTTTATTTAGGAATTTCACTGAATTCACCTTCGCTGCTCTAGTTCTCGCTCTTGACCAGCGCGAAATGGCAGATTCACGTTTTTCCATGTCAAAGAATGATATAGAACTTCGCTTGAGTTCAGCAAAATCTAAGAGTTTCCACCTGCAAATATTGCCAGTTTAATAAACAATGAAACAAGACAAAGATAACCTACACAAAGAATGCAGCATGTCTATCAGTTCCTAGAAAAAGAGAAGGGAAGAAAATTACCAGCTTTGTTCAACAAGAACAGCACAATCTGCAAGCTTTCTTCTGGTGCGGAAGCTTTTATACACCTTCTGCAATTTTAGCGCAGCAGCATGTTTTGGATTGGTTGGATCCAAAGCTGGTAACATTTGGAATCTTTCCATATCATTGTCTGAACAAAGAGATTGATTATCAAACTCTACACTCTTTGGGCTGATTGATGCAACACCTATATCATTTCCTGTTTCTAATGAAGAAGTCTCGGTTGAGGACAGATTCTCCAAATCTCTCCCTTTCAAGCTTATAGATCCTTCCAAAGATACATTTCGAGAACTTACTGATTTCAACACTTTTGATTCTGAATCTCTGCTTGAGAAACTGACAGACCGCAGTGGAGTTTTTTCTTCATCTCCAAAACTTGTGGATTTTATCAGAATAGATTCCAAACTGTTCCCCAAATCAATATACTCTGCAAATGGACAGGAACTAGATATACCCATATGGCATAATAAGATCCTTTAATAACCTGTAAGAACAAGATGCTATATCAGAAGGGATTTCTATCAATAGTCTATAGGCTATAGCAAGCCACCAAAAGAAATGGCACTAGCACTAGCAAGTTGAAAAATGATCTCTGTAGGTAACTATTAACTAATAATAGCTAATGAAAGTGACAAATTATCCAATTCAATGAAAGCGGCTCCAATTGATCACAAAAGGCAAAGCAAAAGAGATCCGGATATAATAAAATTCAATGCCTATTCCACTATCACCCTAGATCTGCCTAACCAAACAGTAGCATTATTCTATCTCTCTCCGTCTCTTTTCATAAACTCCTAGCAGCCGCCGCCGCCATTGTGAAGCCATCAAAATGGCAGCCCCAAATCTCATTTCATTAAAAATCATCATAAATTGAAAAAACACAGACTAAATTACCATTTTCGCTACCAATACAGAGAAACAAACATAGAAGCTCCATTCCACGAACGGATACGAACACAACCAATTTGAACAACAAAAAAAAAACGATTTCAAACAGTAATCAGTAATGTTCAGCACTGACCTTGAAAACGAAAGCAATCAGGAACCGGAGGTTGACGATGAACGGAAATGGGTACCGGCTTCCGGCGTCGGAATTGTTGGTTTCCCGTGTTTGCTTGTGGGGTCTGATTAAAGAAAAAAAAAGTGCAATGAAACTTTGAATCGCAAATTAGAGAGGAAAAGATTGAAGAAAGCAGATTCTGAAATGGCAATAATTCTAAACTTTTGGGGGTTTATATAGGACTGCTTACACCACTCCCAAAATATTTATTATTGCCATAACTTTTTCAATTCCATTCCAACCATGTGTACTTTGACTTCCCAATTCTTTTTTCAATTTTTTTCCTTTTTAATTTTACATTTACACTTAAATTCAGAACAAGTGGATAAAGATACTAATTATTATTTTAAAGACACTAATTATTATTTTCGATTGCCGATGATTGAATTGTATTTATATATATATATAAAGTTTTTTTTTTTTTTTTTTTTTTGGTCTCTTTCAAAGTTTGTTTTAAGTTGTAATACCACAAATATTTATAATAGTCAAAGTTTAATGTTGTTGAGTTATTTGGTTGCTATTGTTGTTTTATTTTTAGGTTAAATGGTAAATTTTGTATAATCAGGTTCGGTTTTATGTTATTTTAGTTTTTTGAAGTAGTATATCTATTTTGTGTTTGAAAAGTTTATCAACTTTAAAAAGTACAAACGTCTTTAAATTTTTTATGTTATATCAGCAGATTAGTTAGTTTTAAAAATATTCGCATGTTAAATACAAATTTAAAAATTTTAATGGTTTATTAGTTATTTTAAAATTTCACAAATTTAGATATAAAATTAAAAGACGTATTAGACATCTTTCGAAGTTTAAAAACTATTTAAATACAAACTTGAAAGTTTAGACTAAACTTTGAATTAATTTTGGAAAAAAAAAACTTGTTTAGTCCCATGACTTCAAGATTTGCGTCTAATAAATCTTTTAATTTTAAAAGAAACAAATAGATTTAAATTTTTTAATTTTGTACCAAGAGATTCTTCAACTTCAAAAATATTTAATAAGTCTCTCAAACTTTTCAATTTTCTAATCAATAAACTAATAAATTTGTAAAACATATTATTTTTTCAACAAATAAAAAAAATGTTAAATTGACAAAGACTTAATAAAACGTACATGAATCAACTAAATAGAATATTAAAAATTCAAATATTTATTAAAATATAGAGAACTTATTATAAATGAAAATATATATATATATATATATATATATATATATATATATATATATATATATATATATATATCATATTAGCGATGGCAAAAAAACTGCAATATATTTCTATCACTAAGCGACAAAAGTTTATCATAGTCTATATAAGTTCATTACGTGAAATTATGTTCTATGTTATTATATTCTTTTATAAAAAAAAAAAAGAAAAGAAAAGAAAAAAAATTAAAGACCTAATTACCTAATGAGCATGAATTTAGAAAAAGGTTGAAGACGTTAATAAGAGAAAAGCTTGTAGGTGAAGTCAAGATGAATTTCGTAGGAAAATTAGAATAAACTTACTGACAATTTCAAATTTATTTGGAAAATCATTTTCGTTGGGCCCCAAAAGAAAAAGAAAAAAAGGGAAAAAAAAATGACTTCTTCGTAAAGCACAATCGCCACTGCTTATGTCACTAATTCGCTGTAAGTGGTAAATTATACCAAAAAGCCAAACACAACAAAGAGGAAGGCAGATTAGCTTAATTCCCAAGCCTAACTCCTTTTTTTTTTTCCCCAAAACCAAACATTTCCTTAGAATTTCCATTAAATATCATTCAAAATCTTTGGTTCATTAAAGTCAAAGTGAAGTCTGGATTATATATTGGCAGAGCTGGAGGCTTTGGATGGATAATGCTTTTTTTCTTTTCTTTTTAATAATAATAATTTTAGTTTTAGCCTTTTTCTTTGATTGTGAAAAGCACTCGAAGTTTCCTTTCTATTTCTCTACTAATTTTCCTAACAACAAAGATTTGACTCCTCCACTTCAAATCTTCTTCCATTTTTTTTTCTTTTTTTTTTTTTTAATGTTGAAATTAAAAACTATACTCCAATTGTTCCGTTGTTGTTAAAAGAATTAGCACACATGGCTTCCTATCAAATTTCCTTCAAACTAAATTTAAAATTTGATAATATGATCTTCAAATTTCAAAATAATAGAAGTGTCTAGAAACTATAAAATTAACTGAAAAAGGGTAACATTTGGTTGCAACTAAGGAACAAAACTTAAATTTTTTACAACGTGTAAGGTGGAAAAACCTCTAACTTCAAGTTTGATGGTATAAGCACTATGTAAGTTGAGTTATGCTCATTTTAGCAATATTAAGAAAATATCTTCTTCTATATATATAAAAAAAAAAAATTAATTAATTAATTTTCATGTGGCAACTTGTGATTGGACACCTGAGAGAGCTACATAAAGTTGGGTGTAGCTATTGTTGGATATTTATAATAAAAGAAAGTGTTTGTGAATATTTGAAACATAAAAACAGATTTAATTATGCTGAGACAACCATTGTAGTTTGCTTGCGTCCAGCACAGTGCAAATAATTGTCTTCAGAACCACGCTTATCAAAAGCATGTCTCGACTATCTATTGCAGTCTCCATAATCTCTTGAAGTTCTTAGTTATTTCAATTCATAAGCATTATTATATTATGTGGCTTAATTTTGAGTTTGAGCATTATTATTGCATACAGTTTATCAATTGTATGTGGTTGAGGTGTAATAAATTCGCAAGTCTATTTAGTTTTTATATATCATTTTCTCCTAACAGCACACATGTAACAAATATTTTTTGTTTGAAAACTGTAAATGTCACAACTTTTCATTTTCTTTTAGTATGGTCTTTCTTGAGACATTTTTCTATAAGATGAGTATGATATCTTTTAAATTTTCAAACTTAATATATGTATATTTATTAATTTGTATATTCAATTTTTCCTTTAGAGATTGTATAGTACTTTAGAGTTTAGATTGATAAATATTGACAATTACTGTGTTACTCATTATGAAAAGATTTCTAATTAAGAATCCATCAAATATTTTGATTCATGGGTTGCCGAGATTTGTATTCATTCAATTGATTTGATGGGATTTGGTTACTTAATAAATTGATTTTTATAGGTATGTATCGTCTATAAAATCTTCTTATTAAATTGTCTCTATTTTAGATAATTCCGTATATGTATATAATTAAGAGATGAAAATTGAAATTAAATAAATAAAGAAAACACAATACAGAAGGCTCATAAAAAAGTGAAACAAAAAACTTAGGGAAAAAAAATTATTTAAAAAGCTTGATATTAAAATCACAAGAAAATAATAAAAAGAAATGTTGGTGCTGGCATGCATGCATTTAAATATGTATTTACTTCTGTATTATCTGTCATGCTACCTTCCTATATGTGTTTTTCGTATTCTACATATAATTTGTACAAGAGACGTCGCATCAACGTACACGTGGCTCCATCTTATCCATATGATTTATTCATACAAACAAATTTAATAAATACTTTTTGGTTACATTTGAAAATGTCCCGCATCAGCAATTAATAGTTATATTATTGTATGTGTTTCACTAACTAAAAGGTTAATTAAATGCAATAAAAATAAAAAAGGATCCTTGACCCGTTAAAAACCAGTGCAAACTTAATTTACAAGTAACTGAATTAATTATTTTTTAAAACTAATGCTTTTTGCTTTCTATTTAGAGTTAGAGACCTAATTATTATTATTTTTTTTATATATAATATGTAAAGCGAAGGGATTAAACCTCTGATTTTAAAATTGATAGTATAATCATTATGTCAATTGAGCTATATTCATTTTGGTAATAATCTAATGGCTTAGTATCTTTAATTAAGAAATTTTTTAAAGTTTATTGTATTAGTGGTTAGCTTTTTATCTACACATAAATGTATTTATAATTTTTTTAGTTCAATAAACACATAACTCAATTGAAGCACTTAATATTTCGTTTTTGTTCCATTTTTTTCATTCTCTTTTTTTTTTTACATTACTTTCTTTTTTCTTTTTAAAACAAGCATAACTATTTTTTAAAGAAGTAACTCTTAAATCTAAGAGAGATAAATTCAAGGCTTAATTAAGTTTAGTTTTGCTTAATTGTTTAACTTCTTTTTAGTTATTAAATCATTTGATAATACATTTATATAAATATGAGGAATTACACTTCTCAATTAGATAGCACCTAAGATAATTTTAAAATAAAAGTAGAAAATTATATTAAAAAAAAATACACCTACTTTTTGTTCATTTGACCATTGATGTAAAAATAGATAACAAATAAAATAAAATATTCAATCTAATTGACTAAAGTCAACGTCTATAAACAAGGATATCATCGTTGTAAATAAATGAAAGGCGTTTTATATTTAAGTTGGTTAGTTTTTGTTTACAACTTAGCCGATTTTGTATATTTTTATACAACTTGATGTCATGTAAAATGTCAACTTTTTATGTAAACTTACCTATATCCTACTTAAATAATAAAGCTTACCTAAACAAGTGTGACATGAATCCTCTATGTTTAAATGAAGTGTAGGGAAAATAAGCCATTATTTATTTATTTATTTTTTACTCACTAATGAAGTAAGGTAATATTTCTTTTTAATTTAATTATACGAATCTCCCACCATTCATGTTTAATAATGCCTGCATGCCTCTTGAGGATCTCTTATTCAAATTAGTGAACTGTAAAAATAATATTATTATTAATCACGTAATTAAATATGGTTAGATCTCACTTTTTATTTTATTTTCGTTTTTAATTTTGACAACTGTATGTCATTCCTCTACCATTATTAATTATTCCATTTACAAAAAAAGTCAAAACTCTTTTAATTTCTAAATATTTATAATTATTGGGCAGTCCCAACCTGATTTCTTTATTATTATCATCATTGTACACATTATTGCCACACATTATTCTCTGATTTGAATCTTATTTTACTTCATCGATTTTTGGACTTGTTTCCTTTCAGATTTTTTATAGTGTCGAATATCTTAGTGCACAAACTTCCACAAATGATATCTTTTAGTTATTGTATAAGTTTTTTACGTTGTTATTTTAAAATAAAGATCTTAAGTACTATTTTTTTAATCGAAAAATGGATGTAAAATTTAAGTCTTGTGACACAAATTCATGTACTAGAACACAAAATAAACAAGTTAGCAAGATTGACTAAGTTAGATTTTAAGCTACAAAATTCTAAAAAAAATTTAAAATATATACCTAGAATCCATAAATTAAAAGGCTCGAATATAACAATGAATTATTTTCTCAAATCACATTTGGACTTGTACTCATTGGTTTTTCTATATTTTAAAATAACAAGGATATTGTTACTATATATGTATTATTTGAGTCGTAAATTAGCAAAATCTTAGGCTAATTTGGTTGTTGTATATTTATATCTACGTAGTTTCTATTGTAAATTCATTTAGTTGATATAAAAAAAATAACATGATTTTAGAGATGATGGTTCAAGAGGTCATGTGTTCAAACCCTTGTAATGTTATTTCCTCCCCAATTAATATTGATTTTCACTACATATTTTAAGCCACGAGTGAGAAGGAATTGTTAGATGGTATAATATTAAACGTGCCTTCGTGCATAAACTTAAGATTTTGAGGCAATATGTGATTAATATGTATATAATTTGTTAGATGATATGATATTAAATTTGTGTTCACTTATCCATTTAAATTTTTGGGTCAATCAGTAATTTAACATAATTAATACTATTTGAGTTATAAAATGAGACATGTGTAGTTATGAGGAATGATTTGATGTGAGTACTAAATCGTAGTAGTAGTGGTGTAAGTGTAAGTTGTGTTATGTTTGGGTTAATTAATTAAAAATGGGAGTGGATCGGATCTTTGATAATTAATTGGGAATAAAATTGTGATAGTTAAGTGGGAAATGTGAATGTGAAATGATTGGAAGTAAAGAAAGGGAGGGGGGACTCGAAGCCGACAATTCGTTAGCAGTACAAGTAGTGTCGTTTCACAATTCAGATCTGCATGCAAAAATAATATACTATTTTTAAAAATTAAATAAATAAAAATTAAGATGTTGGCGTGGGTACTCTGCATTGTACGAATTGGTTGACATCCACCTGGCGGAAATTTATTTGTCCACGTGATGCTGTCTATTGCTAATAATACACCTCTTTTTCACACAACCAAATCCCATGCCTGCCGCCGGGTTTTTTTTTTTTTTTTTTTTTTTTTTTCTGGTGGAGAGGAGATGGGAAGTGATAGCCTCACCAACCTCTTTCCTTCACAGACCAACTACTGCCTGTACCACCTGCTCCATGGATTGGAAAACGTTATCCATGGATTGGGTAAACGCGTTTATGCCTGTCAGCACCGACGCTGCTAATGCTATGTTATGTTACATTCGTACGTGACTGTACGCGCCAAGGCGCGTGTGGGTCGCACTACCAAAAAGTTTGATAGGAAACGTCAACTTTGTTCTTTTAAGTTTATTTTCGAGACTTTCCAAGAAAAGAAAAAGAAGTTATTTCAAGTCAGCGCCCTATCTTGTGTTGATGGTTGCCGGATTATTGCACTTCGCACTTGTGCAAAATTTCAACTTTTACGACCATTTTTAAATCTATACAAAAATTAATTTTCTCAAATAATAATAATAATGAATTAATGACGCCCTTTTTAAACCTTTTAAGTATTATTTTATTTTTTCTTTAAAATTTTAAAGTTTTTATTTTTATTTTTATTGTTACTACTATGCTAGTAGTTAATGAATTGGTGACCCAACTTTCTCATTTTAATTATCTAACAAAATTTATTAAATATTTTCAACAGTTTTGTCAATAGATCATTGATCATTGATTAGCATATTATTTTTAATTTTGATGAACAAATAATTAAGTGATCGATATGTTCTATATGAATTGTTAAATAAGTAAATTAGATATCGGGTTAAGCAAAATCGAGTGTGTGTATAATATTTGTTAGAACTTGTAGGTTTAAATCTAATTTTTTGGATTATGCATACAGTTTTATCTGTTCAAATATTTATATGACACTGCTAATTCCATAGTTTTATTTTCAATTTTTTGCTAGTTAAATATCAATTTATTAATTCCGTAAATTTAATAATATGACAATCAAATTGACTGTAATAAATAAAAAATTATGCTAAAATGAGGGATCAGAAGTTTGTTCGCCGCTCTGTCGTTGTAATATATATGTAGAGTAATGTGACAATTTTTTTTAATAACTAAGTAATTTTTAAATTAATCAATGATATGACAACTTAATACATTGTTTTATTTGGTAACTATTTTGTTTTTTAAAATTAAGCCTATTGAGACTATTTCCATCTTCAAATTCCTTCATTTGTTATCTATATTATACCCATGTTTAAAAAATTAAGCCAAATTTTGAAAACTAAAAAGAGTAGCTTTTAAAAACTTGTCGTTGTTTTTAAAATTTGGCTAAGAATTCAATAATGGTAGTTAAGAAAAATACAAATCTTTATAAAAAATTAAGAAGAAAAAAATTTAATTTTTTTTAAAAAATAAAATAAAATAAAATGATTACTAAACAATAGGTAGATTACTAATTTTGAGTTCACTACATAATACGACTGACATAATGTGCCCTGCGAAACCCAAAACACACATACAATTGCTTTAAAGTTCCATTTTAGTTAATCAAACTCCACTAGTGCATTTTATATAAATAGTTGTGGTGTCAAATTTTAAAAAATGATAAAATTACGATAATGTTAAATACAATGCGGTGTCTAACACCACTGAATATCATGTTTTTAATTATTATCAAATAATATTAATAATTATTGTAAATATTGTAACAACGTGGATCATTTTTTTTTTTTTTAACACCGTGCATTATCATATCAAATAATATATACAAATATATGATTATTGAATATGAACTAAGTACTTCTAAACTTCATTAGCAAACGAAAAAAAAAGCGTTGTGTGCTTTTGTATTTATAATTCAATAATTTATTAGACATGTTTCAATGATTTTGGAAGCATCATTTCAATAATTTATTAAAAATGACATACACTGTTACAGAGAATAATATAAATTATAAGTGGTTGCTAATTCTATAATGTGTTTGTTATTTGGTTTTTCTCGAAAAAGAAAAATGTTTGTTCTTTGGAATAATATGAGTGTGCTAGTCAAGGTGATACAGTTAAAAAGATAAAAGATAACATGAAAAACAAAGCTCAAATTATTATTAACATTCATACATATGAGCTATATTTAGTTTGAACACCGCGCTTGTGATCTCGAAAGCTTCTATGCAATTGGCCGTGTGGACTTGAATTAATTTTAATCTTTTTTCTTTAGTATTTTAATAATTGTTGAAATGCATGACAAATTTTTTATGCGACAATAACCCAATATTTATAATCTGAGACACAAGAAAAAAAAAATGTAAATTCTTTTAAGAATAACAATGCAGAAGAGAGTGAGAAAAAAAATATCAAATTAAATAAAATTATGGTTAACAAATTAGAAGCTTTTATTGTAATTGAAATTTGTTTTATTTTCTTAACTTTTATTATTCATGATTTTCATATTATATACGTAAATATTTGAATTTAGCCAATTCTATAAAAGAAAAACAAATTTGAAAATCAGTTTTTTAGTTAAAACTTGAAATAGCTAGAGGAGAAAAAATAATAAATTAGGTGAAAAGTAAAAAAGAACAAATTACAAGGAAATTGTTTTGGGAATTGAGAAAAGAAGAACATAGAGAATAGAGAGTGTGGGAGAAGGAGCGTGGATTGCGGTCCGCTAAAATGAGATGGACGGTGGTGGTTGAGGGACAATGGGTGGTGCACCGAAACAAGCGTACACCCCGAAACACGTTAGTTTTGGGGTTTGTTTGGGTGCAGTAAAGGTGCATGGACCACAATGCAAACGCGTGAATTTCAATTTTCAAGCCCTGGTCCACATGACCACGCATTACACACAACCACTGGATGGCGGACACTGCGTACATACTCGTACGGTAAATTTTTGGTAATACAAACTCCTCCTTTGTACTATACAGTAGACAAATTGTTCATATGATATGATGGTAACCTTTAGAAATAATGTAAAACCCTAGTAATAAATTAATATAACGTTGTGTAAAATTACGAATAGAACTGCAGAAGTATTAATATTATGATACTACTCATACTTGAGATGTCATATGACAATATTATTGTTTTATTTTAGGGGTTCTACTTAATTTTTAAAAAGATTTTTTTTTACCATATTTAATAAATGAATGATGAAAAAATTGTTTATTTTTGTTTTGTTGTCTACATTTTAAAAGTTTTTAAAAGTATTTTAAAAAATTAAAGGTAATTTTTGAAAACTATTTCTTTATTTGATTTTATTTGTTGGATTAAGAATTAAGTGTCTATTTGGGGCCTTAATGGAAGGGGTTGGGTTGTAATTATATTACAACTGCAAATTTGGAGGCCGGTAATGGGTTTGAGATTATAAACTCATTCTCGTCCCACAGTATCTTGCTATTCCCCCACGGATTACGCTCCTTCGTTCTAGACGCCACATTTGTCTTCTCTCTACCTCATTATGCGTCCCTTCGACAACCAACTTTGACCACCACCTCCGCCAACCAACTCTAGCAACCACGCCTGACCACTATTGCAATAGAAACTCCTGCGACCACTGCAATCGACAACTAACTTCAGCAACTACTACTATTGTTGGCCACATTCGACCACCTCTCCCAACAACCACCACTAATTTTGCACTGTGATCACCCCATATGTCCAACTCCGACAAACATTATTTTAAATTATTAGTTTATAATATTTCATAGTCGTCCTTTATAATAATCTAACATTAATAAAATTACTTTTGGCACATAACAAAAACCAAACAAACTTCTATATAAAAATATTTTTGAGAACAAATTGCCAAACACATGTCTATTTTATTATAAATTATTTTTATGAAAAGCATTAGAATGAAAATGAATTTGTTAAAATACATTTTTTTCAAGTGAAGTTAACCAAGCCTTTAATTTAACTCAATTTTAACTTTGACTTAAGTCAAACTTTCTCTTACCCTTTTTAAATTTCAAATATCCTAATATCTTCTTCAAATCTTTTATTTAAAAATAAAAAAAATTAAACAGACAAGTTATTTTCTGCAATAAACTCGATTTTGGCTTAAAAAAAATTACATTAAATTCTCATGAATTCAATCTTACATTAAAATTTTTAATCTCAAAATTTGAAGACTAAAATATCTTAATTTAATCTACTTTAAATCCAATTTATCCGTATTAAATTTCAAAAATCACTCTGAAAGCCAAATTAAGACAAAATTTGATTCCATCCAATTCTCAAATAATTCCAAAATAAGTAACAAAAATGAAATCCAAATTAAACTTAAATTAATAAAAAAATAATTATGTTTACAAAGCTGGGGCGTTACATAAAGTTCATGAGATTAAGATTTACATAATGTAAAAAACTTATGTAATACGATGTAGAGAACAAATATACCAAAATGTTCAAAATAATAATTTTGAAAAATAGACAAACCCAATCCAATCCAACTTACAATCCAAACACTATAATTAGATTTCTACCAATCCAAATTCTAGGTAGCAAACCCCAGCGTAATTAGATTTCCAATAACCTTGATTCCATTACACCAATCCAAACAGACCATAAGTGTTTTTATGAATATGAGGTTCTTTTCATAATAATTTAAGCTTTGTTCGGTAAACATTTAGGTCACATTTGATAACTATTTAATTTATAGTTTTTTTTTTTAAATTAAGCCTACAAACATATCTTCCAAAGTATAAATTTATTGTTTTCTACTTTTTACCAATGTTTTAAAAAACAAAGCCATAATTTGAAAATTGAAATAAAAAAGTAGTTTTAAAAATCTTGTGTTTTGTTTTTAAAATTTTGCTAAGAAATTCAACTATTGCACTTAAGAAATATATAAATCATTGCAAGAAATTAAGACGAAATAGACTTAATTTTTATAATTAAAAAATAGTTATCAAATGAGACCTTGGTTTTTTGTTTATAATTTTTGAAAATTAAGCAAATGAACACACCTTTTACCTCTACCTTTATTGTTTTATTGTTTTGTTATCTAATTTCTACTAATATTTTCAAAAACCAAGTTAATTTTTGAATTTTTTTAAAAAAATAGTTTTTCAAAACTTCTTTAAAACAATTGGCAAATAATTAAATTCTTTTACTTAAAAAAAATATTGAAAAAATATTGAAAGCATTGTAAGAGATTAACAAAAAAAAAAAATGCATAATTTTCAGAAGTCAAAAAAAAAAAAAAAATTAAACGATTACTTAATGAAGACTTAGTTTTTTAAGCTTATAAACTCTCCGTTCACTTATTAACTTCTTTATTTTACTATCTGCTTTATAAGGATGTTATCAAAATTTAAGTATAATTTTGAAAACTAAACAAGGTAATTGGTGTTTTTTTTAATAAAAATATAATCAATAATTCAAATATTTATTTAAAAATGGATAACTTGTAGTAAATTAAAAAGAAAACATTATCTCAACCCAATGTCTAATTAAAATGAATCATTTTTCTTTATTCAACGTAAGACGAAGAATTTGAATTTCAGACATTTTAGTCGAATAGACACACTCTATATCGATTGAATTATAGAGATGACTTTGATATATACAAACTAAGGATAGCACATAAATAGATATAAATTTAAAATTTCTTTGCATCTTATTATACAAATTATGATTTTTTTAGTTTAACATGTAAAAATAAAAATTCTAATCTAGGTATATGTCATTTAATTGACATGCCTATTTTAAAATATAAAAACTACCGTCTTTAAAAGCGACAACCTAAAAATAGTAATTTCATTTGTCTTATTTGTTATTATTATTTTAAGTAAACACTTCCACAACGCCACATACAAATCTGCCATCTTATTCGTCTCAAAGTCAAAGGGCAGAAATTTTTGGATGATGCTTAATCTACAAGCTAAGCAAACAATTTTGAATGATAGTGAAAATACCAGAATACCCATCTTCCAATTTTGTCTTAGTCCTGGTTGAACTTGTCGGACAAGTTTAAATGTAAAAAGCTGTTTAAAAGGAAAAAGTCTTGCAGCTTGTGGAGCACGAATATGAGTCAAAGTCAAATTTTCTTTAATACACATAAACGTGACCCCTGTGGGGGACAAAAAGTGCAAATGTTGGTAAGAAAAAAAAAAAAAAAAAAAAAAAAATCTTCCATACTTTAAAAGTGGAGATTTACCAAAGTCACCCCCTTTTTTTGTAATTTTTTTTCTCTCTTTTTTTTGGTAAATGGCAAAAATCACATGTATATTTATTTTTTGGTGTGAGGCTACAAACCCAAGTTTCAGAATATGAATTCGGTACCTCATAACCCCGATTTTCCTGCATCTCATGTGACCTGTCAATGTCATTTTGCTTGTTTTGAATGCTTCCAAGAGCGAAAGATTAAACAATTCTAAGTTTGCAGTTTATATTGTTGAGCCACCAAAAAAGAAAAGTGCACATTGTTGGTATATGCAATAATTTTCAATTCTTTTAAGCCTTTCTTAACAATATTTTCATATCCTCATAGTTCCTCTCGTTTGAAAGATGTGACGTCGGTTCATTCATGTCCCCCTTCTACACTTGGGGTTTTACACTGGATGAGAGAATCGAACACCTAACCTCGATATTGATAGTATAAGCTTTAAGTTAAGGGGGTGTTTGACCCATCAACAACATAAGTTGGTGTTAAACAACTCTAACTTCAATAATAAATACTATTGAATTTAAATTAAAATGTAAAAGTAAACATTTTTTTAGACCTATAATATGGATTTGGGGCATGTTTTATGTGTCATTTGATTTCGTTTAATTGCTCACTTTAATCTACAATTTGTTTATTATATTACTGTATTATTATATTTAGCTAAAATACTACAAAACATGAATTTGTTACGTAGAATTACAATTTAGATAGTAATTAAACTATTTAAAAATGAAATTAATAAAAATATTAAAACATAGGGGCTAAATATACAATTTAATCAGGAATTGGTTTGAAATGATATCAATGGCCATTGATATGGGAGACAAAAAGTGCAAATGTTGGTAAGAAAAATGAATGTTTCCATACTCAGCAAGTGGGGATTTACCAAAGTCACGTCCCTTTTGGTATTTCTATTTTTGATGACACATGTTTGAAAAATAAGAATTTAAATAATTTAGAAGAATAAAATGAAATATTCTTAGATCAAGTGGTAAGAACCATAATTATAAAAGAAAAAAAAAAAAAGGAAAAGTGTCAAAATTGAGTAAAATAACCTATAATATGGTCTGGGGGCATGTTTTATTGTCATTTGATTTTGCCTAATTGCTCACTTTATTCTACAATTTGTTTGTCATGTCGTGTTGGAACTATTATTTAGTTAAGGTACTACAAAACATGAATTTGTATGCATAATTACAATTTAGCTAGTAGTTGAATTTTTTAGAAATTAAATTAATAAAAATATTAAAAGTAGGGTCTAAATATATAGATTAATTAGGAATTGGTTTGAAGCGATTTGAATCCATGAATTTAGGTGAGATTTCACATCAAAGTACTATAATTTGCAAACTAAAAAAATAATAATAATAACAAATTTGGTTGGATAGTAGTGTGAAATCGGGCCGACACTGGGAATAGAATAATGTAGCCCAATCCGACAGAACACCGTCGCCTTTCAGACAAACCCACCAGACAGTTTCATTGACTTCTCACAATTCTGTCCTTTTTTAGCCGAAAAGACTGCGGCGTGGTTTTGCATTGGGCTGCTTCCTTATAAGCCCAAAAACCAAATTTTATTGGGCCGATTGAATTCGAAGGATTTGGGCTTAGAAGCCTATGGGCCACATGAATGAGAAGCCCAATAAGCTACTTAAAAGGGACGGCTCTCAACTTTTTTTTTTTTGACTTTGGCGTTTCCTTTCAGCTGGGAGTTGAACAGATTTTGGAGGGAAATCGCAAGATGATCTCTCCATTTTTCTCTCAGTGGGTTGAATATGATAATATTTCATTTCCTTTTCAGGTAATTTTTTATTTAAAAATGCATTTCATAAGCGGAAGAACATTACACTTACACATGGCGTTGATTTCGATGCGGAATGTTCCTCCGGTTGGTCAGCCATTTCGTTCTTCAGATTCTGGGGTTGAAGGTACTATCTGAGGCTTCATTATTGGCGTTTTGTCTTGCTAATATTATACATTAGTGTCGTTTTCAGTGGAGTGGTGATCGGTGAGTTGTTGTTTCAGTTGCATCGAGTTTCATGATGCTTCATTGTAATAGTTTGACTCTCCAGCTGCTCTTGTTTAAGGTTTTTTCCCTTTTCTTTTATTAGGGCTTTCTTCAATTGTTATGGAGCTAAATTAATGAGCCTAGAAAATTCGGTTTCCTTTACTGGGTAGTTAGGTGTTCTCTGTTCTACTATAATTTCTGTTCCTAGGTTAATATTTTATTTGGTAATCTGTGTTTAACTCCTTGTTTACATACGAATTTCCCTGTACCTTCCTTCTTATTTGTTTGCAAAACCCTGCATCTGCTCTTTTGGAGTTCAGGCTTTTTGTTGTTCTGGCTTTATCTTGATCAGTTAATTATTAGGGTTGTTTCTGTTGTGATTGTTATGTGTAAGAAGTGATTCTGCTCTCTTATTAATGCTTGCATGGAATGTGACCTTAAAGAAAGTAATCCTTCTTTCCCTTATGAATAACTCTGATGTGCTATCAACATGTGAATTCTATCAAGTCTCATGAATTTGCAGTTTTAACTGATTTTCTTTTTTCTGCTTCGTGGCATCTCATCACAATTTTTGTAGGCTGGTTAAACTTAAGTGAAAAAGGACGAGCGGAAGGAACAAAGAGTAATGTTTGAGGTTGACGTTTTGGTAAACTGGAAGATGCATGAGAAATGGCCTGCAGTTATTTCTTTTCTTATGTCTGCCATGGTTTTCCATGTAAGAGGTACTTCTATAAACTCTTCCTAGTAACTCAAATTCTAGAATTTAATTTAACAGTTACTTCTATCTGTAACACTTCCTACTTCCAGTATCTCCATCGGTACCCACTTTATTTTATATTCTTATATGCATTCAGTCTTTTTGTTAGTGTAAACACATTTAACTTTAAACAACTGAAGTATACAAGGAGGCATTGACAAAAGCCACAGGGGTTATATAAAACCCTCCATTGGCAGATGCCATAGCTTAATTAATATTACAAGAAAGACTATGTTTTAAGCTCCAAAATGACGCCACTAAAGAGCACTACTACTAACCCATGCCCTATTCGAGAACCTTTCCCCATCTTGGAACACTTGCCTTTTCTACTCCAACAGGCTCCACATAAGACTGCTTGTAGTCATTTTAAGCCGTAGTATCTATACTCTGTTCTTGAATTGGGTACCCATTGGAAACCACATGAGAATAATATCTCACATGATATGGAACAACAGGACGCCAACTACAGTTCCGAGAGAAGGGAGTCATAACAAGAAATAAAAATAATCAGATGGGGATTGGAACTCTGCACGTTCTTAAGAGATGCTCTTATGTCTTATTAACAAGCTTTATTTGGTTGAAACTTATCAGCTAATGGTAGATTCAACAATTTCTAAATTATTCTCTTGACAACTTATACTTTTAGTCCCTGGTTGTATTTTGGTCCTTGAGTTTTTGAATTTGTCATTTAACTTTAAGGTTTAATTTTGGTAGCATTTTGGTCATGGCTGTCAATTTTCCATTAATTACTATTGGCTGAAATATTTAAAATTGTTTGAAATAAATTTTTATTTTTTATAATATTCTTATCCAAAAAATAACCTTTTTTATATTATTTTTCTCCTCTCTCTCGCTCCTCCAACCATGGTTGATGCCACTACTACTGTTGCATTTTCCCCCTTTTCTCTTTTTTTCTTTTCCCGTTCTCCTTTCCTTTTCCTCCTTTTTTTCTCTCCTTCCTTCTCCTCACGTTTAATATGGAAACCCCCCCGGATCTGGTGCCCCACATGCGGGCAATATCTATGAGTGAAAAAGAATGAATGGTAGTATCTGGTTCCCCACGTCACGTTCTTCTTATTGTGGAAAAATGAGGATCTTTTGGTGTATTAGAGTCTTGGACAGTTTTTGTATTGTAACATCATCACTTTATTCTTCTTTCCATTCCTAATGCAATTCCTTGATTTGATCAGGCGCATTTGTGGGGATAAATATTGGCAGTCATGTTTCCAGTCTTCCACCTGCTTCAGACGTGGTTTCAATGCTCAAACAGTACGAATTTACTCATGTTAGACTCTATAATGCCAATGCCCAATTACTCAAAGCCTTTGCAAATAGTAGCACTGAAGTAATGGTTGGTATTACAAATGAGGAGGTTCTAACAATTGGAAAGTCTCCATCAGCTGCTGTGACCTGGGTTAATAAAAATGTTGCACTTCATATACCTGCAACCAATATAACAGCCATTGCTGTAGGCAGCGAGGTTCTTACCTCTATCCCTAATGCAGGCCCGATTTTGATCCGTGCCATGAAATACCTTCATAAAGCTCTTGTTGCTGCAAATCTAAATCTTCAAGTCAAAGT
This sequence comes from Citrullus colocynthis, assembly GCA_031780015.1. Classification (NCBI taxonomy): domain Eukaryota; kingdom Viridiplantae; phylum Streptophyta; class Magnoliopsida; order Cucurbitales; family Cucurbitaceae; genus Citrullus; species Citrullus colocynthis. Next base: position 2,354,967 of record QLSR01000217.1, on the reverse strand, counting down.
TTCGACTCCCCAGTCTATGGATGTCATTCTTATGTCTTTTCCTCCCTCTACAGCCACATTCAATTCTTCATTGAACTCCACCATTTACCAACTCCTTCAGTTTTTGAAAAATACCAACTCCTACTATATGTTAAATGTTTATCCTTACTATGGATACATAAAAGGAAATGGAATTTTCCCACTCGATTATGCTCTTTTCCAGCCATTGTCTGTAAACCGGCAGATTGTTGACCCAAACACACTCCTCCATTATAACAACATGTTTGATGCCATGTTAGATGCAACCTATCATTCAATAAGAGCTCTCAACTTTTCTGGTATCCACATTGTGGTCACAGAGACTGGTTGGCCATGGGCTGGTGGAGCCAATGAACCTTATGCGACCAAGCAAAATGCCGAGATGTATGTTAACAATCTGATCAGTAGGGTTTTGAATGGTTCAGGTCCACCTAGCGAGCCAACTAAACCTGTTAACACGTACGTATATGAGTTGTTCAGTGAAGACCAGAAGCCTGAGCCTCTGTCAGAGAAAAACTGGGGAGTTCTTTCAACCAAAGGTTCTGCTATATATCGTTTGAGTTCATTATCCAGCAGAGTCACTGGAAGTTCTGTTGTTTACTGTGTGGCAAAAGATGGTGCAGATCCTGGGAAGTTGCAAAATGGTCTGAACTGGGCTTGTGGTCAGGGTGGAGCTAATTGTTCTGCCATTCAACCAGGGCAGCCATGTTTTCTTCCCGATAACATCATAAACCACGCTTCTTATGCTTTTAATGACTACTATCAGAAAATGCAACGCAATGGTGGAACATGCGACTTTGAAGGCACAGCAACGTTAACTAATACAAATCCAAGTAAGTTCCTTTCTCCAAGTTTTGCTTTATCTGCGACAGCGTGTATTGTTACCTGATGCCTCATTCTTTCCTCAGGTGGATATAATTTTCATGAGGCGTGAAGAAAATAGAATGTAAATAATAAGGGGAAATGGGTCCATAACTGAACCGATAGAGCTATTGGCTTGACCAAAAAATATGGACCTGAATTGAACCAACTTACTCTAACATGATCCAACCTAAGGCCCATTTGGATTGATATTTTAAGTGCTTAGACACGTACTTCTATGTGAAATTAAAGTATTCTTTAGCACTATTAAAGTCAATCCAAATAGACCTTGAGCCTAAGTCAATCCAAATAGACCTTGAGCCTAAATAGTCTCTGACTGTCACCTTCACGATAGTACTATGTTTTTAAATATCAACTATCAAAGTTCTTGTTCTCAATCCTCGGGAAAAAGAATTGCAAAGAATGCACTATCTTGTTGGGTTTATTAATAGTATCCAGGAAAAAGATTTGCATTGACAAAGAATGCATGAAGAGGTGATTAGATTTAGATGACTATTAAAACACTAATGAAACCTGAGTGTACAGTTTGGATGTGCTTTTAGATCTAGCCATTGCACACTATAAAGGTTGGAACGGATGGAACTTTGAGTGTTGAGTTAGGAACCCATTTAGTATGAGAACCCCTCATTCTCAACACTAAAACCCCCAAAATCAATTGGCACAACTTCAAGAGAATTAGATAAGGTTACCTTATGATTGAAGACTAGGAGGTGAGGAGAACTAGTCCCCTAGCTTATTTATGTAGTGGTCGGCATTCCTACATACTCCTTGCTCACCGACTTAAGAATCTAAAAGTGACCTTGGATGTTGTTGTGACACTTTGGTTACGAACGTTGCTGGGGTCCAGGTTTATGGATGGATTCAGCTAACAAAAGTCTTTCAAACTCAATCAATATCAAATCAATTTGAATACTTCACAAGCAAATTGATCGATCTTACCTGAATGCTCAAGCATGCAACCTTAGATCAAGAATTGCAAAAAAGATGGTAATGAATCTCCATCATCAACACAAAAGAAAAATATCATTCTTGAAATTCAAAATACAAAACTGTTTTGTACAACCTAGGTTAGGTTTTAAATAGCTTCCCTAAACCCTAATGTGTGCCACATCATAGATCATAATAAAACAAAAATACCCTTATTTAACATGTTTTAGAAAGGATAAAATTCGAATCAATAAAACTACAGCTAAATTATGAAAGAAAATATAAATAATAACTTTGAGCCCTTGGCAGTTCGTATCAAGCACTCTTTTTCTTATCTGTTATGGTTTCCTCTAATATCTAGGCTATTTGTTGTGTCTTTCTAATTCTCATCATCCCTTTCCATTTAAGTAAAATCTTTCCATTCCACATATATAATAAACACATGCACAAAATATAGTCTTGGATGCGTGTTCTATTTTCCTAATATTGGTGCCCTCTTGCAGGTCATGGATCCTGTGTATACACTGGAAGGTAATCAAAAAGATGCAATTGGTGTTGTGCTATTAAGTTATAGAAAGCTTTTTATACGTTTCCTTTTTGCAACATGGTTTATCTGAAGAATTGCCAATGTGTTTCTGTAACCAGCGGTAATCCGAACGGTGGAAATTGGCCTTCACCCCCAACTCCTTCACTGACCCCAGGGCCTTCCAGTTTCAGCAATTTTCCTAGTTCAAGTTCAAAACTTGAAGCCGGGGCAGTTTCACTTCTTCTTGTCACCTATGCTTTTCTCTCTGCTTTCTTTCTGCTTTTGACTTGAAATTGCAAGCTCTTTCGGTACTTGAGCTATTATATTTATCGAATTAGCAGTCTTCAACTCGCAGTTTCAAGGAAAGCTACTAAGGGATGCAATGGCCTGACATTTTGATTGAACTTCTTGTGCCATTCCAGTATGTATAGCATGTACAAAAATCCTTTGTAATTATATAAATAGAATAAATTAAATGTGATCGGACCAATTTATGAACATTAAGGGGCTGTTTGGGGTGTCGGATTGGAATCAGGATTACTGGGAATCTGATTACAGGGAATCTGATTACGATAGGTTTTATTGTCTGGAATTGGAATACATTGGAATCTGATTACGGTGTTTGGAGTGCAGGGTTGGATTGGTTGGGTTTCTGATTACAATGTTTGGATTGCAGGCTTGGGTTTAGCTATTTTTTTTTCTTTTGATATTATTATGGCTGTTTTTTTTCTACATCTGTTTTAAGCATCATATAAGTTGAAATTTGTCGGTTCATACTATAAAAAATTAAACTATCATAGTATATTATAATTTCGATTTTTTTGCTTTTAAAATATTATTTTGATTGTTTTTATTTTTTTAATATTATTTTCAGTAGTTTTTTTTTTCTAGATTTGTTTTAAGCATCATATATTTTGAACTATATCTGTTTATACCATAGAAAAGGAAACTATCATACTATATTATAATTATGATTTTTTTTTCTTTTTAAATAGTATTTTGATCTTTTTTTTAAAAATATTATTTCTACTATTTTTTTTCTATATCTTTTTTAACCATCATGTATTTTGAATTTTATTTTTTCATACTATACAAAATTAAACTACCATACTATACGATTGATTTTGATTTTTTTTTTCTTTTTAAATATTATTTCAAATTATCATACTATATTATAATGTTGGCTACTTTTTCTTGAAGTATTATTTCGACTTTTTTTTTTTTTTTTACATCTGTTTCAACTATCACAGTATATTAGAATTAAAAGTAAAGTAATGTTAGTATATAATAGAAGGACAATGATATAAAATTAAAGTTCGAAAAAAAGTACACATAGTTCAAATTACAAACATCATCATGGAAAGATAAGGTTCTTTAATCATAGAATAACTAGGGTTGCAAATTGAAGGGAGAAAAAACATACTCATGGTGCTGGATCCCGTTGTCGTCCGAGGGTTTGCATGCAATAGTCATACTTCTACTGTGATGGGAAGTCTACAAAGTGGCTTAACAGCATTGGATCTGCAAGCAATGACTGTGCAACAGTCAATCCATCTTGTACCGACAGACCGGGAATGGATTGCAGCTCGGCGTATAGTTCTTGACGACAACGCCTTGCTAGGTCCTCGTTGATGACAGGCCACTGTGCAATGCCGTCAATAGATTTCATCAGAAGTTGGAACCCCTCACGAACCACCTCGCTGTACTCTCCAATCGATGAACTTCGAGACCTCCTATTTCTTGATGGCAAGCTACTCCCAGACCCTCTACCGCTGGGGGTAGTCGAAAAGTCCTCTGACGGGGGCGAGCTAGCAAAAGGTGGATCAGGAATATAGAAGTTCTCAAAGTATGGGGACTGGTCATTCAGGATGTCCTCGTTCTCCTTTTCCATAACGGGTTTAGATCCGACCTCTGCAGTGGTGGTTGCATGACTCTCTGTGGCTCTGTCTTTGCCGAATACGATGGCCAAGTCATCATAGTATGGAAATGACTTATGGCGCAGTTCTTTTACACTCGGATGACTCTGTCAAAGATGGCTTGTATTATGTTATGGCCTATACAAATTTAAACGAAGAAGAAATAAATAAAACATGTAATTAAATTACCTTGACCCATGCGTCAAATATCTTTGCCTTACAATCAATACATTTGTGCTCCGCATTCCACCCAAACCTACTACAGCCTGGGCCCAACATTTCAGCGATCGCACTGTACTATCTCTTCAGGGTTCTGACCCTTGACTCCTGATGTGGGCTGACCTGTACGGAACACCCTGGTATCCTTTGCTGCATCATCCGTAGTGTGTTTGATAGGAATCCAGGTCGAAAAGTCCCGTTATCAGCTCGCCAGTGTCTAGACTGCACACACTGGACCAAACACTCCACGAGGATTCTATCCTCCTCATCTGTCCATATATGTTTTGCAGCTCTTGCGCGTGACTTGGATGCTTCCATCTGAAATTGAATTTGTCAACACATGCAGATATAACATTGCGAAAAGAATGTGGGGAATCAATCCATTCACACTATAACATTGAAATATTCACATATGTTATACAAAAAATTGCAAAGCGTACACGTCGGGCACCAACAAAATACTTTATACACACAAACAAAAAAATCAATTCCAATCTTCTCCAAAAAAAAAAAAAAGAAAAAGAAAAAAAATACATAGAATTTCCCAAGGGCGTCTTTAGTTTGCATTCCATTCAGCCCACATCTGATTTGCGATATTATCCCTCCACGCAGTGAATGCATCAGATGTCTCCATAAATTCGATATTCTCATTGTCTGTTGCTATTGGCCCCCCCTGACTTCTCTCTCCTTCGTCGAGTAAGGAATTTGGTCCCATTTCTCGAATTATTAAATTGTGCAGGAGACAACATGCATGTATGGTCTTGCACTGCACATCAACCGGGTAGTATGATTTTCCTCGGAGGATTGCCCATCGACCTTTCAACATCCTGAACGCTCTCTCAATAACATTCCGGGCAGATGAATGTCTCATATTGAAAAGCTCCATAGGGCTTGTTGGCGGGTTCCCTCCACGCCACTCAATTAAATGGTATCTTTGTCCCCGATAAGGAGCCAAAAATCTCTCAGCGTTTGGATAACCAGCGTCGCATAAATAGTAGTATCCTGCGAAATTGGGCCAAGTTATCACTTGTCGTACATTTTTTTTCGTATGCAAGGGTATACCGATATCTACAAACTAACACCTTGAGACTTTCAATCCAGTTGGCCTAGACACTGCATCTCGCAGAACCCTCGAGTCAGCAGCTGATCCTTCCCATCCAACGAAAACGAATATGAACTCACAAGTTTGGTTGCATACAGCAAGAACGTTCGTTGCAATCTCGTCCTTTCTAGTCCTATTCTGTGGTCGATCAGTTGCACTGACATTTACCTTTATGTGGGTTCCGTCAAGTGCACCTAAGCAATTCTGTGACGAAACGTTGTTTAAATGATAAGTTTAAGGTAATTTCTAAAACCTCAAACAATATCATTAAAACAACAGAATGACTGTACCTAGAACCAACGCCATCTATCATCTGTACAATTCTCAGTGACTGGCTCTGGTTTCCGCAATAGAACGTCGTACAGTCTCAATATTGCATTGAGCACAATATTGAAGTGCCTGGAAACCGTCTCGCCAGACCTTGCAAATTGGCTTTGCATCACTCATTTTTTGACATCGTGTGCGACTATGTGCAGGAAGATAGCCACAATTTCCTCCACATTTACATATTTCGTGGGCCTTATCCTACCCATCGTCCTAAGTAATTGACACAGAATCGTGAATGTTCGCCTATCCATGCGAGTGTTCTCACGACGTCTGATCATCTTCGTAGATCAGTCGAAAGAAATTCAACTGTCGAATCTAATGTCTAATTAATGGAGACGGTCGCTCCCGATTGTCATCCGATTGTAGCAAAGTGGTGATAGTATTCACCATTGCTACGGTAGCCGCACATACAACCGTCAGTATTGTAATGAGCTCGTCAGGTTGAATGTCCATGTCATCCATTGATTAACTGACCTAACAATGGACCTGGCAAGATAGTGGCCATACTTAAGTATTCCTATTTATTTCAGGTCCTATCTATTCGATCTTCCTATGCAATCAATCATTTCTTACACCCCACTCAATTTCTTATTTAGAAAGATATTGATTACAAATGAACAAATGAATAAGTAAACAACTCAACACATAAACAAACAAACGCGTAAACAAACAAACAAACTCGTCAAGAGACGATTGTGTAAATTAATTGGCTTTTTTTTTTTTTTTTTTTTAACATCATTCACTGTTTTTTTTATATAATTTTTTTTATCATTATTATTTTAAGTTTTCTTTTATATTGAATCCACATACTTAACACAACAACGTGAGAAATTGTTTTATAGAAATAGATATGGAAAATGTAGGAAATAGTCCATGTTAGCTAAGTAAACATCATGACTAGGAAAAAAAATTCAATTAAAAAACTGAGCATACATACGTACCCGTTAGAACTCGACTGTCAATCGGGTTAAAGAGGCAAATGGATAGAGCACATATCAAACGAGAAGTCCACCATCACATGAAACAGAAGAAAGTTTGAATAAATATAATTCATAACATAAGGAGAAAGAAATAAAAAATAGCAAAAGATTGAAGGGGACTCACCGGAAAAGAAGAACCTGGAGAGAAAATTTCTTCTCTAAAATGGTGTGTGAATATAGGAATAGCAGAGAAGAGCACTCATATATATAAGCATGTGAAGTTAAACAACCCAACCACTCAATTAATTTGACTGACAGTGCAGGAAGTGACCGAAGACAAATAAGCCAACAACCAAATTATAACAATATAATAATAACAACGCAAGCCTTTGACCAGCGCAAGGACTTCAACCCTCGACCAACGCAAGCCTTCGACCAACGCAAGGCCTACTTCGACAAACGCAAGGCCGACCTTCGACCAACGCATGGCCTGCTTCGACCAACGCATGGCTGCTTCGACCAACGTATGGGAAGAGTGAATGCGGACGGAATGCGACAGAAGGCAACAGAAGAGAGAGAGGGAGAGCAGACATCAGGCATAGTGAGCATTGGGAAGCGGCGGAAATTGAGAAGGATTGGGTTGGATTGTACTTGGGATTGGTTTTGTAATCCAAACCAACCCTAAAGCCCATTCCCCAAACATGGGTTTTGTAACCCAATACAATACAATCCAACCCAATCCTTTACCCCAAACACCCCCTAAGATTATTGTTGTTGTGCGTAGTAAAAAAAAAAAAAAAAGAATTTTGTTGTGCAATTATTTAGCTGTATACTATATTGCTTTTATCTTAATTTTCATATTTTGGTTCTTTTATCATAATTTTAACAAATGATGTAGTTTCCGAGTATATGTATTAATATGTTGATACGAACAACCATCATGGGTTGAATGAGAATATCTTAAAAAAGCCAAGGAGTCATGAGTTCAATCCATGGTGGCCACCTTCCTAGGATTTAATATCGTATAGGTTTCTTTAACACCGAAATGTTATAGAAGAGTGTATGACAAGTCATACATATTCTATTCCTAACTTGCCATTCATTTTAATTGTCCTTCAATTTATCATTATTATTATAGTTATATATATGTATATAATATTAAAAGATATGTTTAAACCATATGATTAAGAATTTATTTAATTTAATTCTTTATTAACAACTAAACATCACAAAACCAAAGTTTAGGGAAAATTTTAGTGATAATTCCCCGCAGAAAGACAAATCCCCGAATTTTCAAATGGGCAAAATATGAAATAATGTTAGGAAATTATGTGTAAAGCTCGAGTATAACACTGCTGGAATCGGAATGCAAAATCTGAATTGTAATATTGGGAAATGAAGATCATGATCTGCAATTGGGTGTGATCAGATACTTTGAACACCACCACCATCATCATCATGTATAGCGATTAGCGAGTAAAGCAATTGGGCAAATTTATAATCAACAAATGGTCAGTGTTGGATTCTAATGGTTGGAAATCGAGATCACCGGCCGTCACTGCCTCTCTTTAGTGGGGGGAGATCGTCTTCTTCAACCTCCTTAGCATCTCCAACTTCATGGGCGTCCACAACCTCGGTTTCTGCTTCAGGCAAGAGAATTCAAAGAGAAATGACTGAGTTTAACTTGGACCCACCTTCCGATTGCTCCGCCGGCCCTAAGGGTGACAATCTTTACCACTGGTTCGCTACCATTTTTGGTCCTCCAGGTAGCTGCGACCCTTCTCTTTCTTTACTTTTTGGGGTTCATTGCTTCTCTACTCCCTAGCTTTGGCCGAGGATTTCATGTTTGTAGACGTCATATTCACTTTTCAGCTAGACTTTTATGATAAGCATCGCTTCAATTGGATATGGCCGTTAGGACTCCACTTTCCTGCTGTTTTTTACTTTTTCAAGAAGCATTTTATCATCTTCGGTGCAAGAGTTCTCGTTCAGTGAGCTGTTACACACTCTTTCTTTGTTAGAGATTCTTAGTTCTTGGACTGGGTTTTTAGCCATCCAAAGATATGTTGCTTATCTCATTTGTTTACGACTCCTGAGCAGATGCTCTCTGACACTTTTATGGGGTTTTATTACCTGATTGCTAAACATATTTCTTGCCTTCAACTATCAAATGTTTAGTTAAAATTCTGAAGAAAGTGATTAGGGAAGATGATGTTCGCTGTTCAGAGGAGTGTATATAATGCTTCTTTAAGTACTTGGTGTGCTATGCACCTCTGTCTCAGTGTGTTTTGTGCGAACAATAAATATTAGTTGCCAAGCATTAGCACATAAGTTATCACGCCAAGTAAATGGCGTGAGAATCGGAGAGAAACTACATTTAGATTAAAGTCGTCTTACCAAATACAAATTTTAGATTAAAGTTGTCGAACCCACAATCTTCCAGATGAAACTTGAGCAAGAAACTGAAGTATCATCCAAAAAACATAAGGTGCTGCCATGGAATTCCTAACAAGTTACATACTCAAACCCAATTCACATCTATATAGCCGATATCGTCCAAAAATACACAAAATGTTTAGAGGAGATGCGCACTGATAGAGTTCGATTACATGACTGCTTGATACCGAAAACTCCTAAGGATTTGGAAGAATGTCCTCCAGCTAAATAGCCACACGTCACTGTTGTAGACACATGCTTAAATAAATGAAATGAATGACGAGATCTGTGTCAGGATTTCATCTAGTGTTTTAGAGAATAAACATTTTTTATTAAGGGGGCTTTGTATGAATATTATCTCCAATAAATCAGGAAAATATACTGATCAATTTTATCTAAACTGATAGCTTTTCCCAACCGTATATTTGTCGTGTTTTAGGAACACCATATGAAGGTGGCATATTTTTCCTGGACATAATTTTCCCCAGTGATTATCCATTTAATCCTCCAAAGGTACTATTGCTCACATCTCTAAATTTTAGGATACAAAAACTAATTTCTCTTACCCCCATCATGAGGATCAGATGATCATTCTGGACCTGATGCTACACTTTTGTGAGCATTTTACTCATGTTTATTAATAAGAATTCAGTCTGCAGGTTGTATTTAAAACCCGAATCTACCACTGCAATGTCGATTCCACTGGTAATGTAAGTTTGGACATTTTGAAGGATAACTGGAGTCCTGCGTTAACCATCGCCAAGGTGTTAATTGCAGTGAAATCAATTTTCACAAATCCCAACCCTTGTGAGTTGCCTCACTTTTTTGTACTCATTGTTTATGTCACTACAGACTTGCTTTCGTTTAGTTCACATGCTTTTCTATTTCAAGGGATTCAGTGATTGTTGGAAAGATTTTACTAGGAATAGGAACTAACTAGTGGAGGATTTGCACATAGAGAAATTGAATTAACAGTATATACAATTCCCCATGAATATATGCTGGCTATAGAGATAGTTAATGTATTTATTAGTAAAAAGAATTCTAGTTACAATGTTTGCTGGTGGGATGACTATCTTGTGAAAAAGGAATATGAAGGGCTTTGTTATTGGTACCTAACCTGAGTCCTGATGAGAGAGATGGTCCGATTTCCATGAAAATATAATGGGAATGAAGAGAAGACAGACGTACAATGTCAATATGCTAACTTTTGTATACAACTAATTGATCTGGTTGATGGCTTGGCAACATTGAAATCTCACATTCATTTTGGATTTTACTAATTTTGCAGATGATCCAAATGCACCTGGTGTTGCTCACTTGTATTTGGCAGACAGAGCGAAACACGACGAGATAGCTGCTGAGTGGACCCTTCGTTTTGCGAAGTGATCAAGTGAATGCAACCTTAAACCACCAATGTTCATGGCATACTACTTGTTTGGATATAATTTTCTGAAATTGCTTTGTGTTTTCACAAGAAGTTATCAAGAACACGGGAAAGCATATTTTGAGACGAGGACATGGAATGGAGTACAACCTGAAAGTTCTTGGATGCATGAGTGGATAGCATGAATGATTTGTACCTTCTTCTATATTTATCAATGTTCTTTTGAGTGTTCAAGGTGCACCAAAACATATAGCCCTTCGCAATTTAGATGTCAATAGTAGGAAAAACGATGATTTATATATGCATATACCGATGCATATTTAATATAGTCTATTGGAGGTTATTGGGATGATTCAGAAGGATTCTAGCTGTTGCTGCCAATTTATTATTATTATTGATGAATTGTATTTTCAAAAGACAGTAGCATTTTGCCAAAGTAAGTATTGTTCAACTGACATATGAATGTATTAGTAATCATGAAGCCTGTGGTTCAAATCCTATATCTCCAATTTGTATTAGAAAAAAGATAGGAGAAATTTATATTAATAATTGGGTGTGTTTGGTTTGGCCTTCAAGTGTTTAAAATACACTCTTGAAAGTTCTATAGTTGAATAAAAGTATAGCATTTTCTTAAAAAAAAATTTAAAGTAGTGAATAGGTTTTGTCTCATAATGATTTTGGTCAGTTTTTCTGATTTGTGCTTTTTAGATAACAAAATTCTTATTCATGCATATGGACAGATTTTGATTTGTTTTTGGATGAAGTTTTTAGTCTTTAGGTTAGTTGTAGTAATTTTTCAAAAAAGAGAGAGAAAAAAAAAAGAGAAATTTATGGCATTAAAGAAAGTTCTTGACTTTGAAAAAAAGGTTAAACTACAAATTTGTTAACCCTAGAGATTCTAAGGTTTTAAAAGTTAGAACTTAACCCACATTTACTAATCCATAATCTTAATAAGTTTACATTCATGTATTAATTATAATGGACTTCAATTATAAAGGGAATGAGATTTCTGGATTATGTTTACTATAAATTGATGCTATTGTAATAAAAAAAAATCTTTTTTATATTTTTAATTAATTAAAACATGATAACTAAATAAAAAAGGATAATGTCCTTTTTATATTTCTAATTAATTAAAACATGATAACTAAAAAAAAGGGTAAATGAGGGAACGTTAATAATAAATAAGGTGTGAGTTCCACATAATAACCAAACGTAATTGAATAGATGACATTTTCCTCTACAATCAAGTTAGCTTTTTTGATTACTAATTTCATAGTGGGACCCGCATTTCATTATGATAACAAAACATTGTAAACAACAACAAACATAGTTTATAACCTTAGTTCTTAGAACTTCCCTATTTGTAAAAAAAAAAAGAGGAGAGGTAGGTTTCTAATACCACCAATTCACAAGAACCCCTAAATAACTTTTCAATAAAAAGGAAAGTCTAAAGTTCCCATCATCAGGCTCTAACCTTGCCTCTACTTTTTGATCTTGATACTTCCTAGTATAAAGGTCAAACTGACTCTTCCTCTTCTCTTTTATTCCCTCTTCTTTCTTGTTTGGCTTTTTTAGAGGTATGCAGGCAAAATCAAAACATGAGAAAGTCGCCTCCTTGAACTCATTGCTTTCCCCATCCTTTCAACCATCGATTCTTACCACTGGCCTGTATTTCATTCCTCCTCTTTTCTCATGTTTACATCCCTTGGATCCACACATTGTCCTATAGTGTAAGGATCTTTGTGAAAAAAGCTACCTTTCATTCTCTTGTCTTCCTTTTCCCAATTTTGCTTGGTTTTCCCCCACAGTCCCTCTTGATATGATTAAACTTCTAGATATAGCTCCCGAGGATAAGGTTTTATCAAACCATAGAAATTAGTTTCTAATTATAAATCATAGGACTAAATTCTAATTTTTTCAAAATTATAAGAATCAAATTTACCATAATAAACATAAATCTGATATAAGAAAACTTCGTTTTTTTAAGAAATAAAAAAATGCAGCTTTTCAATTGTTACCGATGAAACCCATTTTTAGGGGGGAAACCCAATAATTAGAAACGAAATCATTACTAATTAAATGTCTTTAAATTTATAACCTTTTTAATCAACGCGCATCTTAATTATTAAATTTGTGGAGCTCGTCTCATTCCAGTTTGAGTTACCTTTCACTCAAAGAAATCATAAATTGTGAAGGTGGTCACACCCTCACCCTCTAGACGCTCCTCCTTTAAATCATAAATCATAAATTCTGAAAATGGTTGAAGCGTGGCTGATCAAAAGCCACACTCTTTTGCCCGTCTTTAAGAACACTGTAAATGAACCTACTTCAGACTCTGCTTTAATAATCCCTCAATGGCAATTTGATTTCTAAGAGAAAGACAAATGGAAAAGAGCATTTGGGAATTGGGTATTGAAGATTTAGTGAAGGCAGGCTTAAACCTTGATGAAGCTGTGGAATTCAACAAAATTCTTCAAAATGCAGTGTCCACGGCCCAAAGATCAGACCCTACTGAGGTTTGGCGCGAGCTCATGGCTCGAAGAGCGTTGAAACCCACACACCCATATGAGTTGCATCGGCTTCTCTATTACTCTGTTTATGCCAATTGGAATATCTCTTCCAATGGACCTTCTCCTTATTGGTTTCCTTCTCTGTAATGTTTCTCATTGATTCACCCAATTTTTATACTGTTTCCGTGTCTTTGAAATGCATTTTACTGGGATGCTTTGGCCTTGTGCTCTAAATGCTTGTAATATTGTCTACTTGTAGTGATCAATCTATACTGACAAACTTGGGAAAGATCATGGAGTTACATGGTCCAAAGCTATTGGGAGCTTCATATGAAGATCCTATTTCAAGTTTCAGCCTCTTTCAGAAATTCTCCTCTCAGAATCCTGAGGTTTGGATTCAATTCTGTATATGGGTTTTTGTATGGAAATTGCATTCATTTTGGTGATATTTGTCTTTTTCTTTTGATGGTTATAGATTTACTGGTCAATTGTTCTTGAAGAGCTTTCTGTTACTTTTCAAAAAGCACCGAGGTGTATTTTAGATAGGACTGAGAAGTCAAACGGAAGATGGCTCCCTGACTCCATTTTGAATATTGCTGAGTGTTGTTTGCTTCCTTCAAGTCGCCCATTAAAAGATGATAATTATTTGGCAATTGTGTGGAGGGATGAAGGCTATGATAATTCAAATGTGAAGCATATGACACTCAAAGAACTTCGAGAGAATGTAATGTATGCTCCTCTCTCTGGAAACCAATGCTTCGTCAAATTTATAATCAACATTGCTAATTATAATGAGAGGAGAGGTTTAGTATTAAGCGATTCTCTTGAAAAGTGATTTACGGTTACAATTTATATATATATATATATATATATATATATATATATATATATATATATATATATATAAACAACTAATTTCAATGAGAAGATAATGAAAGAATACAAAGGCATAAAACCAAGTTGACAAAAGGGGATTTGGCTAAGTAAAATGTTACCTAAAAGGCAGTTACAAAAGGTCTTTGAAACCGAAGCCCAAAAGGAGACATGAAACTTAACCAAAGACTAAACGTCCTTAGGATCCCTCTCCAACTTTCTAAACACTTTGTTATTTCTCTCTCCCCATTAAACTTTTAACAAAGTGCACATCCTAACATCCCAAGAAAATGCGCCCTTCTTCCTAAAAGGTGGATGGAAGGGGACCTGCCTAATCGAACCACCGACACTTCTCTATGGAGCCAACACGAAACTAAACTTGTGGATTATGTTATTCTTTTTAATGAGATAACATGGTGTGCAGGTTAGTGGCAAATGCACTTGATGCAACATTTTCAAAGGGCGATGCTATTGCCATTGACTTGCCCTTGACAGTTCATGCAGTTGTCATATATTTAGCTATTGTTCTAGCAGGGCTTGTTGTTGTGTCTATTGCTGACAGCTTTACTGCTAATGAAGTTGCAGTTCGTCTGCGTATATCGAAGGCAAAGGGAATCTTTACTCAGGTAATTTTGTTAAAAACTTAAAAAATAGGGGTAGAACAAATCTCATGAGCTTTATATAGTGAATTTTGAGCGGGGAAAATGATCTCTTATCAAATAGTCAATTCTCAATAGAGATTAGTGTTATTGTTGTCGATTTTCCTCTCTGATGAATTTTACTGACTCTCGGTGTGTTTGCATGACCTCTGATAATTAACTTTTACATTTCACTTTGTTTTCAGTGTTCTATAATATTTAATTCTTATTTCATATATCAATCAGGATTTCATATTGAGAGGAGGCAAGAAGTATCCTTTGTACAGGTGAAGTAACCAACATAAAACTCTATGTTTTCCTACCCAGTATTTGGCGCAAGAGAGTCGTGAGTTATACGAGTTACAGTGATAAAAGGAGAACTTTTAGGGGTTGTTTAAGGTGCTGCATTGAGTTCTAAAGTATGGAGTTAATATATTGGAGTTAGAAAATCTAGAGAGGGAGAGATGGAGTTTTTCGAAAAATGTGTAAACTTCCATAATGAGCACTATTGAAGTTGAGTTATTTAAAATTGACTTATGAAGTTGATGGGCCAAACACCCCCTTATATTCCACTTCATAGTGGTAGATGGAAGGACATTAATAATCCATAGCTTGATTAGTCTGTCAACTTAGAATTTAAGGGGTGTTAAGGGCACTAACATGAAGTTAGTGGAGTGGGTTATGCCCGCTCCATGTTTAGGGCATCAAATATAACAGTGGTGTTTACAACTATTTATAACCTTCAATTAAGTATAGTAAATACTATTTCAAAACTCTCGTTGCTATAGTATTAACTATTTTTCACTCACCCTCTCTTTTCTTCTTTGCTATAATTTACTATTTCCTACCCGAACAAAAACAGTTTGCACCCTAACACAGACTATTATATCCCAGACTAAAATAATCTGCACCTAAAACACAAACTATTAGAACTTAGGAGGCGTTTGGGGCGTTGAGTTGGTTATTATAGTCAGTGGTTACCATAGTTAGTGGTTTATAATAGTCTATGGGCTATAATAGTTTGTGTTTGGGGTGCAGACTATTTTAGTCTGAGTTATACAATCCCTATTTGAGGTGCAAACTATTTTTATTTAGGTAAAAAATAGTAAAAACTGTAACAAAGAAGGTTTTGAATAGTATTTAGTATAATTAGTCATTAGTAGTAAATACCATTATCATATTTGGTGCCCCAAACATAGAGTGAATTATAATGACCCACTCCACCAACTTCAAGTTGGTGCTCCAGCCCCAAACACCCCTTTATTAACTATAATAACCAACGGAGCAATGGCCCCCGAGTCTTTCATTGTAGGTATCTTGGAAGCTCTAGCGCAGATGTTACCATTTGACACATGGATTTGGTTCTTGAAGAACTCATAGCTGTCCTGCACTTTCTCATGGAAATTTTTTGTCCTTGCAGTCGGGTAATAGAAGGGGGGTCGTGTAAGGCTATTGTGATCCCCGCAACTGGAAAGGGGCTGGAAGTGGATTTGCGAGAACGGGATCTATCATGGCAAGAATTTCTTTCGACTGCAAAGGAATTTCCAAGGTAATGCAATGACAATGTTAACATTTGTTGCTTTCTTATTACTCTCTTGTAAGTCCAATACACAATGTCCCACTTAAATTCTGCTGCTGATGAAGGTAACGTTCCAAAGATTACCAACAGTGCTGATTATGTTTTACTATTTATGAATCAGTAAAATTTGAACTGCTGATGGGACGTTTTTTACATTGCAGATCAAATTGCTACTCTCCAATGTATCACTCAATAGATGCCGTGACTAACATTCTCTTTTCATCTGGGACCACAGGTAAAGACAATTTTCCTTTTTCTAAAGAACAGCTACATCTACTTTGTGACTGTCTCTCCTAGCACCATACGCGGTGGCAGATCTAGAATTTTTGCTTAAAGGAGGCTCAAATAAATTCAAATTTAGTGAGTATGATTTCGAGGTTAATAAAGTCCTTTTTCTAATTGTACTATACAAACTTGGTCTTGTCAATCATTTTAGCTTTTAGACGAAGAACGGTTGGAAAATCTTTAAGGGTATGCGCGTTCTTTTGGAGAAAAATACTAACTTGGTCCCTAAACTTGAAAGTCCATATGCTTTCAATAAATCTTAAAAGTACGTGCACTAGAATTAATTAGATCTCAAAATTATAGTTTTAATATAATAATGAGAGGAGGCAAAAAATACAAAATCTGGGGTGGGTAGGGCCTCAAACCTGGGTCATGAGGGGGACTAGGGACACTATACCACTACGGCATGAACACTTTTTGTGAAATAATCTGTTCCACTAATGAATACTACTGCACGGTAAAAATTTGAGGTGAGCTCGAACCCCTAGGCCTTAGCTGAATCCGCCACTGACCATATGTCATACTGCGTATTGATGAAGAAAACGAGTTTATATGATATTTTTGACATTGGCAGTTGCAAATTCTTATAAACTTCTGGCCCATATCAGGAGAGCCAAAGGCAATCCCATGGACACAGCTTTCACCTATCCGCTCTACTGCTGATTCCTGGGCTCACTTGGATGTTCAGGCTGGTGATGTTTTTTGTTGGCCCACAAATTTAGGATGGGTGATGGGGCCAATTTCAGTGTACTCATGTTTGTTAGCTGGTGCAACTCTTGCCCTCTATCATGGATCTCCCCTTGGCCGTGGATTTGGAAAGTTCGTTCAGGTGAAAATTTTGTATAGAGTTTATGCTAGGAGTTTCATTGACACCCAAATATTGTAGGGTCAAATGACTTATCCTGTGAAATTAGTCGAGATGCATGTAAGTTGGCCCAGACACTCATTGATATATATAGAGAGAGCTGATACGCTCAACCATCAGATTTAATTGCCAGGACAACTAGTTTCAGATTTTAGACATTTCTTTCCTCTGCATTTGTTGTAGGATGCAGGAGTGACTTTACTGGGAACAGTTCCAAGCTTGGTAAAAACTTGGAAGGATACAAGGTGCATGGAAGGCTTAGATTGGACAAAGATAAGGTAATACTTTACATGAACGTCTGAGTTCTGATTGTGTTATACGTTTAATATCAGTTAAATGGACTTGGAAATTGATATCTGCAGGCATTTCGCCTCCACTGGGGAAACGTCAAATGTCAATGATGATCTCTGGCTTTCCTCAAGGTCATATTACAAACCTATATTTGAATGTTGTGGTGGCACAGAACTTGCCTCAAGCTACATCACTGGAAGTCCATTACAACCACAGGCTTTTGGAGCTTTTAGCACACCATCTATGACCACAGGATTTGTCATCCTTGACGAACATGGAATACCTTATGTGAGAGAAAGAAATTGGCATTTATGCCATTTAGTTAATTTCTCATTGAAGAAATCAAGTATCTTATATTTCTCTGTGTTTTCTTGTGATTAACAGCCAGAAGATCAGCCTTGTATTGGTGAAATAGGGCTATTTCCTCTATGTCTTGGAGCTAGCAACGAATTGCTAAATGCTGATCATGATGAAGTTTACTACAAGGGAATGCCAATATACAATGGAATGGTATAGTCAAGCTCAAGCACACCCTTCTTGTTATTTATCGATTTCTTTTAATATCTCGGGAACTTCTGGTACAAAACTAATCTGTATTTTATGTTTCAGCATAGGGTTATAGTATAGGTTGATCATGAATGCAATTTCTTAAATAAGTAAGCAAGCATTCAAAATATCATTTTACGTGATTCACTTCATTGCAGCAATTGAGGAGACATGGAGACATCATCAAAAGAACTGTTGGAGGCTACCTTTTTGTTCAAGGTAGGGCGGATGATACCATGAACCTTGGCGGCATCAAGGTACTGCATACTATTTTCTTTGATTTTCTGCTACACCTTAACACAAATGACATTTTTACAGTAAAAGTAGATAGACTTGTGAAGCTGTTAGGATACCTCCTAATTAGAATAAGATCTTAAATATATTGACTAATAAAGATGAAGAACTGCAAGATAACCTAAGATAACCCAAGTATAAAGGCATTTGGATCCTCCCCCCTCGAGTATGTTAACCTCCTAAGCCCTAAGTCACTCAACAATTGTCTCCCTTACCTCACTCACTCTCCTTCTCTTTATGACAATATACACTAACTCCCAATCTAATTATTCTTATGCCCCTTACTAATACCATACTAATATCCTTAACTAGTACCTTACAGAAACCAAGTAGGTAGCCAGTTCGAGCAACCTTGTCACTTGCTTATTGCTTATTCCCGGGCCAATTTCAACAACGTGGTAGTTTTTTTAAAAAATGACAAAAATAGGTAGTAACAATTTTTTTTTATATAAATAATGTAGTTTAAAAAAGGAATTCTTGAAATTGAGATGAATTGGAAACTACTGACAAAAATATGGTTGGTAAATCGTAGATGGAGTACACGATTTTGGTGGCATTAGGTGGCATCCAACCTGGCGTTAACTTAACAATCTATGTGGACTAAAATCGTGTACCCCGTCTACAATTTTTTTTTTCTTTTTTTTTTCTCTTCTTCTTCTTCGTGACTCCCTCACTGTCTCTTTCTTCTTCTTTTTTTTTTTTTTTT
>QLSR01000217.1:2314948-2335658 GCA_031780015.1 Citrullus colocynthis | reverse complement strand
TCTTTTTTCTTTTTTTTTTTTTTTTTTTTCTCTTTTCTCTTCTTCTCTTGCTTTTTCTTCTTTTTCTCCTCCTTTTCCTTCTCCGACTCCTCTTTTTTTTCTCCTACATCTTCTTTTCCGACTTCTTTAGCTTCTTCTTCTTCTCTGACACAAAGAGTCCAAATTTCGATGCGACCAACTCCAGTAAGCAAAAGCTAAAAAGAGAAAGAGCGAGAGCGAGAGAGAGCAGGAAAGAGAGCAAGAGCGAGAACGAGAACAAGACAACAAGAGAGAGAGAGAGAGCGAGAGAGATAAGAGTAACTATAAGTGAGGAAAGAAAGCGAGAACGAGAAGGCAAGCAAGAGAGCGAGAGCCAGATTTCGAGTGGGATTTAATTGAATTATCCCTCCTATTTTGTTGTTTTTCCCCCTTTCAAACGTGGACCAAAATCGTGGACCCCATCCACAATTATTGGTGACATGGACCAAAATTGTAGACCTCGTCCACGATTTTTGGTGACATAGATTGAAATCGTGTACCTCGTCCACGATTTAACAACTCTATTTTTGTCAAATTTTTTCCATTCACCCTATTTTTGTCATTAGTTATTAAAATAACATTATTTAAAAAAAAAAAAAAAAAAGGTTCTTTATTCCTCTATGTTAAAGACCAGTAGACCACATATCCAAATTGTTAGATCATTCAACTTCTGTTACTTTTACACACATGTAGACAAGTTCGGTTGAAATTGAGCGGATATGTGACCATGTCGATGAGAGTATATTGGAAACAGCTGCAGTGAGTTTATCACCTATAGAAGGTGGTCCAGAACAACTAGTCATTTTGGTGGTGCTTAGAAATGGATATAAAAGGTCCTCACAAGAGTTGAAAGTCAAATTCTCAAAAGCAATTCAGAGCAATCTTAACCCCTTATTCAAGGTAGCACTTCTTTCCAGTTTTTTATGCAAACAAGGGCTGTAGAAAATTTGAACTTTGAAATGAATGAACTGCAGGTTGGGTTTGTGAAAATTGTACCAAGCTTTCCACGAACCGCTTCTAACAAGTTACTGAGAAGAGTTCTGAGGAAACAGATGATGGATGAGCTTTCCCTTCGAAGTCAACTTTAGAGGCCAAGGCATCATCTTCGTAAGTTATTGTTGTATGAAGTTCACTGATTCCATGCATAATAATTTGTAGTTAGATTGAAATAAGTAGTTTTATATCAATTCCCTTAAGCTATTTGAAAAAATCTAAAAAGTACATTTAGGGTTGCAAAAAGCCCTTCTGTTTAGAAGGAAAGTAACTTCACTTGATTATTGGCCTCCGATAAAGGTAGAGAATTCTTCCAACTTCGGTATGCTGCTTGTTTTAAAAAAAGATGCATTACCAAGTAAGATAGGTTAAAAAACACTTTTAGTCCTAAAAGTTGGAAAGCTTTAAACGTGTAATCTCTTGATCAAAGATATAGTCTAAAGCAGTTGAACTATGCAAGAAAGTTGTGTTATTCTTACGTTGACAAATTTATAAGTTTTAGTTGTAATCTAAAATGTGCTCCAAGTTTTCAAACTAAACGCGGTACTAAAATTTTATGTACAACGATCATTCATTTATTCTTCAACCGAAGGGAGGATTTAGGTACCAACAAATGAATTTCAAATTATATACAAGTCTGCAACACAGCCAGATTGATGTATCTATATGGACTTAACTGTTAAAGCTGTAGACAATAACAAAGACCCACAAACTTTCGGTTTTGTAACTTATTGGGAAAAAACAGAACAGTTCAATAGATGTCAAGGGCCTTCAAAATCCATGTCATTTACCCAATTTTGCAAAGCATTTTCCTTATAGTAAAGACGTGGGGAGATTTTACAGCTCAAGTAAGACATGCTCTGATCAAACTCATCAGGAAAGTTGCAAATTAACAAAGATAATACCGAAGGCTCAATTCTACCTTCCTCCATGGATGATGAATTTCATAAATCAGCTAGTAGACTCAAGCGCACCACGGACGGATGTATGTAATTTTGATTATGAAAACAGTAAGCCTAAGTCTTGAAAACTAGAACTGTCTACTCACCGAGACCGTAGTCCTCACCGAAGTACTTATCGACCAGACAATTTGCCATATTTCTCAAGTCTTCATTTTCATGAAACTGAAATCTTTCCATTGCTTCAATGCCATCCTCCTGCTCAACCAGCCTCGGGCCCTCCCCATCTGGCATGCCTCTTAATACCTTTGGCCAAAACAAGAAGATGCATGATCATTATGAAGTATAACAAAGATTTTTCTGGAAGTCCTCTTGAACACTAAACTATCGGAACACGTCACCAACTCACTGGGTAGAGAACAATAAGAAATACATATAAAAGGGATCGTGGCTTCTCCCAAAAAGTCAGTAATAAGATTAATATCCCAGCAAAACCCCCAATGGAAAAAACAACAAATGAGAAGAATATCAATTTTATCGGATGTCCCCGAAGGGACAACGAGAAGAATACCAATTTAAACACTGTATTCGAACAATCGGATGTACTAACCATCTCCATGAATTGAAATCCTAGCCTTGCAGCCTCTGTATCGGCAGATCTTACCAAGTCAATGAAACCCTGGAGGCATCCTCTGCCAACAAGTGAAACCAAGTTTTCAACAAGCAGTTTTGCTTTTCCTTCAATTTCATCAGGGGCAACACAGAGATTTCCCAATACATATGCTACTTCCTTTCGTACATCAAATGGTGCCGATGAAAGAAGCCGTATCAATAAGGGCACAGCGTCACTAGTGTATATCAATTGCTTGTGCTCCATGGAACCGGCAGCAATGTTAGACAGCACCCAAGACGCTTCCTACTTACAATAGGGATTCAGATGATAAACTCAAAGTCCAAATCTACAGAGATCTGGTAATATATTAACAAGTAATAAAAATTACCTTCTTTAAAACTCGGTGTTCGCTTTTTAAGCATTTTATCAGGACTTCTAAAACACTACCTGAAAACAAGAGAATTGCATATTCCATTCAAGTCTCACTCGTCGTTGTGATTATTGCCTCGTTGATATTCATTGAAATCCATGCACTGTGATTCCCTCCTAGCAAGAGAAAAATGTAGATCACTTACCTGTAATTTCACGTCCAGGAACGAGAATAGCAGAAATTGTATGTGAATCCACAGCCACAAGGTTGCCTAAACTTCGAAGCACCTATTTAAGACATCATTTTTCAAATAAGCAGAAACCCAAAAAGTAGTCTATCAAAAACATTGAATTGCTTGATATTCATAGGATGTCCAAGTATTGGGCAATGTTAATGTGGACACTAGCTAGTAAATCTGAAAACGATGAGCAATTCAACTTCAAAATAATGTGCCTGGCATTCAAAATTATTTGCAGAAGAGATCATAAGGAGGCATTCTCCAAATAGTTGTAGCATGAAACGTATGGAATCATTTACAGCTTTCATCAGGCAACTAACTTGGTCCTGCTGACCTATCTAGGCTAAAGAAGAACCAAACGGTAAGGAAAATGGATGCAAATGTGTTACTTGGAGAAAATATATAATTGATACAAGGATGACTCATTGATAATGGTGCGTCACTACTACAAGCACAATTAATCAGGTAAAAAAGCTAGAAAGCGGAGTCCTGGACAACTAAAGTCAGCCATTGAAGAATAAAAGGTCTTAATATCTTCATCAAGGTACGTTAAGCATCTCATGATCATGTAGTGTACATTAGCCCGTACTCAGAAAAGTGAATCTTCGAGTGCAGACATTGTTTGACGTTACCGGAATAAGTAATTGCAAACTATTTGATGTTGATAATCTTTCCACAAGTAGTTGGAGAACATCACTCTTCACCAATATACCGAGAGCAACATCTGAGAGTGCTGAGAGATACACAATTACCCAGGCAACTTCAGTTGCCAACTCATCATCCCTGCACTTTGTAATTTTGAGTATATTAAAACCCTGTCCACCTATACAATCATTGAAATATTCCTCTTCAAAAAAGCAGCAGTATTAACACTGTAGAAGTAAGATCAAGAGGACAGGCTATTTTCTCATGATCTCCACAATTATAATGCTTGCAAGTTGCAAGAGAAATGTGCAATGTGCTGAATCTCATCTCTACCTAGGTTAGGTATGACTATCCTCCGGAAAAGTAGATAACCCTCAATTATACAGTATCATTTTGTACAGAAACAGCTTAATGAGAAAGAGAAAAAAAAATAAGTCGGGATACAAATAAGGGACATATCTATTGACTATCGTCCTTTATGATCAAAATACCAAAATCTGATAACTATACTTACGCTTTTCTTAAGTGTCTAATAATTGCATCCAACACCCCATCAATTCTAATTAGCTCTGTAGCAGCCCTGGAATCTGGTCCCTATATGAGAAAACATAAGAGGTATTCTTTTGTGAAAAAAGTGCACAAATCTTTCAAATTTTCTGATTTAAGGTATGTACAGGATGACATCATATAGAGAAGGTTTGTTATGCTAGTAAAAGAAAACTCAGACCTTAATTAAGTTGGATAGTGCCCAAGCAGCTGTTTTAACGGATGAACCTTTGTTTGGTAGCAGCATTCTGGCAAGAGGTAGTAAAGCACCTTGTGAAAGCAGAATATTCCTCAACTCCTTTTCTTCACCAGCAACGTTTCCCAATGCCCATGCGCACTGCTCTGCAACAAGAAGAGAACTTTTTTCTGCGCAGAAACGTGCAGTCAAAACCCAAAATAAAAACCAATACAGAGAAAGCAAAGACTCGTCTAAAATTTTGGTGACAACTTGGAGGAAGGACGGGGCCAAATACACATTTGAATTGTCCAATACGTCCCAATCTGTATATTTTCCCAAATGAATGAGCCAAATATTTCCATAACATTGTAAATATTCAAATTTAAATAAACTACCTCGGCTATTTTAAACTACACAAGCCAGTACAGAATAAGTCTGCCTGTTACAGTTGGTTAAGCACTAAAGCAATGATCATATGCATATCACAGGAGTGCTAATAATCACATAATGATGTCAACATGAAATTGGAAGAGGAAGAATACAGTGAATCAAATAAAGGGCTTAATTTGAAAACCATAATTTGGATTCAAGATATGACATTTCAGGTATCAGGACTTGATAAGAGAAAGAAAAAAAATAAATTTGATAGGTAATGTAAACCTCCAAGATGAGCAATAAGCAACGGTAACGCTGGCAACAAAGATTTGGTCTCTTCAGGCTTCCCAGCTCCAATGTTTGTTAAGCACCAAGCTGCCTCAAGCAACTGCAGCAAAGGAATAGAACTGAAGACTTCAAAACAAATATTTGTCTATAAAATATCTGCTACTTTACAAGACCTACAAAAGATGATCCTTCTGAATTGCCCATATAAGTTCAACAGTCATTGAATATCTATTCCATATTAATCAGATTCCTCAAGGTCATCAATCAACAATAAGCACCTACAAGCTACAAGAATTTAAAAGTCACTTATTCCGGTTCCCTTGTTGAACTCAGCATGATTGGCCATAGGCTTGTGTAAAAATTAAACAATGCAGTTGGATCTATAATGCACATAACTCAAACCAATCAAAGCCCAGCCTCAGGCAAGCTATTTTTTACCTGTTCATCAGGGGAGCCAAACGAAAGACACTGCACCAACAGAGATACTGCTCCTGCTTTAAGAGCAGCTTCAACTGGAGGGAATTCTGATCGTGATAATAAGCGTCTTAGTTCTCGAAGGGCATGAATTCTCTTCTGCATTGCACCTTTTCCCCTACAATGTAAACAGCAAAACATTAAAACCAATTATATCAACTGTTTGATTACCAATCAAATAAATAGTATAACAGTGGAGAATGTTTCATTCAAAAACTATAAATGAAGTTAAAAAATGTTTGCACTTACTGCAGTATTGTTCACCATGGGTCAAACCATGTCCCCTTCACCTAAAACAAAAGGGCAGACAATGATGCCCAAGTCTGTCCATTTTAAAACACATCAATCATTTTTAAAAACCAATATTTTATTATTCAAATCTTTGACAGCTTATGGAAAAGATTTGGTTTTAGCAGAGAAAACCTGTTGACAAATGATGTACTACTTCATGAAGACAAATGTACAGCATATGGATGTAATTATGGTCTAAACAGATTTTCTTGTGATTGCAATTCCTCTCTTAAGAATTTTATAATCTAAGTCTATCATAATACTTGATAAGCTTTTCACAATTCATTCCTCCTATATCTGTGCTTCCAGTAACGATGAGGAATGATTTCCCATCTTGGTGCGCATTTCAAGTCTGAGAAATGAAACCACAGCCATGAGCTTCGATGGATTGTATAAGTACTTCAAATTTGCTTTGAAGAACAAGAGCTCTCAGACAATCTAGGTAGTGATTGTATTTGCTTTCTTAAAAGCATGAACTTACACGTGCAAAATTATAACTCTTCAACTAGTTTAAAGAAAGCACACATACTACATAGTAAGTTACATGAATCCACGGGCCACAGTACCAAGTGGGTATGCAAGAAGAAACAACTAGATAGCATCTCATATCTCTCAAATTCTTCATTCTACAGCAATTCTTCCACGGGATAGTTAAGGTAATTAACAAGTAACCAAATTGTGATTTTCAGATATGAAAGCTAAGAGAAAGTGGTTTTTTCTCTTTAATCTGAGGATAAGAGGAAGAAAAGGACCCACTTACTGGTATGCAACTGCAGATTTGAGCTCGTCCACTGCTGAAGAAGTTTGAACTTCCAAAATTGACAACTCTTCGTCCATTATCATTTCATTGTCGACAGCAGCGTCATCACCAATCCCAATTCTGCAGAAGCGCTTCGCGCGCACCAACAAGTCTCTTCTTTCCTTTCCCACTGCAACCGCATGCTGTCGTCTTCGATGAGCCGCAACATTCCCAACTGAGAACAGAATACAGATGCATTCTCTGCATTAGTTACGAACGAAGTTCATAAAAATAAACACGAAAATAAAACCATCCATCTCCAACTGCAAATAGCAAGAAACTCCGTCCACCCAAAATACCAATCAAATTAAACACAGGTATTCTTTAAGAACTAGAAGCAAATTAACTTATAATCTCCTCTTTCTACACCAAATTCAGTAATCGGAGAACAGCATCAACAATATTCCTCATATACGAACTCATAGCAGCAAGAAATCAATCTGAATTAAAATATTGCAATCAATCCTTAAAAGAGGTAGCCAGGAGAGAAAAGAACGCACCCGAAGACTTGATTGAGTCTCTTCTTGGAGAAGGTAAGGTAGAGTCAGCCATTGAAGGGATGTATTAAGAGCAGAAATAAGAAATGGATTGAAACTTTATACAACTGCGGCGCAATCGGAGAAATCCGAATAGAATTTCCGCGGGCCAAGTACCAAATGGCAGCCGATTGCCGCCTCCATTATTTCTTTGCTTCTGAAGATTGCCGAAACTATAAATGTCTCCCCAGAAGATTTGGTATTTGCTGGTTTTGCCACACCAACTTCATGAAAAAAAAAAAAAAATAAAAATAAAAACCCAATATACACAAAAAATAGTTTGTACCTATTCATCTCAAATATAAAAAATATTTAACAAATCAACCCTTAACGAAAGGGCATGTAAGGAGGCAAGAGAAAAAAAAAAAAAAATAAAAATAAAAACCCAATATACACAAAAAATAGTTTGTACCTATTCATCTCAAATATAAAAAATATTTAACAAATCAACCCTTAACGAAAGGGCATGTAAGGAGGCAAGAGAAAAAAAAAAAAAAATAAAAATAAAAACCCAATATACACAAAAAATAGTTTGTACCTATTCATCTCAAATATAAAAAATATTTAACAAATCAACCCTTAACGAAAGGGCATGTAAGGAGGCAAGAGAAAAAAAAAAAAAAATAAAAATAAAAACCCAATATACACAAAAAATAGTTTGTACCTATTCATCTCAAATATAAAAAATATTTAACAAATCAACCCTTAACGAAAGGGCATGTAAGGAGGCAAGAGAAAAAAAAAAAAAAATAAAAATAAAAACCCAATATACACAAAAAATAGTTTGTACCTATTCATCTCAAATATAAAAAATATTTAACAAATCAACCCTTAACGAAAGGGCATGTAAGGAGGCAAGAGAAAAAAAAAAAAAAAAAAAAAAAAAAAAAAAACCTTCCTCCAAACCAACTTGCTGGTGTGATTTTTTAATTTTATCCATTTTATCTTTTATTTTCCTTAAACAATTTCAAAGTTTAATCATATAATTAAATTGTTCATAGTCTAAAACCATAATTAAAACCTATAAAAAGTTTAATAATATTGCAAAGTGAAAATTTGAGACTCCATTTCACAACCTTTGTATGTTTCTTGTTTTATGTTTTCTGTTTTTTTTTTCATGTTTATTTTTTTATATAATTTAAATATAATATAGTTATATAATGTAAAATTACATATAATTAATGTAAACAAAGTATTTATTTAAAAACACTTGATTGACTACCTCTTATAATTAGAAGGTTTATAATAGAACTCTATTATGGTTTGGCCTAGAATGTATAAACTTATAAGACTCAACCAAGACGTATCAACAATAACACTATATAAGTTTGAAAATTCTTCCTCAACAATTGTTCAACAACTAAAAAGAAACTATAATCCATATATTTAATTTACAGGTTGTGTATTTATAAACGTAAATCAAGTAGTACAAAGCTAGGGTAATCTTACATTACATTTAGAAATGACAACTTGAAAAAATATAATATATTTATAAAAAAAAAAACTAACGAGTAATGATAATGGGTAGCTAAATAGCAAGAATCAAAAGTATTGACACATATGCAATGGGATTATTTTGTAATTTCATTTGGAGAAAAGGTCATAAAACTTACCTTTTGAAAAAGTAGGTTAAATTTCATTTCGAGCTTACTAAATGACCATCAATTTCACAATAAAGATGAAAATTGATCTCTTGTGTAATTATAAAACTGGCAAGTGTGACACTAATGTATGTGTTTATTTTATATTAAAAGAAGCTACTAAAGGAGAATTTTTATTTACATTTTGTCTTTCATTTTATAATAAATACCCAATATACCCTCTTAATTGTTTGTACCTTTTCATCTCATTTCTTTTGATTTTTTAACAAATCAACCCTTAACGAAAGGGCATGAAAGGAGGCAAGAGAAAAAAAAAATAATAATCATAATAATAATAAACAAATAAATAAATCAAGTACACCTCACACTCTTTTGCAAAAATAACTATATTTTGTACACATTGATTTCAACAAGCACAACAACAAAATCACAATTTTGTAACTTTTTTTATATTATTATTGGTAATTAAATTTTTAACTCGTGCACATTTAATTATATGAAGATCATGTCAATACAGTGACAAAAATAATAATAAGAGTAAACCTTTTAAAAATTACCGAAATAATTATTTATTGATTTTTTTTTTCATTTATCCATCATACTAAGAGTTGTTTTCAAATATAGCAAAATGAATAGACTATAATAAACTTCTATAACTTTAGCGATTGAATGCAATAGACTTTTATGACTTTAGCAATAGAATCTATCACGATTTAACATTAATAATCAGTAAAATTTTTATATATTTGTAATAGTTTGATATTTTTTCTATTTATAATATTTTTTCCACGTTAATTTTTTTTTCCTAAAAAATTGGTTCTTATTAATCAAATAAGCTCATGCTCATCACTCGCATTAACCGATTGTGAATTTAACTCTTTTTTTTAACCATTTGCTCAAAATGGTTTTTTTTTTCTCCTCTTTAAGATGTTATATTGCAATTGAGTGATAATAAATTTTATAACAAGACAATATAAAATAATAATAATAATAACAACAACATTTTAAAGAATTATCAAAATGACTATTTTATGATATTTTTCATATAGCTCAATACACAATTTTGTTCACGAACAATCGACTATTGACGTTAAAAATATTTGAGTGATTGTTTTAACCATTAAGTTTATAAATAACTCTAAACCTCATGTAATAAGTTGTTTTACTCAACTCATTCTAAATGGAAGCTCTAAACAATTTATGAAATTTATCATTTTTTTTTTTTAATCTCATTCTCACACGCGCATATATAAATGATTTTCAAAACAAAATTAAATTGAAAATTGAAAAATGAAATACAAAATAAAGTAGATAAAATCATCGATTTTAATACGCTTTGCGAACCACACTTTGTTGAAAATATCTTATTTTAGTTGGACTCTTTGTGAACAAACCATCGACATCAAATATCTTTTTTTTTAAAAAAAAAAAAAAAAGAAAAAGAAAATTCCCAGTCGATTTTCTATGTAAACTTTCCGAGAAACAACGAGCATTTTCTTGCTTCGTCCACGGCACGGCTTCAAGTCTCCATCGCAAATCTGAAATTTGATTCCCTCTGTCGTGGAAAATCTCTATTCTTCATCAACCTTCCACCAAATCATTCCGGTTTTGCTCCGATTCACGCATTCAAATCGGTTTCGTCTCCGATCTATTTATGGTTCGCTCCTTCTAGTTCCTCCATTGAAATTTCTCAAAATTTGTGATCTTTTCAGCCCCGATTCAACCCGGAAGATTCTCCATATTCCATTTCCATGGCGGCGGCACCACTCAAGGCGGTGTCCTTGACGCACGTCCGGTACCAGAGGGGAGATCAGCTCGGGCATTTTCTGGCTTGGGTCTCTTTGATCCCCGTCTTCATTAGCCTTGGTGGATTTCTCTCTCACTTCATCTTCCGCCGCGAATTACAGGGTATGTTCTTCGCGCTAGGGCTTGTAATCTCTCAATTCATAAATGAGTTCATCAAGACCTCTGTTCAGCAAGCCCGTCCTGAGACGTGTGCGTTGTTGGAAATGTGTGATTCGCATGGTTGGCCCTCTAGTCACTCTCAGTATATGTTTTTCTTCGCTATCTACTTCACTCTTTTGTCGTATAAAGGGATTGGACTTTGGGGTACTGAAAGCAAGTGGATATTGAATCTCCTGGCTTGGTCTCTTGCTCTCTTGACAATGTACTCGAGGGTCTATTTGGGATACCATACTGTTGCACAGGTTTTTGCTGGAGCTACACTTGGTATGTTTCTTGGAGCTTTGTGGTTCTGGGTTGTCAATTCTGTGCTTTTCTGCTTCTTTCCGGCTATAGAGGAGAGCCAATTTGGCAGGAAGTTTTACATTAAGGACACTTCTCATATAAGTAATGTTTTGAAGTTCGAGTATGATAATGCAAGAGCTGCCAGAGAAAAGTTGGATTGTAAGTGCGACTGATCGAGTGGAATCTGATATGTGAGAAGGTACATATATCTTTCAATCTTTAAAGAAATAGAAACTAGAAGTTGTGCTGTAAGTTGATATTTTGATTAATTGGGCATCTTTGCTTAATTCCTTGAATTCATTGTGATGATTGTATCTCCTAGCTGCCTGAGCATTCACTGATTTTGATATGTCTGAAACTTTACTTTAATCAGAAGTTGAAATTTTATGCTAGCTATCCTTTTGGAGAAGATCTTAGATGATATCATAGAGGATTAAGAAGGAATTTGGATTCTATTGTGATTGATTAATTTTGTGGCAGTCTTTTGTGAAACTTTTGCTAGCCCGGAGATTGCTGAAGTGGATAATTACTTTTTCTGCACAACTGAAAGTCTGAAGCTTATCTTGCATAATGGTTTTTCTTGATTCTGATGGCTTTTCCTTTTACAGCCAGAAGTATCCAATTAATCAGCCGACGGCTATTGTTTTCACTTAGTCAAATTTGTTTCCATAACCAAACAACATCAAAGTTCGCTTTTGAAATAACATTTTTCCAACTCCTTGGATCGCATTTTCCCATTTCCTTTACGGCTAGTATATAATTCAATCTTCATTCATCCAATCCAGCTTTCTTGTGTCATTGATTTGGTTATACCATTTTTCTTGCTTTCAATGCACATACGATTATGAGAAGAAAATTTAGAGTTCTCACTTCTCAATCCATCCCTGATTTCTGGTTTTCTGGTTGGCTTGTTGTCTGTTAGTTTCTGTATCAAGGATTTGACAGTACAAGTCGATTAAAGAAGTCAATTTAAACTAGAAAGTTACTAGATAGAGAGATCGATTAAACAAATGATGATATGGCTTCTGATTATTATTGCAATCCACGGCAGCTATCTTCATGGAAAGCTTAATAATTGCATACCCTTTACTTTTGTTCTTTGCCTGTTGTTAATAGTAGACTTTAAAATGTTCCAACTTGAACTTTTTACGAAGAAATTGATGTCTATTCACCTGTGAGTGTGACTGTCTTGCTACTTGATACCTATGTCTTGTCAATCTTCAATGATATTTATTTGGGCAGTGTGAAAGAGAACTCAAATGGAATTAAAATTGAACAAGTGTGGCAGAAGAATTCTTGCATACAACAACTATAGAGCAAGGGGGCTTGAGTTGTATATTTCCGTTCCCATTTATCAATCTAGGGAGCTTATGCTTTGATTCTATCGATAATTTTGACTTCAAATATGTAGGATAAGTAAGCAATCTGCCAGCATAAGTTGAGCTATGCATAAGCTAATTCAACCACCTGTTAACGAAATGAGAAAGGGAGCTTATTCTTTGATTTTATTGATCTTTCCTTTTTCTTTTAATGTTGTTTCAGGAGAACCAAGAATGCTGTTGAAAATGGTCTTGCCCATATGTGAGACCTGGTTAGGAAATACTCAAAGAAACCAGCTTTGCAAAGGGATCAATTCACCATTGTAGATTACTGAAGAGAGCTTGCTTAGTGGCTGCCATGATATTTCTGGCCATAGACAGCGTTAATTAGGTAGAAACATTGATTTGATCATCAAATACTTTGATTTTATAAACTTAGTTTGAAACGTTTTTCACTTATATGGGTAGAGAGGAACTTTCTCTACTTCACTGGATCTAATTTTAATATCATATTGGACTGGATAGGATAATGTGGCGTGTGAAAGTTGAATTCACTTACTCGCTTGAATGTGCTATGTCTTTTCATGTATTTAAAGAAATCTTATACACATGTCAATGTCAAGATCATGCACTAGTGGTTTTTTTTTTTTTTTTTGAAAAAAGGCAACTAACACAATTATTAGTATAGGGTTTTAAGTGGCACAATCCCAATATTTAGAAGTATAAATTATTTTTTATCAAATTATCACCAGGCTTGCTTGAGTCAGGAATTCAACCACTATTGACTGAAATAGATTCATAGATTCATTGGAACATTATGTTCAATCATTTGTTACTTGCACTTTTTACCTCCATCATAAAGGTGTAATTCTTTTATCCCTTGCGAGTCTCAAGTGTAACTCTATGGCTTACGAATTACATAGAACGAAAATTTAGCTTGAAAACCACCTTCCTGGGTGACTGATACTGATAATACAAGATACTCCTCGACTGTTATAATTAGGAGAAAATGCAACAGAAACACCAATAAATTGTGGACATAACTAATACAAGTAAAATTGCTCACTTGTCCACGTCCCATAGCAAATTAATGGATGTTGAAGGAGTTGATGTTGCAAGTTATAGACTCATCTATATTACTAGACTCATTTTTATTTATTTAACAAAAATGGTTTAAAATAGACTTCAAAATCTATTTTGAGTGGTGTACTACCACTTCAATTTTTTTTTTCAAAATAACCTATTTTTTAAATTAAACACTTGAAAATATATTTCATCCACACTTTACATCTTGCAGTTTTGAAATAATTCTTGTCATGTTCAAGAGCAGAAATGGGTACTTGTTCTTTTTGCTAAATTATCATTTTAGTTTGAATGGTTTTTTAATTCAGTTTTTATATACATTCAAGCAAGATAGTTTAGCATTCAAATTGAGAGTATTCAGGGAATACAAAGAACTTGGGATAAACAAAACCAATGACTTAGTTCATGACTTCAAATTAAATTGAACCAACTCGAAGTTATAATTAATTTTGTTTATAAAACAATTACGTATAAATATGAGTTATTTTCAAATATAGTAAAATGAGTCAAAGTATTTACAAATATAGTAAAATAATGACAAATAGGAACATTTTACTACATTGAAAATATTTCTAGCACTTTTACCATTTAAAATAATTATCTTATAAATATTACATATATTTAAATTCCAAGTTTGTTTCTGGATTAATTATAAAGAATAGAATGGTCATTTAGGTTATTTTTTTAAAAGATAATTTTTACGTTTCTTTTCAACATTTCTTTTAACATGGAATCACGAGATTTTGAAGTCACAAATCTTCCATATAACATCCTAAAACTCAAAAACTCAGAAGAAGAAAAATTAAACCGAGTATTTTTTAGCCGTGGTTAAGAACTCGAATCTCAACTATGATAATGAGCCTGATTTATTGATATGACCCCAATTTTTGAGAAAAAAGAAAAGCTTTTAAAAAAAATTAGAGTGGGAGTATATGAAGAACATCAGAAAATAGTCATTTGGGTCTTCTATTTTTTATTTTTTATTTCTTTTGACATTGAACCATGAGAGTTTAAATTGCAATATATCATTTTAGAAATCCAAAAAAATTAGTTAAAGCTATTCTATCAGTTTTCTTTTTCTTAAATTGGAATGACAGTTCAACATCAATCTCAAAACTTTTGTTTTTTTTTTTTAATTTGGGAAAAATAGTTCCCATGGTCGTTTTCAAATTATGTAAAGTTGAATGTACTTTGCGTTAATCATTGCCATCCTTATAATTCAAATTACAGTTTAGAAGTTATTTCTGCATATTTCAGTATCTATAATATAAGGTTAATTGTAATATTCAGTAACTTATAAAAGAGAGTAATTGATCTTAGTTTCTTAAGTCTCCCCAGATTTTTCTTTGAGAACGAGGAAAAAAATTAGTGAAAAGTTCACTTATGCGCACTGTCGGCTACAAGAAGGCTGACTCTTTAAACTTTAAAGATATCTTTAAAAAATAATAATAAATAAAAATAAATAAATAAAAATCAGGGAAGTAGATGATGAGAAATAAATTGTTCACAATAATTGGCCCAAAGTTTAAAAACTATATATTATAATGGAAAATGAGGAAAATTTTAATTACGCATCACACCAAAATTTGTTCGTAATCTCTTCCCACTCTGTATGTATTTATGTACATAGTCGGTAACTATATAATATATTCCAAACTTAGCAAAATTACGATAATACCCTTCTTCTCCCCTCGGGATATTTTCGTCAATCACACCTCAACGCAACATCCCGATTGCACGTACCCACCGTACTCTTCTGGAACCTTAATTTTCGTCATTTTACCATTTTGCCCCTCTTCCGTCTTCATCACATAGAAATTCTGCGGTGCCCCTTGATACTCCGATCCGGTCACCAGAGTCCGGGATCCGATTACCATCCCGCAGGCTCCGACTCTTACCGCCGGCGCCGATTCCGACCAGTTCGTTAGTTTTCCTTCTTTATCCATTCCCACGCATGCCCGGGGGCACCGCCCTGCCTCCCATGCCTCTTCCACAACCCGCCACTCGCCGGAATCGAGGTTGAAAACTTCAGCGCTGGCGTCGAACATTCCTTGCCGCTCCGTGTCGTAGCCGCTAACCACCCAGAACTCGCGGCCGACCATCAGCCCTTCGCACTCGTCCCTCCCCTGACTCATTTGGGGCAACTCGGTCCACTTGTCGGTTCTCAGATCGTAAACCCAGGCCGATTTCAAGGCGTTTTTACTCTCGTCGTGGCCACCGGAGATGTAGATTCTTCCATCGGAAGCCCCAATTGCAAAAAAAGAGCGCTTAGAAGGCATATCTTTCCCCTTCCGCCACACACATCGGGTAAAATCGTAGACGAAAACATCGACAATCGGATCGTAGGTCTCTGGATCCCAACCGCCCATGAGCACCAATTTTCCTTCGGTACTGGCTATGTGGCAGAACAAAGGAACGCCGTCTGGGTATTGTGGAATCGGAGGGATTCGGTCCCAGGATTGACTCAGTGAGTCGAAAACGGTGAGTCCGTAAGCAAGCGAGGTACAGAGCTTCCATCCGGTGGTGGAGAAGGCGGGGGGAAGGGCCTGAATGAAGCAGGCGAGAAGGCGGGTGGTACCTGATTTTCGGCGGTGGTAATAGAAATCGGGGCTGGAAATGAGTTGATGCCAACGGCGGCAGACGGCGGAGGCGAGGCGGTGAGTGGTGTAAGGCAAACGAGTGATGCAGTCGAGACCGAGTTCTTCGGGGAGACCCGGAATCAACTCGGAGAACTCGAATTCGATCATTTCCATTGTATGAGAGTGAGTGAGATGGGGATAGTTTGATTTTTCAATTGGTTACCGAATATTTCTCATCTTCGTCCTCTCCTATTTATACAACTAACTAATAACCCCCACAATCAATAAATCCAATTACCATTTTTCTTTTTTTCTTTTTCCTTTTCCAAATTCCACATGGATTAACGGTGGGTTTTTTTCGAACCTTTTTTTTTTTAAAAAAAAAGAAAAGACATTTTATACGAATATTTAAAATTTTCAGAATTTATTAAAAAATGGTTAACTTATACCAAACATTACTAAATTTTGAATGAAAATTTAGTCTTTCAAAATGAGGTTAAAAAAAAAATATAAATTAGTGTCACATGAATATAAATGGGTAATACTGTCACTTCTCTACTTTTTCTCTTCTTCAATATCCCTACTCTATTACTCCCATTTTTATTAATTGTTTGACATTTATTTATCTCAAAATTAAATAAATAAATAAGATTGTACCTTCAATTAAAAAATATAGACTATAATAAGAGAAAATAATTGAAACACTACGAAATCGCAGAACTTAAAAGTTTTAAGTACATTAGTAGAGTTGACTGTATGTTAATAGTCAAAAGTTTTAAGTACATTAGTAGAGTTGACTATACGTTAATAGTCAAATACATGCTTTGGTATATGTTAAAGTGAGATTTTGATAAATACAATAAAATTTCAGACAAATCAATCATCATACTAACAAATTGAGCATTTTTTTAAATTTTAGACTTATTTTTGTAACGAGGTATTAACAGTTTCTATTCACAACGTGGGGCACTTTTTTACTTTTTTAACTTCAATAAGAGTATTTTTGAAAATTTGAAAGTTCAAGGATATTTTTTAAACAAAACTTTGACGTCATACAAAACTATAGAGCATTATTTAACTATTTTTTAGAGTTTAAGAGTATTTTTTAAACTTTTGAAAGTTTAATGATATTTTTTATATTTAAAGATTTTTTTTTTCTTTTCCTTTGTTTAATAACTTCACCTTAAAAAGATACAGTAGCGTAGGGAAGGTTGCTTCCTCAACATGTCACCCCTTAAAGAAACACTCCATGGGCAAAAATGTTGGTGTTTGTTTTAAAAAGAAAAACACGTTGAATATACTACTAGAATATTAATAATAATAATAATAATAATAATAACAACGACGACAATAATAATAATAAAATAAATAAAATAAAAAAGTTCCCTATTGAACATACCATCTATTTCAACGTACCATTAGTTATCTTTTTAAAAAAGAAATTGAAAAATCACATCTTCAAATCTAAACTAAGTTACGACACTAGAGCGCATCTTGAACTTCTAATCTACTTAGAACTTGAAAAATTAAAAATCACATCTTCGAACTTAAATTGAGATGTTTCTTAAAAAAAAAGAAAAAAAAAATTCTTCAATGTTGGGAACTTTTGTCAAAATTTTAATATTCTCCAAATAAATTTGAATTTTTTTATACCTTTAATTAAAAGTTTTCAAAATTGCAATAATTAAAAAAGAAAATTCGGATTTCTTTCTTAAAAGAAGGGAAAAAAGTAAACGGTGGGATTTAAACAATTATTCATGGCCCAAATTCCTCCCTTATCCCCTTTCCGATCCTCAAGGACTATATCGTACTTTCCTTTTCCCAATACAAAGAAGACTTAATTGTGGGGAAGAATCTAGGGTTTCTAAGTATACTCAATTCAATTAATCTATCAAATTCTCTATCATTAGTTTTTAAGATTTTAAAAATATTTTATAGGTTAAAAAAATTATTTTAAGTGATAAAACTGTTAAATATAAAATATCAATTTATCATAAATAAACTACTAATTATGTGTATCGAAATACAAATGTCTACCACGAATAGACAATAAAATTTTACTATATTTGTAAATATTTAAGTTCATTTTTCTGCATTTAACAACAACCCTAAAAGTTATTAAATTTTTTTATGAGATATTACTTTGAAGGATCAAAATCATTTTAGATATATTTTAATTTTGTGTTTAACAGGTGGTTAAATTTTAAAATATATTAAACTTATCTTAAAAATTCATAGTACACAATTAAATGGATTAAAACAGCCTTAAAAGTTAGGAATTTAAACTAAGGATTATCATATTATTTTCAACCAGCATTGGACATGGTTTTTCTTTTAAATATAAATATATTTGGCTCTAATTATTCAATTTTTTAGTTTTAGTTCTTGAAAATCAAGTTTAAGTTGATAAGTACTATGTTCATTTATAAATTTGTTTATTTTGTTATTTATTTTTTATTAAATTTTCTTCTTTTCTTCTAATTCATATAATATAATTTTTACATTTATTAAATAAATACTTAAATTTTTTTTGTCATCAAATACAGATTTGAAAACTAAAAGATTGATTCTCAATATTTTTAAAATTGGAGTAAAAATTTAAGTATTTTTGTTAGTGAATATTAAAATTAGAGTGTAGAAATAAAAAAAAAATTAAAAAGTAAACACGTAATCCTTATCCACATGATATAAAAAAAAAAAAAAAAAAAAAAAAAAATAGAAAACTTGAATTTAGAAAAGGAAAGAATAAAAGAGAGATAAGATAAGGTGAGAGACCGAGGAGCATGTTCTGGTTCGGAAGTCAGCTTGCTGCCAATGTCTGTGGTCCCACGACAGAGTTATACCAGTGGAAGATTCACACGTGGCGGAAGATTATTTAATTAATATCTGGCTGTGGATAGGATTGTATCAATAATAGTGAGAACTCAAGAGACGCTACTCTATTTACTTTCTCACTTAAATTTTTTTCTTAATTAATTTGTATTAATTTAATTCTTATCCTTTAACCGTCCTTGACGAAAGGTCAACCCTAAACAAAAATTATTTGCAATAGGTTAAAAAGTTGCACACACATTTCACATCTAATTAAAAATTAATTTATATTAATTTAAAAATAATATAATAAAAAGTACAAATTTTTTAAGGTTAATTTAAGCTATATAAGTATTGCTTTAAAATCTTTTTTTAATGTTTATAAGATTATAGCGATGTTAATTTTATATCAATTACCTTACTGTTTACTATATTATTATTTTTATTGCACTAAAAAATCATTATTTTTTGTGGGTCTTCTGTTTTATGTAATCAGATGTTTTTGTTATTTTTTTATATTAAAATTAAAGTTAAAAAATATAAACCTAGAATTATATTGTGTTTGGAATAACTTGTAAAAAATATTATTTTAATTGAACTAGTTTCTTATAAGCACATATGAAGGAACTAGTTTGGAGACGTGCATCTTAAAAATCTTTCGAATATAAAATTTTAAATAAATTTAAATAAAATAAAATAATTTAGATAAGTAATCTTATTTTTATTAGAAAAGTGGACTTTCATGAAAACTCCAGATAGTTTTTTCAATTATATTTATGTGTGTTTGTAGATAAATAATTAATAAATAATTACATATTCTTAAAACTAAAAGATAAAATAATCAGGATTTTTTTAGATTGATTCTTGATTGAGTTGAAAAATAATATTAAACATTTATGTAAACTAACATTCTATCCCATAATTGAGGTTTTTGTGGTCCCCATAACTGAAGTTGTTATTGTTATATGATGAAAAAAACTAATAATAAAAAGAAATTGTTTAGATATTTGGAAAAAAAATTGAACTTTTATGTAAACTAACATTATATCCCATAATTGAGGTTTATATTCTTATACAATGAAACAACCAAATAATAAACTATCCCCTAACCTTTAATTTTGGAGAGAAAAAGCTTCAATTAATTTTTTGAGTTATACTTGTCTTTTCAAATAAGCTATTAGTAAATGGTCGTATGAATTACAAAAATTGTTTAGATACAAGATCTTATTTTTATTGAAAAAAAAAATTGAATGTTTATAAAATAATCATATATCTCAATTCAATAAAAATACTTAATTCTCTCCCTTCAATCACATTTCAATGTTTCTTCCACGAAGAACAAAAGTTTTTAATTTTTATTATATGTGGAAGACATTGAGCTTCTAATAAAATGAAGTTCGGGAGAAAGAAAAATAAAATTAAAATGATTTGTATTTCTCATGTGAAAGTGGAGCAAGGAACTTAAAAACAAAGAGATTTGTATTAGTTAAGGGAGGTGTATGTATAGTTTTTAATTTCAATTTATTCATCCTTTATTTAAAAAAAAAAAAAAACAGAAAAAACAAAAGGGATTCTATCAAGGAAAAAAAAAAAAGAGGTACATATAAAAGGAAAAATTATGAAAATATTGTGGTTTTTATTGGGAATGGGGAGGCAAAACCATTTCTCTTTTTTTTTTTTTTTTTTTTTTTCCTTGGTCGAGGGTTACCCTCGACCTTCTTTCCTTTTTTTCTTCCTTCTTTCCTTGGTCGAGGGTTCAACCCTCGACCTTCTTTCTTTTTTCTTTTTTTTTTTTTTTTTTTAATTT
>QLSR01000217.1:2293865-2314093 GCA_031780015.1 Citrullus colocynthis | reverse complement strand
AGGAAAAATTATGAAAATATTGTGGTTTTTATTGGGAATGGGGAGGCAAAACCATTTCTCTTTTTTTTTTTTTTTTCTTCTTTCCTTGGTCGAGGGTTACCCTCGACCTTCTTTCCTTTTTTTCTTCCTTCTTTCCTTGGTCGAGGGTTCAACCCTCGACCTTCTTTCTTTTTTCTTTTTTTTTTTTTTTTTTTAATTTCTTTGGTCGAGGGTTCAACCCTCGACCTTTTTTTTCATTTCCAAATTATATATTGTAGGTTTAATAAATTATTTAGAATTATACTTTAATAATATTATTTTAACTAACATTCTTTTAAAAACTGTTATAATAACAAACATATATTTTATCACTAACCAACCAATATAAAATTAAAGTGTTAATATTAAAACAACAATTTATTGTTTTTTTCTACTAAAATTAGTAATAACAAAAAAATTCAATGTGCCTCACAAGGCAGACGTCGTCGACTTCGAGCAGGTTGGCGTCGTCGACTTTGCACTGTAGGTTGCTCTAGTGGATTTGGTTGCTCTAGTACCTCTGCAGGCGCTTCATAGACATCGTGTTCATGTGTATGCATGTTTGAAGACGATGGCCCAGCTTCTGAATCATAATATCCTGAACCAAAAGCTGGTTGCATCATCATCGGACTAGCATAACCAGTTTGGCTCTGCGTTTGCGTCTGCATCATAGGAGGCAATTCTTCCACATTATGGTCAACCGCATCAAACTCATCTTCTTCTACTCGAGCACGTCCCTATGCCTAGGAATTGGTAGAGGTGCAATAGGTATATCATACATGTAGTGTAATTCCTCCATGTAACTTGCGTTATTATTGCATATAGTAAATACTTGATCTGGATCATTTGCAACATCACGAAAACTACTATTGCTCGATCTCTGTCAATTACAAAACAATTAGATAATATTTCAAATAAAATTTAAATAAAAAATAATTAGACAATATTTGATTATTTACCAAATGACCCAAAGTCGCTCCCGGACGAGTAATGTAGCGTCTTGTAATATTATTATACCAAAGGATGTAATCTTGAGTTGCATCCCTATCGAATTGCCCAAGTGAAACGCCGACGGCAATAAACCTTCTACGATAGTGCCATCGCACTACCAAATGTGCAACTTTTTCAGACCAATCTGCAGTTCTCAGGTCAATGTCATGTAGTAGGGGTTCAGTATTGCACTCTGATGGAACATCCTGTTTGAAACCAAACTGTCGGATTACCCTGTCAGGAAGATGCCACTCACCAATGTGAAAACATATGAGTGGGCTCATCGTCCGCCATAAGTCTTGACCGCTCATACAAAAATTGGGCAAAGTGTCCATAACAGCTTTGTAAGGCTCCCAAATAATCTGAAACTTAACATATTACATTAAAAATATTAAATACAAGTATATAAAAAAATATCTATAAAAAATTCATTTGGGTTTAGTATTCACATACCTGGTCAGGTTGAAGCAGATCAAGCATATATCTATATTGACTCACTACATGTGTAGCTGACCTAGTTACACAAAATTAGTCTCTCCACCTATATTATTAAATTGATATTTTAGGTTTAAAATTAACTATATTAGTCACAAAAAATATTAGCTAAATTAAATTAAAATGACATACCGAGAACCGTAGGCTCGTTCTGCTAATTGATGATCATTGACATGTCGGAGTTGTGGAGCCATTGTTGGAAATCGTTCCCAAGCTCATATTTATAGCAATATCAGAGGCCCAGCGATTTCACGAACATCAGGTTTTGTTGCCTTACATAGCTGTCTATACAGCCATGCCAAACACGCTCCACCCCAAGAATACTGTCCCGCCTCATGGAGATTGGCTAAAAGTGGAAGGAACATTAGGTGCACGAAGTGACTTGATTTATCAAAAAACAGACTTCCGCCCATCATCTGCAGTATGTATGCTCTTGCGTATCTCGTGACAGATTCTTCATTTACATCATCATCAAGTCTTGGAAATTGTGTCCCCAGCCATGTTAGACTCAACCTTGATCCCCTAATTTTATTTGTAGGTGGGGTCACATCGAGTAGCATCTGATAAATATGCAGCCAGTCGTCATGCATTACCCCGGTAACAGGCTCACCATCGACAAGTAGCCCAAATAATATTTCTATGTCTTGGAGCGTGATAGTGACTTCTCCAGTAGGCACATGAAATGTATGGGTCTCTAGCCTCCATCTCTCAACAAGTGCAGTGATGAGGTGCCAGTCTAACTGAATGAATCCTAGTCTGGCAACCACATAAAAGCCTGATGCACGCAGAAGTGGTAGTACGCGA
This sequence comes from Citrullus colocynthis, assembly GCA_031780015.1. Classification (NCBI taxonomy): domain Eukaryota; kingdom Viridiplantae; phylum Streptophyta; class Magnoliopsida; order Cucurbitales; family Cucurbitaceae; genus Citrullus; species Citrullus colocynthis. The sequence continues at coordinate 2,311,786 of QLSR01000217.1, read as the reverse complement.
CGATGGAGTGGTATGGTAGGATAAACAACCGCCTCACGCCGTCTACAGCACATCTCGCATGTAGTCCAATCTTGCCATACATTTGTTGATCGATGAATAGATTGATCGTATAAAATATCAGGATCAATCGATCCTAGGTTTAAAGTCATGATCTAGAAGAAAACAAATTATATATTAATCGTGTAAGCATACAAATAAATTAGGACTTAAAAGTGAGAGAGAGTGATATAGTGAGAGCACATGATAAAAATATTAATTTTATTATTAAAACATTGGTTACATGATAGAAATGTTAACGAAAAAAATCTCTAACTGTCTGGTGCCTGTCTTCGTAATGAAGGACATTTCCTTCGATTATGACCTAACTGATTACAAAATCCGCAACGTACTTGAGAACTTGGTTCTGTCCAGTCCATCTCATTATGATATCGTGAACTCTTTGGTCTATCGGGTTTTCTTAATAACGTCGGGTCGGCATGTAAAATAGGCATATTAGGTGGTGTGATCCAGTAGTCTTCATGCGGTACAGGTTGAAATTGAAGAGAGTAGCATGCAACGTATGTCGACATTTTATAGTAGTCCTCAATGAAATCTTCATAGTTCATGTTAAATCGTGAGCAAACTGCCATAAAATGCGAACACGGAATGCCAGATGCTTGCCACTTGTTACATGAACAGTACCGTTCGGAATCACTTAGCTTCAGTATTTGAACATTTCCTCCTTTAGAATTGAGGTTGTGACGTCCGGTTTTCACATGAAATACACCTTCATATCGATCATATGATTGGACTTCATGTTTACTGGATCTTGCAGCCCATTTTGAGATTTTTTCGTGTGCGTACCTGAATATTTACTCACTCAGTATTATAAAAATATTTGGAACAAATTGTTGATTATTAAAAAGAAAATTATTACCGGGTGTATTTATCTCGACGCTCCATGACAGCTCTTATTTCTTCTCTTCTTTTCTCAAAATAATTTACACACTTGTAGAATGTTATTTGAGCAAGAGCATTTATCGATAACATTCGAGCTCCTTTGAGGACTCCATTGATGCACTCTGATAGATTCATCGTCATCCACCCGTACCTAAACCCTCCATCGTGCGCTTGACTCCATTGCTCTATACCAATGTTGTCAAAAAAACTCATACAACTCCTATTTCTTCGCTTGATGTCTTCCACTGCTTTATTAAACTTGCGAACTTGGAACTGACATCCAGCACGATATACAAAATTTTTTAATGTATTGAACTTGTATTTTTTATTAAAATTACTTATAATATGGCGTAAGCAAAATCTATGGTGACATTTTGGCTCTGTCCAACCATTTTCTAGATTGTTCACTACCAAGATGATGCCACCATGCCGATCCGAAATCAAGCACACCTCTTCATGTATAACAATTTCTCTGAGGTGTTTTAAAAACCATCCCCACGTGTCAGCAGACTCCTCATCTACAACGACAAATGCAAGAGGAAGAAGATGTCCATTCGAATCAACTGATGTAGCAATTAGCAACTTTCCTCGATATTTTCTATACAAGTGAGTACCATGTATTTGAATAATTGGTCGACATCCATTAAATGCTTCTATACAAGGACCAAATGCCCAAAATACAGAAGTAAGGATGGCATGTCCTTCAGTAGGTGTGCTCTTTATTCTCCACTCCACTTGTGTGCCGGGATTTGTATGCTTGACCATATACAACCACCTGGGCAACAGTTTGTATGAGTCATCCCAATCACCAAACACTCTAGCCAATGCCTTTCGTTTACCCTCCCACACCCTGTGGTAAGGAACATGGTATCCCCATTTTGTTTTGATGTCGGATTGTACTTGTGCCATACTGATGGACGGTTTTTTCCTGACAGCTTCACAAAACTCCAGTGCAATCATTGAAGAATTTAATTGCACATGAGTTTGGCTAAGCTCTGAGTAAAAACATGTATGTTGGTCAACATACTTAGTAATCTCGAACAAATTGTGAGATTTTTTCTTCGCTGCACGAAGTCGCCACTTGCAACCATCTTCCCATTTCTTACATCGAATTGCCCAAATATTCGGTGTTGATTCCATGACCTCATATGGTGCGTGACACTTGATAGCAGAACACTTAACCAAATGTTGTAACATTTCTTTGTTTTGAAAGATCATACCCTTATATAATTGGGTATTGTCAACGACTACCGAGGCTACAACTGGGTCATGTTTTCTAACGTTATCTATTATATCCATGTCAAGATTAGCGAATGTATCTGACGGCATTTCATGTTCACGACCATCGAAATCCAACTCCTCGAATTCATCATCTGTTTCTGTTCTAAAATCCCTATATTGATTACCAACCACCATATTTTCATCGTCATAGGCTGGTGCAACTGATTCAGGATCAGGATCAATACATTGATTCGAGTCTTCAAACTAACTCAACGATTGTGCATTCAAGTCTACATCCAAGCCTACCCTACTCACATTAACGTATAAATGCACTAGGTTTGGAAGCGGCATTGCAATTTAAAACATCAGATTCATCACTTATTCGTTATGAATAGGGAATGACATATACTTTACAGATCCTAATGGTGTTAGATTAGGATGTCTGTATATTATTTCTAAGTGGTTTGATCTCATATCTACACCAAGTGACAGCCCAATCATTTCAACAAATTGTTCAAAAACAAGTCCACTATTCACATTTAGGCTAAAACCCCCACATGCTGGCTGATCATATTCAACTTCATCAACACCATCAATCATATGACCATTTGTAAACAACATAAATCCCAAACACTTGTCTGCCATTTTCTAAAAAAAAAAGAAAACAACAATATACATCACTAATTATTTAACTAAAAGCTCTAATATTAAAAAAAATCTAGTAATATCTAAAATGCAACAAAAATATAAATTTGTACTAAAAAATTAGAATTTCCTGTAATACTAAATTTAAAAAACAAAAAGAACATTAAAAGGTAATATTATTTTTAAAAAATTATGAAACTAATATTATTTATTTTAATAAAGATCAATATTATTTCTTCTAAAAAATCAATATTATTTTTTTAAAAAAAATTAACATGGTAGATCTAATATAATATTAATATGATAAATCTAATATAATATAAACAAGAACATTAACTTATAAAAACTCATAACATCAGTGTATAAATATTATTCAATTCAAACACTATTAACAAAATAAATACGAACATTAAAATGACATATTTAGATTTAAACGGTATGTCTAGTATAATATAAATATCAGAAAATGAAATGATAACTTACAAATTTAGTAATGGTTTACTTATTTTTCTTTCTCGAAGTGACAACGATTGATCTTTGCTTTCCAGGCGGACGTTGCCGATTTCGAGCTGGTTGGCGTCGTCGACTTTGCACTCTAGGTTGCTCTGGTGGATTTATTTAGGAAAAAAAGAGGAAGAAAATTTGGAGAAAGTGGAGAAGTTGTGAGAATTTGTGCAAAAGAGAGAAAGTGTTCGGATGAATTTGGAAGAGGAGATAGTGGGAGGAAGAGGAGATAGTGGGATGAATTGGAAGAAGAAATGTGGGAGTGCTCGGATGAAAGAGGAAACGCAAGTAATTGGAAGAAGGGAATGCTCGGATGAAAGAGTAAACACAAGGAATTGAAAGAAGAAATAGTGGGAGGAAGAAGGGTCTCGACGAAATTTAAAGAGACATGGTCGAGGGTTCAACCCTCGACCATAAGTCACGGGCGACGGCAGGGAATCTATGCGATGACGCGACGGGACCTGTGGCGGAATCTTTGCGACGACGCGACAGGACCTGTGGAGGACGGAATCTCTGTAAAAGTTTCCACCCGTGGGTCTGCAGTGGTGAAAGGTTGAGGCCTCGACCTTGCGTTGGTCGAAGGTAGCCTTGCGTTGGTCAAACTTTGAGGCCTCCTTGCATTGGTCGAAGGTAGACCTTGCGTTGGTCTAAGGTTGAGGCCTCCATGTGTTAGCCGAAGCAGGCCATGCGTTGGTCGAAGCAGGCCTTGCGTTGGTCGAAGGACTGCTTTGGTCGAGGGTTGAGGTCTCGACCTTTGCCTTGGTCGAAGGTTGAGGTCTCGACCTTTTTCTCTCTCCACTATCCAATCTCCTCTCTCAACTATCCAATCTTCTCTCTTCTCCAAACTACCATATTTTTCTAAATAGTTTCCAAACTACAATATTTTCCTAATTATTTTTACTGACTACAATATTTCAATAAAAGGTCCCATATAAAACTATAAAATGATATGCGAACAAAATAGAAATTAATGAAAGATTTAATGAGAAAAAAAAAGGAATATAAAATTAAATAGAGAAGAAAGAAAGAAAATACGGAAAATACACAATAGGGATATGATTGTGAGGACAAAATAGGCATTATTGAAACATTTAAGGGGAAAAATGAAAGTTAAAATTATCCCCATATACCCCATAGTATAGATTAATGATTTGAAGTGTGCTCGGACATAGTTTTCGAATGATTGATTTTAGATGATCAAAGTATTTTTAAATAAAATTTAATATATACAAATCAATTTTAAAAAGTTAGATTAATTTAAAAGTAATCTTTGAAAAAACTCAAGTGATAGATTATAAAAAAGATGATAGGTTAAAAAATATTTTGGTCTCTAAAGTTAGATGAAAGTAACAACTTAGTCTTTGGACTTTGGTTTGTAAAAATTTGGTATTTATACTTTCAACTTTGTAACAATTTAGTCTATGAATTTTACTATGTAACAATTTGGACCTCCTACTTTCAAAATTGTAATAATTTAGTCCCAAACATAAAGAAATTTGTCGAAATTAGATGTCAATTTTTATTATTTTATAATGCTAACTTTGTATTTTATAAAAATATTGAGTCTTTAATTAATTAATTGGTTTATTTGTGCAAGAAATCTCATTAAATCTTAATGCTAATTTATATGATAGGGATTACGTTACAAATTTTAAAATATAGGGACTAAATTGTTACACAATATGGTTCAAGAGCTAAATTGTTACAAATTTTAAAGTACAAAGACTAAATTGTTATAATCAAAGTTCAAAATCTAAATTGTTACTTCTACAAAAGTTTAGAAATTAAAAGTAATTTTTAACTAAAAATCAAAAACTTATGATTGGTTTAGAAGTTAATTTCGAAGGAACTCTAGCTAAATAAATGTATTACTTTTGAAGTTTAGTCCATATTGTTTTAATGTTTTGAAAAAATATTCATCTTTAAATCTATCACCCGTGTATTGATCTTCTTATCTAGGTCATTTTCTCCCCGAAAATCTCGGTGTGTTCACTTTGTGAGTTTACATATAAAATAATAATAATAATAATAATAATTAATTAATTAATATAATTTTAAAATAATTAAAATCACTTTTATTATTTTTATAATCATCCTAACAATACTTTTTATAGTTCAAAATAAAATTTAATATTATGAAAAACGCATTAAAAAATATAAAATAAAACATTGGATTTATTTTAAATAATTAAATGTGTTTCGGAGTAATTTTAAACATTCTAAAATCACTCTCAGCCATCCTTGACTTTAAAATATATTTTTCATAGAAGATGGTTTAAATGACAGAAGTGATGGAAATATTTATAAATATAACAAACTAACTATAGTATAGACATAACATTTTGTTATATTTATAAATATTTTAATTTATTTTTTTATATTCATTAAATAAAATTTAGGAGCTAATCTAAAAGAAATTAATACATCAAAAGACAAATTTGAAAGGGGCCAAATTAGAAATAAGTACTACATTACAAGATAAAATATTCATTTATTTATAATTATTAATGATTAATATATTTTTTAATGAATGCATGTAATAGTCTTCTTCCCAACCCATTAATTTAGCACACATTTAAAATTGAAGTCGTCATTGGGTTGCATAATTGCCACCACTCGCAAGTTAAATTTTCCAGAAGGTTTCTTTTATTATTATTACTACTATTATTATCATTTTTTTTTAAGGAAAAAAACATTCTAGAAGGTTAAATACTCTTTTGCAAAAAGATGTATTTAGGAAGAAAAAAAGATCATGTCCAGCAAAGCACTTCTCAACTTGCAAAAATTGAAAATTAGGGCTTTTTCCAAAGTGTCCATTATGGCTATGAAAAGGACAGTGTTTGCACCTTTTTTTCCCATTTCCATAAAAGCTTCTAGAAGAGATGATGGCTGGGATAGTGAATAAGCAACTGCTATATTTGGCTTTAATTCATTTTTTAAAAAGATAAAATAAATTAAAATTAATTTTAGGGTTTAATTACCAAATTTCCAATAAAGTACTAAACATATCGTGCAGGATTGATGAGTTTATCTCCTTTTCCCAATCCATTAAAATTCTATACTTAAAACGAGTAGGCCAAGCTAATTAAAGGGAGTTGTATATAAAAAGAAATAAAATTAGTTCACAAATTTTAAACAAGAGTTATATATATGTTTATTTAATTATAATACTTCAGTTACGTTATGGAATTCTTAAGTTAACATTATGTGTGTTAACTGGACTTATAGATTATGATTGTGTACCTTAAGATGTAATAATGAAAAGATATTTAAGAATTGTATTATTAAAAGGGTTTTTTTGGAGTTGAATAAGAATAGGGACCCAATTAAAACAGAGAATAATATATCCTTGTCAGTGTCAGCAATATTTTTATGAAGCTGCACACAATGAGTGAAAAGAGAAGTTTAGTGTGAATAAAGCAAAATGGTGGGGTGGGGGGGGGGCAAAAAGGAGAGATTCCTTGAGTTGGGGTTAAGAATGAAAATACCTTAGAGTGAGATTAAAAAGAATAGGGGGGGTGAAAAAGAGAAGGAAGTTGTGGGAGGGAGCAAAAAGCAAAGAAAGTGGGACCAAAGTAAGTTGTGTTGTGTGGAAAGCAAGGAAAAGAAGCGAGAGCACTCCAAATAAAAATAATTGGGTTCTCACATGGCATAAACTCTAAATAAAGGAAAACCAAAAAGATAAGGATTAAGAAATGGAAAAGGTAATGAACCCAAATCCCCATTTGAATATTGCTTTACTTCCATATGCCAATGCAAAACATGTCACTTTCTTTCTCTTACTTATTACTTTTTTTTTTTTTTTTTTTTATCAATATTTTTGGCTTCTTACACTCACTCATATTCGTTCCAATCAAACTTTATCTTTAATTCTATACACATGTGACTCCCTTCTCTCATCTTTACTTTTGGATTCAATTACAACTTATTATTTGAGCTTCTAGATTGTGTGCTTAAAAGGATTTTAAGGGCTTAAAAACAAATTGTCACACCTGGCATATTATTATTGGCACCTAAGGATGAAAATAATCGTGGTCATATTGATATATCTATAAATTTGAAATCTCGATACCGATACCGACATCGACATCTTTATTTTAATTCCCTACACCCATTTTTTTTCTTTATGTCTAATCGGTCTCTCGTTGTCATATTTAAACATTGCAAATATATAATTAGGTTATGTTTGATAACCATTTAGTTTTTGTTCTTAGTTTTTGATAATTAAAGTCTTTAAACATCTCTTTCAATTCTAAATTTACTGTTTGTTATCTACTTTTTACCAATGTTTTAAAAAAAAACTAAGAAGTTTTCAAAACTAAAAAAAGTAGTTTTTAAAAAATTGTTTTTGATTTTACAATTTGGCTAAGAATTCAACTCTTTTACTTAGAAAAGTTGAAAACGATTATAACATATTGAGAGAAAATAAATAAACTTAATTTTCAAAAATAAAAAAACCAAATATCAAATAGTTACCAAAGAGACCTTAGATGATCTAGATATAAAACAAATTTTTATATTTAATAGTACTTTGAACTATCAATTTTGTCTCTAGTAAGTCCGTAAATTTTATAAAAAATAGAAAAGAAAAGAAAATGGTCAAAAACCTATTAGACACAAAATTAAAAATTTAGAAATTTGTTGTTACAAAATTTAAAAGTTTAAGAATTTATTTTACACTTTTTTAAACTCAAAGATATTTTAGACACAAAATTTAGAAGGTCAAATGATTCTAAGACAATTATTTTAGCTATGAAGTCTAATAGATATACGTTTTTTAAAGTTGAGCTATGAACTTTAAGATAGAAATGTATGCTTAAAATTTCCTCTAATATCATACTCATCTCATCTTTGGTGGAATATAATTTTGTTTATTTATATAGTAAATTGATTAAAACCCATGTTGATCTAATTGTGACACGTTGAATTCTTTCAAGTCGACTCAATTATTAAAATGAGATAGAGTGGTCCTCAATGTCGAGGTGTAAATTTTCAGGGAGACCCTATTATTGTTCTGATCGATATTAATTGTTTATTTTGAGACTAAAAACACCAAACATTAAAGATATTTAATAACACAATCTTCAATGTTAGTTTTGGATCGACATTGTACCCCTATAATGTCGGTTTTTCATTGACATTAGAATTCAAATTTGTAAATTTTATTAGTTTGTAACTAATACTTTAAAAAAGTGAAAAAAAAATCATAATTTGTATTTTCTTTTTCTAGTTCTTGTGGATCATTCTCACCTTGTTTAGTTGAGTGGATCATACCACCTTTTTTCCAAGACTTTTATATTTATTCACTTATCGAGTCAAAATCAATAATTATTTTGTCAATTTCATCATTTTTCGATATAGAAAAATAACTGCGTGCATATGAAGTTGCATTTATATCTGTGCATGTCACTTAACATCACAAGTTATCATGTGAAAAGAAATAAATATTTTTTAAATATATCTCCCTTTATGATTGAAGAGATGCATGAAAGATGGGTATTATATGCCAATACTACTCATTCTACAAAATAGAGATTTAAATCGACTAAAAAGATCAACTATTATCTTGATAAACCAACCTAAATAATTAAAATATTCTTCATTTTGTTCAACAATATATATTATATGATTCTCTTACATTTTCTTTTTGATGAATTAAAGAAAAAAAAATAATTGCAAAGAACAGACAATGTTAAAAAATCGTTTTTTCGGTGTTTACACCTCTCGCCTATCAAAGTTCATTCTAAATATCTCACATCGATTGGTAAACCTCTATAAAACATTGTAAATATTACAGAAGTGTAAAATCAAAATTTCAACCTCTAACAAAGAAGAATTTGATATTAATTATCGTTAAACTAAGTGAGTTTTTTATTTTATTTATTTTATTTATTTTTAAAGAAATTGTATAAATAATTGTTAAGAGTAACGTGTAGGTATAGATATTTGCATAATGGTTCAATTAAATTAATGGCTTAATCACCACGGTGTTGAAATTAAAATATTGTGTATTATTGGGGAAAGGGATTGTCCGATGTAAGCAAAGCTTTCATTTAATTATTCTATTCATTTGCATCATTATACTATAAATTAATTAATATTATTATTGACAGAAATGCCATCTTGACTTTATTAAACACATTTAATACGACTCAGCATATTTTTTAATTACCTGCTGCTTTATTGCTAAAGAAACCCTTTTCGGGAAAAGAAAATTGCTAAAGAAGCCCTTTTCGTAAAAAAAAATAAATTGCTAAAGAAACCCCTTCAGAAAAATAATTTAGAATTAAGGACTCCTCAAATCATGAGTAAAGATGTTATCTCAGTTTGTGATTAAATGCGTTATGGCAACTATCGCCTACCCATTGTGATGTTTTTAGGTACCTTTGACTTTATTATTATTATTATTATTAATTAAAACTATAATGTTTTAATCAGTTAGAATATATTAAAGTTTACAATGTCGTAAAAGAATTGAGGATACAATATTCTTAATAAGAAATGTTTATTTCATTGTGGGCTAAGAAGTTATAAATTCAATCAATGGTGATCGCTTCCCTAAAATTTAATATTCTACGAGTTTCTTTAACATTCAAATGTTGTTAGGTCAAGTAGGTTATTCTGTAAAATTAATCGAGATGCACGTAAGTTGACCACAACACTCGCAGATACCAAAAAGATAAAACAAAAATAAGAAATATTGATTAGAATTTGAATCAATATACTTTAGAATTCAAACTTGTTGATTATTATTTATAGGGTCATGCATATAATTTGAGTTTGGACAAAATACATCAAAGAAAATGAATTCTTAAAAGACAAGTGATATAATGAATATCCATGTTATGAAAGTTACAATATTTTGACCATCAAATTTGCAATATTTACATATATATATTTTTTTTTAAAAAAAATTAAAATTATTTTTAAATATAGCAAAATGATTCAACTTATTTGCAAATGTAATAAAATATCACTAGACGATGATAGACATTGATTTACTACGTTTATCGCTATCTCTCACAATGATATTTTGTTATATTTAAGAATATTTCTAGTAATTTTGTCAATTAAAACAATTCTCCCCTAATTTATATAATTTTGTATAAATACAAGCACAAGGAGTTAGCATGTATGAATTCAATTACTATTTTGTTTCATCTATATGCCACTTTTTTTCTCTCTCTCTCTCCCTAGGTGGGGCCTCAAAAACAAGTTGTTAAAGAATGGCACCATGGTGCTGTTTGTGTCACATCTTAATCTATTGCATAGACTAAAATGGCAATAAAAATTGACATAGATAATATCATTGGGAAGCAAATCCTTTTGAATCCAAATTAAATGGATGTTTGGAGTTTCTAATTTTCTTTAATGACAACTTGTCCATGTTTCAACTTAATTTCATGGTAACTAAATATAGCATTTCTTTCTCCATCCCAATCAACATGAATCCAAATTTAGGTGTATATTTCAAATTGCCTCCACGATTTAAAATTATTTTCGTTATTAATGGTTTATTCTTCATTCATTCTTTTATTACATTTTCAATTTTATAGTCTTAATTACACATAATTTTATAGTTTCATACACCGTCAAAATATTAAACTTTTTAATGTGTTGTTTTTTTTTTTATTTTTAACTTTATCAATTTTTAGCTTTATTTTCTATTCAAAGCTTTAATTTCTAACGAAATTGAGTTTGAAAAAATTATAAAAAATAACATATATTTATTTTTAACCTCATTTAAAATTCTTTCATTAAAGTTTCACATCAATTCACATCAAAATTGAATTGATGGGAGTTTTTTTCTTTTACCATATAAAATTTTCATAATCTTCACATCATTTCACTTCAAAATATTCTTAAACTTTATATTATTTTTTCATTTTTAAAAAATTTCTGCTATCACATTAACATTTACAATAGACATCTGAATGTTATCTTACTTTATAAAGATTGCGATTGAAAATAATCAATTATGATCAATATAATTTAAACGGCAATCAATCGAATTTTCATTAATTAATTATAATAATTTTCATCCCATCTCCATAATTTTTCTTTTCATAAAATGAATATCGAAATACATGGACATCCACTCTATCCTTTTACCATCCACAGACTCATCTTTCGTTTCAAGTGGACTAAAAAAAAAAAAGAAAAGTCATAAATATATATGATTTCTTAATTTGTTTAATTAGCCTACTCTAATGACACTAATTATTATGTCGTCCATCAAATCACTTTAAGAGAGAGAAAAAGGAAAAAAAGAAATTTGGAGGAAATGGTAAATTGGTAATCTAATGGCGGTGAGGGATGGGAGAGATTAGGGGAAATTTGTGGGCCCGCTTCCACAAACGGAGAGGTTGCGTTTATGTCGTGGACCCTTTAAATTATTTAATGTGGCTGTCTCCATTCCCAAATTATTTTCTTCTAGAAGACGTGACATTTCCTCTTTCCCCTTCTTTTTTCCCCTCTCTATTTCTCTATTTTTATTATTTTATTTTATTCATCTTTTTTTCGTATCATTTTCACTCTTCTTTTTAACTTACTCTACTTTATAATTTAATTTCCGTCTAAATTAAATATTTAGAGTTGTTTTTTAACATAGCATGGTAGAATGAACTAAATTATTTTTAAATATTTAAATATTTCACTTTCTATTATCAATAGTAGACTACAACAAATTTCTATTCTTTAAGTTATAAGCTACACTAGACTATTACCATTTCAATAATAAAAATCTATCGCAAATAGATAATGAATTTTTTCTATATTCGTAAATAGTTTGATCTTTTTTCTAGTCATAATAATCTTCTAAATATTTAATTTCTTTTGAGTGATTAAGTTTCCATTATAAAAAGATTTTAAAAATAATATTAATTTTAATAATTTTAAAATCACTTCTAATTATATTGAGTACACTTGAAGATGAATATATCATCTCGTTAGATGTAAGTTTAGGAAAAATTAACATCCCTAGTCTAAATATCAAAATGAAAGTTCCATATAGTTATTAAGGCTCCATTTGGTAACTATTTCATTTGTTTTTTAAGGCCTCATTTTGCAATCATTTCATTGTTTTTTTAATTTTACTTTTAAAAAATAAGCTTACCTTTTTCTCAATTTCTTATAATGATTTATATCTTTCTTAAGAGTTTCAAATACAAAAACGAATTTCTAAAAACTATTTTTGTAATTTTTAATTTTTAGCTTGGTTTTTAAAAATATTAGTAAAAGGTAAATATCAAATCAAGAAATTTAAAGGTAAAATTAGTATTTATAGGCTTAATTTTTTAAAACAAAAAATAAAAAACCAAATAGTTACCAAATGGGACTTTAGGTTTTTGTTTTAATTTTTTTAAATTTAAGCTTATAAACACTCCTTCTACCTCTAAATTTTTTCTTTCTTTATCTACTTCTTACTAATTCTCTCAAATACCAAGGCAAGTTTCGAAAATTAAAAAAATAGTTTTTTTTTATATAAATGTATTTTAGTTTTTAAAATTTCGCTAAAATTCAATTTTTTTTTTTTTTTTACTTAATAAATATGCAAAATCTGAAAAGAAATTTAAAAGGAAGCATAAATAATTATAATTTTTTATTGATAAAAAGATTATTAAAAAGTTTAAAAGAACAAAATTGAAATGAATTTAAAAATTGATTAACCAAAATGATACTATTTTCAAGTTTCAGAACTTTTCTGCTTTCTTTCTAATAAAAAAGGGGAACGCCGGAAGCTTTGGGGGTCAATTTAAATTATTATTATTTCTTTTTCCAATTTATTTATGAGAAGTTTAAAATAGTGTCAAAACACATCATGATTTACTTATTAAAGAAAATCAAGTAATTCAAATTCGACAAGAGCTTATAATAGTATCTTCGGTTCCGTTTCTTCTTTTTCCTTAGAAAAAAAGTATCTTTGGCATTATTCTTTTTATTTTATTTTATTTTTTATTTTTTATTTTTTAAAAAAAAAACTAATTGTAACTTTGGCCTTAGAATCTGTCTATAGTAGGATGTCTTTTTTTAAGTAATAATGTTTTTATAATATAGTTCATTTTGGACGTGAAACAATATTAATCTTATTTCTTTGTTTTCTTTTTCTTTTTATATGATTGTGAAGTGGAAATTTTATCAACCGTGATGCGTCATGGCCGGCTGACATTTTATTTGAAAAAGTTTAATCTCGAAAAAAGAAAATCTTGATCATTGGTATTTTCAATTAGTAGATGAGATATATAAGTTAAGGGGATTACTTTGGTCTTAATTATTATTATTGAATTTAAAATTTTTATTTTAGATTTTATAAAGTGGTTTTTTTAATTTTTAAAGATGAAAAGGTTAGATAAATGAAAAGCAAAAGAAAGAAGAAGCAAAATATTAATAAACATAGTTTAACTAACTCAAAATAGGATAAAAGGAAAATATATATATATCTTATGATTTGGGATACAGAAACTTGAAAAGTTTCTAGAAGTATTGAAATTTTGTCCTCTTTCTCCTTCAATCTTCATCTTAACGCCATTTATTATATTAGAAAAACACTTAGATGCATTTATACCTATTTTTTATGCAACTCACTAAGGGGGTGTTTGTCGTGAGTTGGTAATAATTACAGGGGAATTATATTGTCTAGGGGAGTTAAATTATCTGTGTTTTGGGTGCAGAATTAGGTTAAGTTGAGTTGGAATGTCTGTGTTTGTTATGTTGAGTTGAATATCTGGTGCAGATTTCTTAAACTAATTTATTATATATATTATACAGTAAGCGAACACCCAAACAAGAAATCGAGAAGAGATTTAACCCGCATAGCATAGATTTAACATGCAAATATCATAGATCTGAACAAAAAAAAAAAAAAAAAAAAAAACAAAAAAAAAAAAAAAAAAAAAAAAAAAAAAAAATACAAACCGCAAACCATAGATATGAACCCTAGTGTAGAAAAAATGGCAAAATAAGAGGGAAGAATGAGAAACGAAGGCAGAAATCGGAAGATAGAAGGGAGAAGAGGAACGAAGAATCATAATCAGCTGAGAGAAGGGAGAAAGGAAGAGGAGAGAGGAGGAATGGGGAATCGGAAGAGAGAAGGCGCAGACCTCGGTAGGAGAAGAGTGGCAGGTGCATAATTAATTTTGGGAAGAGAGTAGTCGAAAAGCCGGGGCGGTACATGGAGATAAATCAGCCGACAAATATGCTAATAAAAACGGTGGGTTTAAACCCACCGTTTTTATTACCACAATAACAAACGGAGGTATTAATTACCCACCCAACTCCACCAATGTGAAAGCCCCTAAACAAACAGCCCCTAAGTGTTAAAGAACATGTTTTCATGTGACAACTTTTTTTTCCCCCTTTATAATTGAAAAGGATGGATAGAAATGAGTACTGAATTGCACCCAAATAGTGCTCTTATATGTTTGTAGTTTATTTTTCAATTTATCATCTATAAAAAAATGTTTATTTTATTTAATATTATGGTATGTGGCATATCCATAATTTTAAGTGAAGGGCACAAATATATATGAGATTAGAAGTTTAGTTTATAAACTTCTAGTTTTGTGTTTAAATATGGTTTTTAAGTTTTAAAAAATGTCTAATAGGTCTTTGAATTTTTTATTTTTGTATTTAATAGATTCTTAAAATGTTAACTTGTATCTAATATGACTCTTAGATATTTGAAAATGTTAAAACTAAAGATTCAAATAAATGACAATTTTTTTTTTGCCTTATACAAAAAGTTACTTTTTAAATATTTGTAGTATTTTTGAAAACTATTAAATATAAAATTAAAATAATTTATAGATTTATTGGATAGAGGCTAGAGTCAAATTCAAAGTCTAAGAATATATTTAATAAAAACCATAAAAAAAGAGTAAGATGTTATCCGTTGATGAAGTACGTGTCACAGACACTTTAATAGATGCTGTAGAAGAGTGGGAAGTATATAATAGGAGATAAAATTTAAATATTTAGAATACAATTGATTTTGTAATTTTCCTTTAATCCATCCACAGAAGTTTAAATCGAAAAATTATATATATAATTGAAGTTGTAATAAAAATAAATTCCACCTTTGTTATGGAAACTTCTAACTTGGCTGCTGCCAACTATATATATATATATCCAGAAACCAAAAAGTTTAAAGAACTCATAAGAGTAAAAATGGAGACAACATCTAAAAATCTTAATCTTAATATTTTCAACTTTTTACCATAATCTTTTTTTTTTTATAGCAAAACATGAAGGAGGCTAGACCAGTGAAGGAAAAAGAAAAAAAAAAAAAAAATTGTGTGATTATTAACAAGTCAAAAAGGCTCCGTCTATGGAGAGTAGTCTTCCATCAAATATTTGAGAAGAATAGCGTTTTCTAGTGTGTGAGACTAACTTGTGGGCTATCGAATTGCCTTGGCACTTAACAACAAAACCTAACGATTGCACCTGTTCTTTGGAGCTCTCGCACAATATAGGGATCCACAGACGTTTGAATCTCGTTGGTATATCGAGAAGTTCCTATGAGAAGACCTTTTTAATTAGTTCATCTTAGCCTAGATAGATAGATAGTTGCAACTAGTGCTTAAGAAATTACTTAACGAAGGAGAATTGTCTTTGCGAGCTCGATTGATCTAAAGAAAGATTGGAAATAATTCTTCATAGATGTTCCAGTTTCTCTATTGGAATCACGAAAACCACCAGTTTAAAAATTACAATTATGTTGTAGTACACATCTACATCATAGTTAACCTTGAAGGAGTATCGAGGAGGAGTTCAACTAGCACCAATTTAAGTTTGAGAGATGCATGTGAAATGAAATTTTTGATAGGGTGTCGCTTGCATAAGAGTTATCTATAGATTTTACCATGAAAAACAACCCATATCCAACTAGATCAAAAGGAGAAGTGGGTATTGTATTGGTGCAATACACTCGAGAGTTGCATTGGTTGTCAAATTGAGGAGGCAATTAAAGTCCTAATAGTTGAGAATCCCAACAATCCTATAATTAAAAAGAGTCCATAATTAAAATAAAGCTTACCTACGAATCAGGCCAAGGACAACATTTAGCCTAAGACATTCTCCACCCATTTATATATATCAATTTTACAACATTGATCAATTTTATTCAAACTAATAATTAAATAGTTGTATGGGCAAGCAAAATCTTAATTAATGATATAAATGAAGTTGAAAATCCATTTGCATATTCAACTTTCTTTTCTCAATTAAATGAATCACGTTTTAATTGTAGCCCATGTGGCACCCTTCTAATTTATTGGCAAAATAATAATGAATAAATAAATAATTTTTTAAAAAAAAAAAAAATTATGGGAATTGAGTCAACAAATGAATAATAATGTCCAGCAATTGTATTCTCTACATTTTTTTTCCCCCGAATTTGAGTTATTTTTCCCTTTGAAGGTTATATTTCAAACTTTTATGCTGCCCATAATTTATTTGTATAAAGCATATAGCATAAAAAGAATTTCCCATGTGTACAATCAAATTAGGAACATCTTTTGATCAAGTTGGCACATTCATCAAATTCTAATAGAAACATTTGATGATTTTGATATATTTTTTACAAATAAAATTTGCTTTTTAAAACTGATTTAAGACAGAAGTTTTTAAGAAACATTTACTAGTTGGCCGACTATGCTATGCTTTCATTCTTTTGTCATCTCTAATGTTTAGTTTATGTTAATAATCAAATTTAGTACCGATACTAAATTTGTTATAAAAAAGAATCCAACAATTGAGTTGTAAGATGGTAAAATTTACTACTCTTTGGTGCTTAGCCATTGACACCCTAACGTCAAGTCAGTAATAATTTAAAGAATTAAGAGAATGAAAAACTTGTAATGTTTTTAGTTTATCTCAAATATCTCGAGTCTTCTTGATTATCTAAAAAGATGATTTTGTAATGATGATTTAATTAGTTAATTTCTTGAATACTTAATTTGACTCATTACAAATACTTTCATTAACATATCCAAACATAGGTGGAATTAGCCTAATAGACAAACACTTGGGTCTAATATTCCCATCTTTGCATATTTTTATCCTACATTTAGGGCTAATAATTAAGTCCTCATTTGTTAACCGTTTGGTTTTTTGTTTTTTGTTTTTGAAAATTAAGCTTATATGCACTACTTTCACCTCTAAATTTATCTACTTTTTACCAATAGTTTAAAACACCAAGCCAAAATTTTGAAAACTAAAAAAAGTAGCTTTTAAAAAACTTGTTTTTGTTTTTGAAATTTGGCTAAAAATTCAACCATTGTACTTAGGGGTGATCAGCCAAACCGCCAAAACTGAACCAAAATTATTTCCGTGCAATTCGATTCAGTTACATATAATTCCTAAATCAATTTTATGCAGTTCGGTTCGGTTTCAGTTTTGAAACCGACAAAACCTAACCAAACCACTTTATTTTTAAAAAATAATATTTGTTTTTTTCCTTTTATCTTACCTTTTCTTCTTTTAGAATTTATGTGGTTCAGTTCGGTTTTAGCCCCAAACCGAACCGAATCGAACCACAAACACCCCTAGAAAATACGAAATAGAGGGAAAAAAAGCAAAAAGAAAAAAATAGAAAGAGGTGAAACTGCAAAACC
>QLSR01000217.1:2281365-2288865 GCA_031780015.1 Citrullus colocynthis | reverse complement strand
TTTAAAATATTCAATAACTTGATTGATAATAATGAGGTGAATTTTTTATTTGTTACTTTGTGCGCCGTCCTATTATTTGCAGGTGCGGTTGCTAAATCTGCTCAATTTCCTCTTCATGTATGGTTACCTGATGCTATGGAGGGGGGTAGTTAAATATTTATACCGTGAGTCACATTAATAATTAAAAGAAAATTGCATTGCATTCCAATAATATTTGGATAAAATTCTAATACAAATAGTTCAGTCAATGTAGATTATGTTATTTAATTAAATTCAACTTGTGGGAACCATTATATAATTTTATTAAATAATAGCCATGTTTAGCTTTTAATATGTGGTCACTTCATGAATCAAGCAAGCCAAATTTTCAATGCTTATGAAGGTTTTCATGTACCTTTCTGAAATAAAAATTGTCCTTTTTAAAAAAATGATTTTTCATTTTTCTAAAAGCTACCCCATAATTTTATTATTATTATTATTCTTTTTGCATATATATATAAAATTAGTCTAAAAGATACCTAAGTTGAGAAAGATAATAGACATATACGAGTACATGTCTTGTTATAAATAGCCTACAAAAACCCAAGATATAATCATCAATCTATCTATTGTATAAGTTTATCTGAAGCTATGAGTTTTCTGTTTTTATCTCAAGCTACATAAATGTAGATGCATAAAACATACCTTCCGTATTACATATTAATATATACTTTTTTAGGACAACCGAGTAGTAAAAATTCAAATTATATACCTCTTAGTTGCTAACATTTTCAGATATTGGTTGAGTTATACTTGTTTTGACTTTTACATGCTAATATTTATAGATTATAAATCTATAAACCAAATACATTATACACAAATTCATATGTATTTAAACACTTTTGAACTTTTTAAAATAAAGTTACTAATGACTTTCAAAATCTATTTTGAGTAGTTGTGAAAAATAATTGCATTTCTTTCGAGATGACTTAATTTTTAAGTTAAACAAAGGTATTCCAAACACACCCTAAATTATTTCTTTCTTCCTGAGCTTCATTAAATTAAACAAATATCTTAGGTCTATTTGGTAACTATTTAGGTTTTGAAAATTAAGTCTATTTCTCTCAATTTCTTAACATGGTCTTCATCTTTTTTTAGTAAAATAGTTAAATTATTAGCCAAATTCTAAAAATAAAAACGAGTTTTTAAAAATTATTTTGTTTAGTTTTATGAAACTTAGCTAGGTTTTTGTAAACATTAATAGAAAGTACATAACAAAACAATAAAGTTAGAGGTGAGAGAAATGTTTGTAGACTTAATTTTCAAAACGAAAAACCAAAAATAAAATGGTTAGCGATTAAGACCTTAGCTATTTTATTATTAGATATATGTATGTATAAATGAAACATTCAAATATGAAAACTTTTCCAATTAACTGATATAATTGGCATCCCAATCCTCTATGCATATTATAAATGAAGTAGTTTGGAGTTTTTAGGTATTGAGTGTTGAAAAGAAGATACAAATAGTTGAAGAGTAGAAATACATGGACAATACTTGAAAGAGATTTGAGTTTCTGAAGGGTATCAATATAGATCAAGATTCTAAAACCAAGTCCCAAAAACAAGACAAATTCATTGTACTTTTCCTTCAAACCACTGTCTGTATATTCTAGACAAGGCATTTTCTTTGTCCTGTCCTTCCCAACTTTACTGAAGAAATTTTAAAAAAAATAAAATAAAATTCCCACTGTTAATGCCATTGAACTCCATTGGAAATATACCAAAATAATTGGAGTTATAAAGCTCTTGAATCCCAAACTTCTTTTTGGGGCTTTTCTCAAAAGATTTATAAAATGAGTTCTTATATTTGTATCACACCAAAGCCTAGCATATTCATCAGAGAATGCAAAGGGAAGCTTTTTCCAAAACGATTCATACTTATAATGAGCAAAAGTGGGGTAATTGCAGCTCCCAAAAGCCCTCAGAGATTAGAGTTTCCAACTTTATCAAAACAAGGTATTCCTCTGGCTGATTTGAACGTCGATGAGATCGTCGAAAGACAATCTTATGCCAACAATTTTTCAAGAGAAGAATCGTGTAAGAAGAAGCAGCAATTTCACCCTTCATTTCTTGAAGAAGCTTATGAGAGTTGCAGGAAAATCTGTGCAGAATATGCCAAGACTTTCTATTTGGGAACTCTGCTGATGACAAAGGAGCGACAAAGAGCAATATGGGCAATCTATGGTAAGAGCAAAAGAAAATCACTCCTTAGATGACATTTTTGAGGAGAACCCATTTCAGAAAACCCATGAAAGTGAAGAGTTCTGGTCATTTCCAAATCAAAATCTATGGAAAAGTTTTTACTTTTTTGGTTTTTTTGGGCAGTTGCAACTGATATAGCAAAAGTTCGATCTATCGTTGGTGGGTTTTACTATATTGCTACTTGAGAGTACTGACTCATTGCAATTATTGGAATTTATAGTTTGGTGCAGGAGAACAGATGAACTTGTGGACGGCCCCAATGCTGTGTATATGAATCCAAAAGTTCTTGATCGATGGGAAGAACGTTTGGAAGACATCTTTGAAGGGTGTCCCTATGATTTGCTGGATGCTGCTTTGAGTCACACGGTGTCTAGATTTCCCATAGACATGAAGGTGCTGTGAGTTTTGAGAGACAAGTTTCCAGTTTTTCTTTGTGTTATTGCTGATTTCGGCTCATACTCGTTGTGTTCTTTGTTTTTTGAAAGCAGCCTTTCAAGGACATGATTGAAGGCATGAGAATGGACACTAAAAAGTGTCGATATGAGAATTTTGAACAGTTGTATTTGTATTGTTATTATGTGGCTGGAACTGTGGGACTAATGAGTGTACCTGTTATGGGAATTGCACCTGATTCTTCACTTCCTACTCAGACTATTTACAGTGCTGCTCTCCACTTGGGGATTGGAAATCAACTTACCAATATTCTTAGAGATGTTGGAGAGGAGTAAGCTCTCTCTCCCTGTCACTCTCTCTCTCTCTTAGTTCTATAAACTCTCTAATCCTAGAGGTGTCTGATCTGAAATGTTTAGTCCCCTCCTCCCTTTGCTTTACTGGTAGAATTTGATTCTTGAGAGGGGGTTAATTTGATAAACACTTGCTTGACAGACTTTGTTAGGGTAAAGAATGAAGTTAAGATTGTTGTTTTAGCAATGGGATTGGGAAATGTTTCTTTCTCTTGTTGTCCTCGTGCTTGGAACCATGTAGCTCATTGTGTAGCTTGTTATGCTGTTGGGTTTTTATCCCATGTAGGTTTTTTTGGTTCTTCCCATTTGAAAGCTCTTGGGAGGTATTGGGCTTTTGCTGTTATTAATCACTTTTGGTGAACAATGTAAATCTCAACATCAACTTTTCTACTGTTTACGCTATCTGTTTAATTTGATTGTCAATTTCATAAAGCTTTTTGAACTTGTTTCAGTGCTATAACGACGAGCTTGCACAGTTCATTTGATTGTCAATTTCATAAAGCTTTTTGAACTTGTTTCAGTGCTATAAGGGGTAGGATATATCTTCCTCAAGACGAGCTTGCACAGTTCGGGTTATGTGACGACGATATATTGGCCATGAGAGTGACTGAGAAGTGGAGAGAATTCATGAAAGAACAGATCAAACGGGCGAAGTTCTATTTCAAACTAGCAGAAAAGGGAGCTTCTCAGCTAGACAAGGCCAGCCGTTGGCCGGTACGTATTTTACTATTTCTTGGTGTATGTGTATGGTACCAAATTTATATTTTCTATTGTTATGATTTATTCTTTGCACAGGTATGGTCATCCTTGATGTTGTACCGAAAAATATTGGAAGCAATTGAAGAAAACGATTACAACAACTTCACAAAGCGAGCTTATGTAAGGAGATCCAAGAAACTTCTCACACTGCCTCTTGCTTACACTAAAGCTCTTTCGGCACCCAGTCTAGTCTTCCATTGACTAGAATATAAGAAACAGTTTCATTGAGGAAATTTAAGCTCCTATTGGTTTCTTGCACAAACTTTGCTTGCTTTAATACACGGATGCATTAATTCGAAGTCAGCATAAACTATTAGTACAAAGCTTTTTGCACAACAAAGATTGTATAAAACTGCAGCCAGCTGAATTATTATTTCAAAGTCTACAAGTAAAAAACATAAACTCGTCGCTAAAAGATTGCGGCCATACATTGACAACACTCGACATAGACAATGCTTTTAATTGGACCTGATTATTGCTTGTTCATTGAATATAAACCAAGCTGTTTACTTTATATAAATAATATAATGATTAAAAGACATCGGGAGGAAGATGCACAAAAACAGAGGAAAGTATGGGAAAGAATAATAAAGACACTCATTGAAGGAAATTAAACTGATGGTCCATCTGTAAACCCCCAAAAAGAAAACTAAAACAAAGCATCCTACAAAATAGTTAACAGAATCGCAAAGAGAACCCGTGAATCAGAAGAAACGAAAATTACATGAAACAAATTACTAAAAAAGAAAAGAAAAGAAAGAGATGCAATACATTGTTCTCTGGAGATGTTACATATGCAGTTAATGAGTCGCCAGCCCTATATCTTCTTCAGCAAAACCTTGAGATTTGCAAGGATTGTACTCCTCCCTCCTGAAGCAACCTGCCGCAATTTACATGCTTTCCCCCCTCGCCCCTCCCCCCATAGGGAAACTGAAATTCTCCAATGTAAAAACAGCCAAAACATATATTTGGAAACAGCTGCTGCTAGAAAAATTCCTCCAACAATAGCCGCATCATAAGAAGTAGTCTGGAGTTCTTCGAGTAACATCTGGTTCACCCCTCCTTGGAGCTGGTTCGAACTGCAGAAGCAAAGAATTTCACAACTTTTCACACATAAAAACGTAAGAGATGAATGAAGTAATGACTGGCTGAGTTGTTTCTCCCTTTAGAGAGGGGAGGTAAGGGAGGTAACCTGAATGAAAGTGTGCGCCTTGCAGTCATCAACTTCCAGAATTGATGCCATATTTCCACAGCGATAGCAATAATTAGGTGCGCTAAATATAGTCACAACTTTTTGTTCCTGTAATAACCAATTTACAAATTATAAGTTGCCCATGCCACCAAAACAAAAGATCAATGCAGGCATCAAAAGGAAGACGCTTCTTACATGACTCCAGTTATATCCTTCCATCACTAGCTGATGAGCTCTCGCAATCAACTTTAAATTATTACTATGGTTGAACTGCTCGGATATGTCCTGGAGAAACAACAGAAAAAGCTAAAAAAATACTCTCTGGTGAAAATATCAAGTGTTAGATATAAATTGGTGGGTTGCCTACGCAAATTACCTGACCAAAGGTATATCCAGCACCTCTGGGAGAAATCCCCCACCCACATCGATCATCTGGGTCAGACCATAAGAGATCACACATGGGACCTTCATGAGGAACTTCTTGAACACGATCAAAATTCCGTATATTGTCAAGGGTTTCAATGGATGGAGACAAACCACCATGCAGACAGAATATTTCTGATTCAACCTATCAAGATCAGAGAAATAAGCATCAGAATCAATTTCAGAAACAAAAATTCCCAACCATAATGGTACAAGGAGGAACAGAACCCCACAACGATACTGACCAGTGCTGTCAGGGGAAAATAGTCAAACAGGTCGGTAAAAATCTTCCAAACATTAGCATTGCCATACCTGCAAAAAAGATAAGATAACCAAACTTACAGGTCCAACTTGGGTTGCATTTTAAAAGTATTTTCATACTTCAGGTCGATGTGATACAGTCTTGGGCCTTAGTTCACAAAAAACTTACTCTCCCTTGTGCATTACATATATAACTTTCATCTTTGGATAAATAACTCAACTTCAAATATATACAACACGTAGTGAATAAATATTTTCAAGATGAGATATTTGAAAGGAACGTGTCAAAATGCATTGAAACAACCATTACATTCAAACTGAATAAGTACCCAACAAAATGCATCAGAGTAGAACTAAATAAAAACAACACAGAAAGCAAAAAGGATCTGAGATGACAAGATGGAGTTGAGCCATAGGAGGACGTTGAAATATAATAATTCCTACTGAGGATAAGCCAGAAAAAACGTACTTTCTTAAGCATTCGTCGTAGAATCCATAAACTTGTGTTATCTGCATAAAGAGAACATACACCGTAATTAGAGATGACATCTACCAGGGGGTATGGTACCAAAAAAATATTTGCTGAAATTACAACTTTAATCTATATAGTATCCAGGTAGGCAAAAAAGGATAAATAAATGAACAAGAATGTTAGCAGGAAGAAATGACATTGATAAGCACTTACCTGACGACTTTCATGATTTCCTCTAAGAATTGTGATCCGTTGAGGGTATCGGACTTTAAGGGCCACTAAAAGCTGCAAAATGACTCATATTAGCAGACAAGTTGAGTTCCTGTCCCGAAAGGCATCCTACAGCCTACTATGAAAACATAGTGGAAGGAGTTGTGTATCAGTGACTTATTGGGCAAGCCCACATTTGCATTCCAGGATAGGGGGTCTATTAACTGCTTCGTTACTCATGGATCAATTAAAAATTTAATTTCTAATGCTCATGGATAAGTAAGTATATTCAGTTCATGAACCTTGTAAAATAGTGACCAAAAATTTCAAATGGTTCTGCAAATCTATAATCCAAGAAACAAAAGGTAGTGGGTAAGAAGTGAGAGAGAAGTATGAATGCTATAAAAAGAGGCTTTAAACATGTTCAAGTTCTGTAATTGAAAACTACAAGACAATTCTAGTTCATTCCTAATAATTCAACTCAGTTGCCTTTGGAATCTTGTGTTGTGAACTTGTGATACATTGCCGTTATTCCTTTTTTTCCCCCCTTGTTCTTACTTCTTAGTCCCAAATCATAAATGATACACGTAAAACAATATTCTACATTGCAGTTATTCATTTTTTTTTTCCTTGTTCTTAGTCCTAAATCATAAAAAATGCACGTAAAACCATATTCTCATTGCCTAAAACAATAGCTCAAATGTTGCAATGTCTGTAGAATTTTCAAGCCAAACAAATTCTGCCACATAATATATGAAGTGTATACCAAATACATTCACATTAAACAAGGTCATACTTACTGTAACAGTTTCAACCGAGTAGTAGCCACGATCAACATAATCTCCCATAAACAGGTAGTTTGTATCTGGACACTGCCCCAACAGAAATATTTTGAAGGAATAAAGAACTGTATGATATGATATAATCTGAAAAAGAAAGAAACTACTCTAAAGTCTAAACTACTCAATCCCAACTATAGTCTAGAACTTCAAGAAGGATCTCGAAATGAAATACATGCATAATGAACATAGATATTTGACTACAGTTCGACGATAGCTTAAGATCATTTGCTTGATTTAATAAATGTAGGTTATTGTGTGTATTATCAAAGATATGAGACAAATATCTAGCAAGAGAGAAGCACACTAAAATCTTTGCTTCTATTTTTTCTTTTCTTTTTTTTTTTTTTTTTTTTTT
>QLSR01000217.1:2231065-2281233 GCA_031780015.1 Citrullus colocynthis | reverse complement strand
TTTTTTTTTTTTTTTTTTTTTTTTTTTTTTTTTTTTTGCTTGATTCGATATCCATCACCTAATAACCTTCGTTTATCTACTCGGTAAATATGCTTGAAGTCGGAGAAGCACAACGATTCAACATTAACAAGAATCTACAATATCAGCATATCGAGAGCTTTTCTTTCACACTTGAGCTTATATTTTCCCATCCAACGCTTTAATCACTACTCATTCAGCAAAGATAACCACAAAAATCCTGCCAATGGTCAAATTAGATACCTTCCCTCCAATGCGAAAGAGTTCTGCAAGATCATGAAATTGCCCGTGAATATCACCACATATTGTTACCGGACTTTTAACAGGCTGCAGAGCATAAAACCCCAAGGTATTAACATAAAAATTAAGCAGCATCCACGACAACCCCATCATCAAATTACAAGAGAAGAATAAATGCATGTTCAAGAGTATTTATTATAAAAGTTGCAACTCCTGATAGATTGCAAATCATAAATTAACAGATCAATTTTGACTCAAACCTAGTTTTCAGTTTTGAAACCTCAGAACAGATAACAAAGGTCATTTTTAAAATTAGTAACAAGCCAATATAACTAGGGAGAGCAAATTAAATCAGAACACTAAAAAAAAACACACACACACACGAGAACGCGGAAGACAAAATATAAGAGCTGCAAAACTATTATAGGGAGAAAACCACCAATAGAAACAACTTCTTGACCTTTTTTAGCAAGGGCATATTTGGAAGTGGCTTTGAAAGAAGAATGAAGAGGGAAAGAACACTCTTATTATACAGAAGATTAATAAAAAAAAAAAAATGTACTCAATAATAAATCCGTTTGTTGTTTATTTCCAATACTTCACAAGTGCTTTCAATCCAATTAGAAGCATTTTTATAATAAATTGCTTACTTCAACAATATTTCTAGAATTAGGTAAGTAACAATAAAATATTTAAAAAAAAAAAAAAAAAGAAAAACCTGGGTGTAAAAGGCATTAGTTAAACAAAATGGTCGTAGAGAGGGATCAGTTAGGGAAAGAGTGAACAAAAATATTGATGTGAAAACCTATAAATGTAAAGAAAATCTAGTACGAAAGTGTGCAAAGATCAAATGTAAGGGGAAGTGAGTATACCAATATCAGAAAGACTAAATGAATAGACGGAGAAATGTGAGTAAAACTAAATTGGTGTATATATTGATTCCTTCATTTCATCGATAAGATGATATTTCAAAGTTGGTGAAAGAAAAATATGCAATGGGAAAGATTAAAGATAAATTTTTAAGTCAAAAGCACCTAAAAAGGCACTTCAACCTGATTCCTTCATTTAGTCAATAAGATGAAATTACATAATTGGTAAAAGAAAATATGTATTATGAAAGTTCAAAGATAAATTTTTAAGTCAGAAGCACCTAAACTGGTACTTATCAAAATTGCGTCTTAGAAATCATAATGAAAGGACAGGATCAGAAATCCTTGGGCGAGAGCAGACATTCAGGTGAAGAAGTATGATGGAAGTTTCCCACCAGGATCAGAAATCACAATGGAAGGCTTAACTCTTGCTGGGAAGTGTATCAAAATTGTATCCAAACATTTAGTGACCCTCCCCTCCCTAAAAGCACCACTAAACATACCTCATATTGACTAAGCTGAGTAGAAGATGGATTGCACCCAAAACGAATCGAGATGTTTATAACTTATCGAAAGAATAATTTCATATTATTTACAATCATGTTCAATACACAAAAAATCAAACCCCAGGAAATGAGGCCATGACAAAACACTTTGCATGAATAAAACCTTGAAAAGTCTTTACAAATATGAAATAAGTTGTAATGTTCAAGTATAATACAAATCTAATATGAACATTTTATTATTTAATTAGAAGGTAAAAAAAATTAATCCAATCTATGTAAACTAGACTTCAAAAAATCATATAAGCAGAATCGCACATATAACAATAAAAAGAACATCATGATACAGGATTTTGAATTTCAAATGATCAAGAAAGGAAAAATATCAAACCTAGCATGCACAACAGAACCGGAGAGATGCACAAAAATTCACCTATGTCATGCAGATATTTAAATCAATGGTGCTTTCAAAATGATAGTCATCTTAATTTAAAATTATACATATGCTACCTATGCAGGATTGCCAAAATCCAGACAACTAGTAACATAAATGCATGTTGTTAAAGTGAAAAAAATGTCAAGCAACCATCAATAAATCCAGAGAAAAGATCAATAACAAGACAACAAATAAAGCATACCTGGACATTGCTCTCATCCATTAGTATCTCCTTAGCTTTCTCACACAGTACTCTTACCTGCGGTAGAGATAATAAGCACGCCATAAGTTGAGATCCTTGAAATAAAAAATATGATCTCCAAGAATTGATATGTGCCATCAAATGATATGTTTTGCGTATCCTGATGTCAAACAAAATAGAAAAGACTTTGGCACGCACAACCACAAGTTGATTTCATACATAAACAAATAATATAAACCATTGTCAGAGAAGGATTAACTAACAATATAGAATATATCTTCAACAGGAAATCATTTATAGAGAAAAGAAAACCAAGAAAATGCAGACTAGATGAGAGGAAAACGAGTTTCGTTGAAAATAATTAATAATTACTGAAGCCAACACCATCTTATAAGGGGTCAGAATATATCATTCTCCACCTGGGTAAAATGGAGTGGATTTCATGATTAGCAGATATATTCATAAAACCTATAACAACTCCAAATTTCATAGACAAAAAGAAAGCAAAACACATCCACTCAAAGTCTTTGACTATGCTATGTATCATTGATACCGTATAATTGATCTGATCATAATCCATCTTTTCTTCTAATGGTTCTCGGGAAATTTTTTGGAATTCGCCATTGCTGCATTACAAACTCAAGATTCTCCCATCTTGATCTAAATTAGCTTGAACGGAGCCAAAATTTATAAATTCTCGTCTAGCGCAAAATGTAACATTTAGAATGTTACATGAAAAGTGGAACTCTGGTCAATTTTACATCAATGCTCACTCCCATTTCTAAACAGGAAACAGTAAATTTACAGCTACAAATTATACTTCCAAGTAAACCTGTGGAAATGAATGCGTGCAACATCATTACTCAATTTACATGGTTAGAGGTCATGGTATCGATGGGCCACTCACTTGGTACCACGATCAAATGCCCAAACACACACGGTGGTGATAAATGGGGAGTATCTGAACTCTTTTTACCAAGAACAATATAGACACATTCTCAGCGTATCTTATCACACCAAACAGCGCCAACTGGGAAAACATTCTCGGAGCGAGATAATGTTGGAAATTAAATTTTAAAGGCCAACTGCAGTGGCACCACAATAAGGGATCCATTTCACGTTAGCGCAAATCTTTCCCGAATAACCATACTTTCAATAATCCAACCGCTAGATCTACCCTGAAACTGCTTCCAAGGTAGCCAAACCCACGCATCGACCCACGAGCCCAAAAACTCAGAAACACGCGAGTACCTCAATCCAAGTTGTGCAACCCTAACAGATCAGGCTGGATCCATCACATTGCTTTTGAACCATCCAAAACCCCCAAATATAAGCAAACAATCTCTAGATTCCACGACATAACAAGAAGACGGAACGGAAAATACGAAAAACAAAAGAAGAAGAAAAAAGTGGGTACCTCCTGCTCATTCAAGGGCTTGCACTGCATGAGCTGGGAAATCTGCTCGTCCAGATTTCCATGGGAGTTGGAAGATACGGAATCCATGATTTCCCCTACGTGCGTTCTAGTGGTTCTTCACTCCAATAGCGAAGGCAATTACAGATCAAGATCCCGCCGATTCGGTGTTGCTCTCCTCAAGTTCATAGGATTTCGTGAGCCCTAAAAGATCCGTCGGAAAACCCTAGAAAAGGACTCCGTCTTCTTCTTCCCCGTCCTCTTCTTCTAATTACTAAAAAGAAAGATGGAAAAATCAAAGTTAAATTTTCGTTCTGTCCCCTTCTTTCTCTCTCTTTTTCTTTTTGAGAATTAAAAATTGAAATATTAGAAAAGAAAGAAACTCTTATGTCATTTTGTTCGAAAGCCGGGCAACCATTTCCACACTCTCATTCTACGCGCGTCATGTACACGTGTTAGTTGTCTGATTTATAGACTGGACGCGTGGCGGTGCAGTGGGAGTGAGTAAACACCGGAAGGAAAAGCGCGTGAGAGAAGGTTGTCCGTTTATAGTTTCAAGTGTTTGATTGTGGACGTAAATGGGCGACCGTGATTGAAACGGGGGCAGTCGGAGATATCTCGACGATTATCGTCGTTCCTAAATTCCTAATACACAAAAAAATTAGGTGACGAGCGAGAGCGATTTCCATTTTCAAATATTAGAGTGTTTTTATTTTTCCAGTTTTCCTTTATTATTGAAATTAATTATTTGAGCGACGACTTGTATAATATTAAAAGGGCGTTTGGGTCATTCAGTTGCTATATTAAAATGATTTACCTAGAGTCCAAATTGTTTAATATTAAAATGTATTTAGTGAAATTATGCCCAAATATGAAATTAACTATAATAACTCACTCCACATCTTCCAGTGAGTGTTCCAAACACCTTTTAAATGGAATATATTTTATTATTTTGCTTTACAAATTGATATCAACAAATTTATTATTTAAAATTTATTATCAAAATACCTTTGAACTATAGGATTGGTTTTAATTATATTATAAACTTTGAAAAGTTTCATTTTAACCTTTTAGGTTTGAAGTTTGTCCCAAGACAATTTTTGTAGACTATTGCAACAAAATTCATAAGCGAAAAAGTTGTATGCTTGTGTGAACAAATTTCAACATTTGCATTAGGGGTGCAAGGGAAAATCGAAAAAAGTTGATCGAAACCACAATCAATTTAGGTTAATTTTGGTTCGGGTTAACAATCGGCTTCCAATTTCAGAAACCCGACTTTAATGGGTCGGTTGCGGATTTGGTGTTGGGTATACCATAAATAGTTGCACCAACCGAATATGTACATATATTGTAAATTCAACTAACTACACAGCCATGATAGATGTCTTCATTGGCTAAGTTAGTGATTGTAAAAGCCCATATAGTGCGTTTAATCTTTAAGTTGGGATCCAAATAGCCATTCCTATCTTTATTTTTATTTTTATTTTTTTTGAATAAAAGTTAAGGAACTGGATTTGTATTTTTGAAACACGGATTATACTTGCAAATTGATGTATAGTTTTCTCTCTAGTTTAAACAATTTATATCTTTATATATATTTTATATAAATGGGTTTATGAGTGAAGAGTATTTCCATCTCTATTTTGCTCTTGTATCTTTTCTTAGTTTATATTCAGGTCAAAGTTAGCTATCTTTTTATGTATATAAGTGACTTAAACCATAGATATGAAACACATCGCGATCTAATGGATGAAAATATGTTTGAATGGATAGCTATGGCCCTTGCCGAGTTACAATTATTTAGGTTGAAGTGGTTGCATGACGAAGTGGATATCATTTCACATATAACTATGATTTAGACCATATATATAATTAAAACATACTAATCTAATTATAGGTTATGTTTGAACTAACAGTAATGTCATTGCTCAATTACAACTTTTCAACTTGAAACAGTTACATGATAGAGTATTATATTATTTCATGTATGAGTATAATCTATAACATTGATATACAACGTCATGATTTGAATTGACAGCCACCTATTTTGCTCTTTAAAAGTTTATGAAACCATATTTGGTCTTTGTTCAATAATTGAAACAATTTAGGTGAAACAATGTAAAAGATTGTTTTATTAATTATAATTTTTGAAACAATGCAAAGACAATCAAGTAACAATGTATGAATTCGTCCAAAAAAATTATAGTAGACTACTCCCAACATTTTTTCTTTTGACTATCCTTGAGTGTTCAGACCAGTTTACGCGCACTTCGACTAATCTTAAAAAACAACTCCTCTAACTCTACAAAAATAATGTTTAAAAATTATTAGGTAGTGTCCACAACATACAGTAATGTCTTATTTGATGATGTATCAAATTATTATTATAAATGGAAGTAGTAAATACTACGTATAACTAAAACAGTACTATAAATTGTATTGTATGGTGTTCTCTCCTATACTCACGTTATAATACATGCATCAATTTCAATCTCATATTTTTGTTAATATGACAATTTTGATATCAAAATTATTTTTGAATGTTTACGAACATTAAATGTAGAAGAAAGTCAATTTTCTCATTGCCATAATCTAGGTCTGCTTTTATTTTGTATGTGAATGTGCTTATGAATAGTATACTACAATAATTTAATATAAGCTTAAATATTAAGTTGGTTTAATAACTTTGATTTAAGTGTTTACATTAGACAGTTTGTTATGACCCAAGCTTTGTACATGTCACTATGCAAATTGTTGCAAATGTATTGAATGAGAGTCTTGTATAAGGCTCCCATACAAGATTATTTTCGTCACATTGTTTGAGGTTCTCACCTTTCCTTCATTGTTGAATTTGATTCTTAGAAAATTATCAATGCTCTCAACAATTTTGAGTTGGACCTCCCTAAAATTAAATATAAATAAATACAATAGAAGTTATCCCTAAGGAGGTTGTGCATATGTGGCGGTTAGGTTATTTTCGACATGTGCTAGTGCTTGATATAGTTGTTGTTAACTATTTTTCTTCATTTGTCCAGCAATTATTCATCCACTTTGGAGGAGGAAGTTATTTTTACCGTTTAGATTTTTCTTGTTTGATTCTCTTTTACTCTCAACAACCTCTGGCTACTACTTTCGTCAATCATCTTCAGCAATTACCTCCGACTTCTAATAACGTATGACTACCACCTTTGACGGCTAGCTCGACAATCACCTCTAGTGACAAACTCCGACCACCAACTCCATTGGGCATCTCCAACAAATAACTCTAACAACCAATTCAGTCAAATGTATACCATTATTTTTATTTTTTTTTGGGAAAACTTGGCTAGTGAAAGTATTTTAAATATAAAATTGAAAACTATTAGTTCATAGTGTTTTCATAGTCATCTCATAGGTAATTTAACACAAATAGTTTGAGCATATAGTCAAATCAAACAAACTTGTGTATAAAAACACAAAAAAAAAAAAAAAAATGTAACCAAATACATTTGTGTTTTTATTTTGAACAACTTTTTTTTTTAATATAAAATGTTAAAATGCAAAATGACTTTAAAAAAATACATTTCATCGCTCATCCAAAAGCTCAATCACAGATGGATCCACACGGTGACTTCATCTCCTGAGGCTCTCCATTTCTTTGTTAAGGACTTAAGGATTCTATAGACATAGCTAAGCCAGGGTCTAACTTCGCTTTGATATCATTTGTTAGGAACAATGAATCTTCATGTATCTCCATGACCATATGATATTTTTCACGCATACATGCATAAAATCCCCTAACCCAAAATGACATAAGATGCAAATAAAAAGTCCTAAATCCCTTGATTTCACCAATGTGAAAGTATATTATAGTTTTGTTGTTTGTATGAAACAATGATATTTTGTTTGTCTCGAGTATAGTGGTTACACATAGAAAAACTGTAAAATATATGTGAAGGTTTTAAGTTGATATATCAATTAGGTGTTGAAGAGTTCGAAAAATATGTGTGCAATTGAAAAGTTAGCAAACAAACATAACCACCCAAACAACCTCCGAGAGTTGTGTACTCCTAAGTTAAATTGATATTTTTATTTGTGGACCTACAAACTCTTTGAACCAAACAATGAATGAAGTTCGTAACTCCACCCCACCACCTATTACTTTCCAACTCAAGATAACAATAGTTAGATTTTCCTTTGCAGGTAGTTTTAGATTGTGTTTCTAAATTTGTTGCTTAAGCTAATACGAACAAATGTGTTTTAAAAAATTATTTTTACATATTGTGTGAACCAAATTAGTGCATATTATTTATGGTTGTTTTTAAATATAGAAAAATGAACTAACATATTTACAAATATAACAAAATTTCAATGTCTATACGCGATAAATTGTGATATGTTGTTATTATTTGCAAATATCTTCAACAATTTTGTCATTTAAAATAAATTTTATATTATTTAAACAACATTTTTATATTTTTGATGTATATCGATTTTGAATATGAAATTTTAAACATATTTATATGAAATAAGATAGAAAATTTGAATAAATGTAGTATTTAATGCCTTAGCCTCAGTTTTTTTTCTTTGGTTAAATTAATATAAGTACAATAGAATATAATATAAATTATATGATATGATAAAACGATCAATATGCTAATTTTTTAACACAAAAATTAATTAATAATATGTTATATTCAACCAAAATATTCAACGAGTAACTAAATGTATTATGACAGACATATTCTCAACTATTGTTTAAATTAGGTTAATTGTAAAATTAATCTATTTGATAAAAAATTATAATTTAGTCTTTACATTAGTATTTTATTAAACTATAGAAACTACGTATGGAACTATTTGGCGCGTTGAGTTAAATTCATATGTGTATGAAGTTGATATGTTTGTGAAATTCATATGTTTGTATTTTGGGTGTTTATGGTGTTGAGTTAATATGTTAAAGGTATCTGGTGCAATTTTTTTACCTAAATAATATGTTTTTATGATATTATTTTTATTTGATTTTTTTTATTTATTTATTATACACGCGCGCATATATATATATATATATATAATAAACTATAGGCTGCACTTTATTTTATGGTTTTTTAAGCACATATATATTGATGTGAGTTTTGGGAGATGAGATTTATGGTTTATTTTTGGATCATGGCACTTCTTTTTCTTTTTTTTTTCTTTCTTTTTTTTTTAATTTAAACAATTATCTTACAAATTTGTACATGTGACATTTCCAGTTAAGTCATTTTTATTTTAACACTTTTGATAAAAAAAAACTTTTTAAAATAAAAACACTTATGTGTTTGATAATTTTTTCTTAAAAGTATTTTACATACAAATTTGTTTGATTTCTTACATGATAAAGGTATTTTATTAATGTTAAATTACTATAAAGTACAACTATAAAATAATATGAACTAATAAAGAAATCAAGAATTCAACATTTTAACAAAGGTGTTTATATTGACTATTTTGTGTGCCAACTTAAATACAAACATTTATTGATGTTTTATATGTATTTTAAATTTAATAGTTATTTTTAAGCTTTAAATTTAGGTTTTATTGGCAGTTTCATTTCACGTGCATCAACAAAACAAAAACTCGTGTGTCAACAAAACTCAAATTTGTAGTAGTCATAATTTAAAACAATGGTAACTGAAGTTGGTGGAGTGGTTGCTGTTGGAGGTCACAAGGGGCGTCAAGAATGGTGGTTAGATGTTGCTGGAGTTGGCTGAGATGGTCGCTAGAGTTAACCGTCAAAGTTGGTCGTTGGAGGTAATCGTCAGAGTTGAGCAAGGAGACATTAACGGTGGAGTGCACTGTTGGTGGATATGGTATAAAATGTAGGTGACATACGAAGTTGGCCTTTCAAACAAGAAGTTGGCCTTTCAAACAATGAGTTATGTTCATATCTCAATTCATCTCATTTCCTCACCATAAACACTCTCTATGAGATTTATCAAACCATAGGACAAAATTCAAACTTTTTTCAAATTATGGGACGATTTTATGAATATGTTGACAAACACATAGAAAACCATGAAATACAAGTATATTTTAATTGAATAAATAATTATCAGATTTTTGTTTTTAGATTGGTAACCAACCATATTTTGATTAAATTTACAAAACTTAAATTTTAGTCTATCAAACACGTGCGGGGACATATGTGGGCGTGTTTGGAATGCATTTTCAAGTGCTTAATTAAAAAAAAAAAGTCATTTTAGAAAAAAAAAAAAGAGTGTTTGGCAACCATTCAAAATAGATGTTGAAGTATATTTTAAATAGTTTTTATCAAAATAGTTTAAACAAAAATTAGGTTTCTGAAAAATATTCTTTTCTCAAATCAATCCAAATATGCCTATATAATTAATCATCGCACTAAAATATTTAGTTAATTTGCATGTTGTGTTAATTATATAAAATCCCCAATATTAAGATTGGATATAGTGTGAAATGTGTGATTACTCATTTTTCATATTAGTTCAACCATAAAACTGCAAAATTGAATTTTCTTTTCCTTAACTATCAAATAATGATTAGAAAAATATAATTACTAAAAAGTAACACATACTTTTTTGAAGGTGAAATAAAATATTGAAGTTTGAAAATTAAAATAAAACATAAAAATAGCTTGATAATTCATGTTGTTTTAAGCAATTATCGAATTAGTTTTTCATTTTTTAAAATTTAGAATTTATCAATAGTTATTATTAGGGCTAGATTTATCGAAATGGGTAGAAACCGAAAGTCTAGAGGAATAGGAGTCTACACGATAAAAACAGAGACCCGTATGACAAACTAAGGCTGATGGAGGCCACATCCGACCAATAGCCGCATTTGGCCTTAGGAGATTGATCCAAGTGTATTGGGGGACACATGAGAGAGCTTGGATTACCTAAGATGACTCGCAGGAGAGCTCATAAGACCCATGATGGAGCTTAGCGATACCATGGATGACCAATGTAGTAGTACCATAAAAATCTTAGTAGTGCATAACAGTACCATGGAGGTCCTAGTACTAACTTGCAGTATCATGGTGGACCCATATTGTAGCATTCTGAAGGTTAGTGCCTAGTGATACTATAGAGGTCCTCGTACTACCTACTGGTATCATGGAGGACCCATGCAATAAATATCATTAAGATTATAACAGTGTCTAGTGGTATTATGAAAGTCGTAGTATACTTGGAGTCTTATCTCCATAACAATCTGTGACTAATTTAGACGAAAATTAAAACACGAATGAAGCTTTTTAAAAATGGCTAATTATATTCTTTAAAATCAACAAAGAATGGTGATGTTACC
This sequence comes from Citrullus colocynthis, assembly GCA_031780015.1. Taxonomy (NCBI): domain Eukaryota; kingdom Viridiplantae; phylum Streptophyta; class Magnoliopsida; order Cucurbitales; family Cucurbitaceae; genus Citrullus; species Citrullus colocynthis. The sequence continues at coordinate 2,270,246 of QLSR01000217.1, read as the reverse complement.
CTTTTAAAAATGACAAAAATAGTTGTCATACGCACAAAAAAATAAAAAATCTTATTCGAGAAAATTAGTTCAATTTCATTGAACATCCTCACAAACGAGGACCGTTACGAGGTTTATTTTTGTTTCTTTTTTGTGTTACATGTTTTTTAATGTAAATTTAGGGACTATAAGTTTGAGTAATTGGAGTTTTATTTGTGGAATAAACCATGACTAATTTACACATAAATTAAAACAAGGTGGAAGCTATTTAGAATTGGTCAATAATATTCTTATAAAACCGACAAAAGAATTGCCAATTTTATCTCTTTGAAAATTACCAAATAGCAACCATAGAAAAAAAAAAGCATTTTCAAGATGACATGGGTTTGGGTCCAAACTATACGTACACGTATTCAAATACATTTACACAAGTGAAAATACCTTTTAGGCTAAATTAAAGAAATTGAGACAAGATCAAGCATAAGAACACTAGTCGGGTTAGCTATTCACCGAAAAGCTTGGCTAGCTCGACCCAAAATTCTGCTAATTTGATCCCAGCAGATATCCACCAATGGAGAACATCACACGAACAAATGAGAGCATCTAAATAAATAAAAAAAAAAGAATATCTATAGTTTGCTTTAATTTTTTTTGAACTCAATAAAACTTCAAACAAAATGATTACCATACTAATGCAACAACATTTTTTAAAATCTATTTTCGCGAGACTAAGAGTATCAATGCAACTTTTACAAGATTAAAAGTATTTAAAACAAGAGTATTAATGGTTTGTGTTTATATAAAGAATTTTTTAAACATTTTAAAAGTTTAAGGATATGTTTGAAATAAAGTAATAAAGGTTTCTATTAAAAACAAACTACAAATGTATTTTTGAACTACTTTTAAAGATTTAAAATATTTCTCAAACAAAATACTACGTTGAAGGATATTTTTGTATAATTTAGCATTAAAAAAAAATGAAGGAAGTTTGATAAGGAAAGTATTTAGTGCACAGTAAAGGGAGTGAGTAACCACAGGGTGGAATTAGAGAAGAAAGAATAAAAATCGGAAGAATAAGAGAGGAGAGGATTTGGGCCGCTAATCCCACTACGCATACGTACGGACGTCGTAATTTTTGGTTTTTAATTTATAATTTCGGGAGAGAAAGAAATTCGGAAGAAATTAATTGATTTCAATTTGAAAATCTTGTTTACCAAAGCCCAACAAGAGTTTTAGAGAAAAAAAAAAAAGGGAAAAAAGAAAAAGAAGGAAGGGAGGGAAAAGCAGAAAAAAAAGACGCGAAATTAGATAAATTTATATATAAATATTTATCTAGCAAAACCAAGATATTTTTGTTTTCGTTCTCTCGAAGCAAGGCGCTTTTTTATCTCTCCCTGTTGTCTGCTACGACGAAAATTAGGGTTCCTGGATCTTCCACTATTTTTGCGACTTTTCAGGTATCCGCGTTCTTTTGTTTTTCCTGTTCTTCAGGTTCTTCCCCTCTTCTTCGTCTCCGTATCTTTGTCCTCGCGTGCATTGTTCTGATTTCAAACTCTTTCTTATCTTTCTTGATTTTGTTTTTGTTTTTTTTTTTTTTTTCTTTTCACCTTGGGGTTTCATTCTTTAGCTTTCCTCTAGTTGCTGTTGCTGCAGATCAAGGTTATCTGTCTTTGTTACTTTTATGGGTTATATTTGTGCTTCGAAAAAGAATATGGGATTTGAGAGCGATTACTATAGTTTTAGAAGAAGTCGCGATTCTGATACTTGTAATTTTGGCCTTTTTTTGGTTGATCGAAGGACGCATTTATTTCCATGCTTGTGTATTAAGTTCCTCGCAGGATTGGCTTAGCTTTACATCCGAATATACTTGAGTTATTCGACTGTATTTATGCATGCTTGAACCTTTCATTTTCTGACGTGGGGGGTTAATTTGTTTGTTGATAAATAATGTGCAGAATTTGTTGTAATTTGGAGTGGATTGGCGAACATTTTTTTTTTTTGCACTCGTGAAAGGGTCTCGACTATGCGAACTTCGTGGGCAGATTTAGCTGCAAGCTCGGCGGCTGAGAATGTAGCTGCTGGTTCTGCTAACAATTGTGGTGCTGGAACTACTACAGCACCTGGCCGATCGGCCTATGTTCCACCACATCTGCGGAATCGTCCAGCCTCTTCCGATCCGCCTGCTGCAGCAAATAGTGGGCCTGCTGTGGGAAGCGATCGTTCTGGGCATGTAGGGTCCCGCTGGGGTGGTGGTCCCAGGAACGATTATAATCGTTCTGGTTATAGTGGTGGTAGTCGTGGAGGTAGTGGATGGGGGGGAAGTAGAGGAGGTGGATGGGATCGTGGGAGGGGGGATCGTGAAGTGAATCCATTTGGAGATGAAGAAGATACAGAGGAAGCATTTGGAGAGCAAGAAAATACTGGTATAAATTTTGATGCTTATGAAGATATTCCTGTGGAAACAAGTGGTGAAAATGTACCTCCTCCGGTGAATACATTTGCTGAAATTGATTTGGGAGAAGCGCTCAATCAAAACATTCGGCGGTGTAAGTATGTAAAACCAACTCCTGTTCAGCGGCATGCTATTCCTATCTCCCTTGCAGGGAGAGACTTGATGGCTTGTGCTCAGACTGGATCTGGAAAGACTGCTGCTTTTTGTTTCCCCATCATCAGTGGCATAATGAAGGGCCAGAGTATGCCGAGACCAGCTCGAGGTGCACGCACAGTGTACCCACTTGCTCTTATTCTCTCACCAACCAGGGAGCTTTCAATGCAAGTGAGTTTTTTCTTTTAAAAAATTTATATTTCGTTTTCCGTTGATTATGCAGCTCATCAACTCTTTATTATAATTTATCATTATGAGGATGGATTATTATGTTTTAGATACATGAAGAAGCAAGGAAATTCTCTTATCAAACGGGGGTCAGAGTGGTGGTTGCTTATGGAGGTGCACCAATCAACCTACAGGTTTTGTGTTCCTTTACCCTCTTTCTTCATTATTTTCTATCTATTTGAAGTATTTGAGCCTACAGTGTTGCACACGCACACACACATTTTGTGCCGAAGTACTATTCATGTAGTTGCTGAGGTTGCCTCTGTATTGCATATTTGACTAGCAGTATATTATGAAGGTGAGGGATTAGATGTACTTGTGACTGTAAATCATATCATCACAATCCCGTGCAATCAATGCTACGTGAGCATGAGAAACACGATTGATTATATTTACTTTAGAATGATTTGAGAATAGTCATAAATAGAAACGTTTGTGAGTCTACAAATATAATGTGGAATGGTACTTGATGAGCAATCCTTAACATTGGTTAGTTTTTCCATTGCTGGTACAAGCCCTAAGTTCTTGTCATCTACTGTTTGTTCATGTGGAATCTTATTTTTTTCTCTTATCGTAGGGCTCATTTGTGATGTCATGATCCGCTCAAGTGTCTTGTGAATTTCCTAGTTTATAATTTTTTGTTTGGTTAGCACTATTGATACTTGTTTTTTTTTTTTTTTTTTTGAATCAGCTACGTGATCTAGAAAGAGGTGTTGATATTCTTGTTGCAACTCCGGGAAGATTAGTAGATTTGCTCGAAAGAGCTAAAGTTTCACTGCAGATGATACGATACTTGGCCCTTGATGAAGCAGATCGCATGTTAGATATGGGGTTTGAGCCCCAAATTAGGAAAATAGTAGAACAAATGGACATGCCTCCACCTGGTGTAAGGCAGACTATGCTGTTCAGTGCGACTTTTCCAAGGGAGATTCAGGTACTATTTTTGTATTTGGTATTTGAACAAATNTTTTTTTTTTTTTTTTTTTTTTTTTTTTTTTTTTTTTTTTTTTTTTTTTTTTTTTTTTGAATCAGCTACGTGATCTAGAAAGAGGTGTTGATATTCTTGTTGCAACTCCGGGAAGATTAGTAGATTTGCTCGAAAGAGCTAAAGTTTCACTGCAGATGATACGATACTTGGCCCTTGATGAAGCAGATCGCATGTTAGATATGGGGTTTGAGCCCCAAATTAGGAAAATAGTAGAACAAATGGACATGCCTCCACCTGGTGTAAGGCAGACTATGCTGTTCAGTGCGACTTTTCCAAGGGAGATTCAGGTACTATTTTTGTATTTGGTATTTGAACAAATTTATTTGTCCTGATATATTGTAATTTTTATTGGTATGGCTTTTCCTTCTCCCCATAAACCAAGTACAGTTTTTGTCCTTTAAAAAAAAAGTGCAGTTTTTGTTTTTACATGGTATAGAACTAGGGGAGGATGTTAGAATAATAGAGTTTTACATCCCATACACGTATTTGGGGCACTCCTCTTCTAACATCAAACTTATTTTTTCTAGTGCTCATGGCACATCTTGGCATTTCATAGCAACTTTTGTTATGTCTTATTTATTTATTTTGTGATAAACATTAAATCAGAATTTCATCGATGGTATGAAATTATAAAAGGGCAGCAACTGCCACGGGGGATTGCATTTAGCTATTCCAGTGTGATATTAATGCTACCATGTCTTAATGTTTATCCTCAGAAAAGGTGTAGATCAAAAATACTTTATTATTTTTGTTTTACTTTATTTTGAGTTGACTTTGTTTCTTGCAGAGACTTGCATCTGATTTTCTATCAAGTTATATATTTCTGGCTGTTGGAAGAGTGGGTTCAAGTACTGATCTAATTGCTCAAAGAGTTGAGTTTGTTCATGAATCTGATAAGAGAAGCCATTTATTGGATCTTCTTCATGCACAGAGGGCAAATGGTGTGCAGGGCAAGGTATATATTTCATATTTTCCCCATCACTGTGAGGCTCAGGTGGATCTAGTTTTTGTTTTCACATGATAATTATTTATTTTATTAATTGATCTCTACTTGACCTGTGCTTCAATCGACCTAATATTTCTAGGAAGGATATTGAATTTAGGCGTTGATCATGTATCATGAGTTTCCTAATTGCTAAGGAAAGAAGATTCTTATATAATTTATGTATTGGCAGCAATCTCTTACTTTGGTTTTTGTGGAGACAAAGAAGGGAGCCGATGCTCTTGAACATTGGTTATGCCTTAATGGTTTTCCTGCCACTACCATTCATGGGGATAGAACACAACAGGTAAGTACGTTAGTTTATGACTTATTTAATTATCAAGAATTTTTTTATTGCGCTACCCCATCAATACATGATTTTTTTTCTTGTTTTTAAAGTAATCCCATTATTATAATCAATTAATGATTTTTCTCAATGAAAGTTATAAAATAAACATTAATTGATCGGCTGAATCCTTTGTGCTGGACCATATTAATGCCTGACATTGTTTCATTTATTTTGGCAGTCGCTATGCAGTCTTTAGCCAACTGATGAAATTTATTTAAATAGAAATTACTTGTTGATCTTCCTCTTAAACAGCTGTTCTAATCTTTTCTCCCAGCAAATGTAGTGTCTGCTAGTTTCTTGTTTTAAAAAGAAATAAAAAGAACAGAGAAGGGAAATAAAAAGGAGGAAGAAAGAGCTCTTACCAAAGGAATTATTGGTTCTATTTGTGGTTTAATTTCAACTTGGGAAATTACACAAGATTTTTCTTTTATGGTATTACCGCTATAGCTTGAATTTAAATATAGACTCTACTCATAGCCCATCCCTCCACCAATTACCGTTTCTACCTTATTAACTTTTCATTCTAGAAACTTTAACTTGGGACCATGAAAGGGTATCTCCTAGCATTCCAAACGTCACTTCTACCAACTTCTTTGGCTGTAGCTTCTATTTTATGCTGTTCATCATTTGAAAGTATATGTGTGTGTATGTCTACGTCCGTTAAGAAATATAGAAATCTTTCCATTAAGGAAACAATGTTCTGAACCGCGTGGCCTAGTGGTTTATAAGGGTCATGGGTGTTATAAAGGACTTAGGAGAGAATGAGTTCAATCTAAGTGACTTACCTACCTAAGAATTAATGCCCTACGATTTTTTTTGGTACTCAAACGTTGTAGGGTTAGGCAGGTTGTGTTGTAAGATTGGTCGATGTGTGTGAAGCTGGTTTGGATACTTTTGGATAAAAAAAAGGAGGAGATACTATTTCATTAAACAAGGTGGATTATTGCAATTTGATGGATGAGTTCTGCCCTCATGAGATAGATCCTTTTCTCTAGGGAGAACCTCTAATTACTCAATAGTGTAAAGCTTTTGGTGGATACCTCCTTTCTTTTGTATATTTTGTCACATCTCTGATTGTAAGAAGTATATTTCTCACATCATTGGAATTATATCATTTCCTATCAAAAAGGAAAAAAATGCTTTCAATGCTTTTTTTAAATTATGAAGTCTCTAGGTATGTCGTTTTAAATTTATCCTTTCTATGGGCACAGATCTCCCTCGTTGAAAAAAGTTTCCGTGATTAAACAATAGTTTAATTCAGTCTAAATATGTGATTTATCTTTTAACTTTTGTCAGTTCAAATTTTTATGTTATCTAGTGTACACAGGAGCTTAGTTTTGCATTTGGATAGAAGTTGTAAGTAATCGAAGTTCTTTAAGAAGTAGGTTACAATATTATTGTGCAGTTACAGATGATTTTGTTGATTGATTTCCTATATCATATTTTATGCTTGCATGCAGTGTTGTTATCCCCTACAACGTTCTCCTGATAATTTCATTATCCAGAACCTAAGGTGGTTTCTGAGTTTTAGATTCCTGCTAACTCTACTAAGGTGTGGAAGTTCTGAAATTTGATGTTGAATGTAATCATGGAACTTCAACGGGCTCTGTTTGGTTGTTTGTTTTTTCCATTACTGACTATGGAATGATGCATGCGAAACTTCTCTCTGAAGGTTTTGGATTGCTCTTACGAGAACTAAATTTTCATTGGAACCTTGGATGGTGTTTTAGATGGTGATAGCTCATTTTGATCTTGTCATCTGAGTTGTTTCGTTATCATCTATGCAAACTTTAGATGTTATTGTTACTCACTTCATGTTTCCAAGTATTAAGTAAGGTGTCTTCTACTGGTGAAGGAATAATTTGAGGGTTCTAGCTATTGTTACTGGTAATGGTTTGTTCTATACTCACGCATGCATGAGAGATAACCACATATTATAACATCGTCTTGCATGTAGGGTGTAAATTGTGGTTCTGTTTTATGTATTTATATGTGTTTGCAGGAAAGAGAACAAGCATTGAGGTCGTTTAGAAGTGGGAACACGCCGATTTTGGTGGCGACTGATGTTGCTGCCCGTGGGCTTGACATTCCTCATGTTGCACATGTGGTGAACTTCGATCTTCCTAATGATATCGATGATTATGTTCATAGAATTGGACGAACGGGGAGAGCTGGGAAGACTGGTTTAGCAACTGCATTTTTTAACGAGAACAATACATCCATAGCAAGATCCTTGGCTGATCTGATGCACGAATCTAACCAAGAAGTTCCTGATTGGCTATTACGATTTGCTGCCAGGTCTGCGTACAGTGGAGGGAGGAACCGTCGTTCTGGGGGAGGCCGATTTGGTAGCCGTGACTATAGAAGGGATTCCTCTTTCAACAGGGGTGGTTCTGATTATTATAGTGGAGGCAGCAACAACAACAACAGTGGGGGTGGTTATGGTGGTGTTTCCGGTGGATATGGAGGAGGAGGAGGATATGGTGGTTCAGGGGTGACTAGTGCATGGGACTAACGTGTACGTTTTTAAATTATTGACAGTGTTTAGGTGATGGGTAGAGGAACCCGTTTCTGCCTGAATAGAGTATTGTTTTTTTTTTCTTCGACTATTGGTGTTAAAAAAGTGATTATTGTCAAAACTTATTGTCATTATGGGGGAAAAAAAGGAGACAACGTTGTCCATTTTGGGGCCCATTAGGAATGTAGAGTTGTGTGCAGTGTTTCTTAGGTGTTGGTTAAAATGGTACTAACAAAGTAGGATCACTTTGTTCTTTTTGCTCATCTCTTATCGGTTTGGATAATCTGGTGGGTGGAGAGATCTCAGGGCTTTCCCATTCGGCCGCTTTTGTGTCTTTCATCGCTTAGGCCAAGTTCTTTAAAACCCAGTTTGCTTGCTAGGCCATTCCTCGAGCTTCTTGGGCTATCTTCTTCTTCCCCCTTTCTGGAAGAATTTCATAGTTTCTGTAATATTTTGTTGTTGACCCGAAATAAATTGGAAACCTTCTGTTAGGGCATTATGATTTCAGAACTTAGAAACCAGGTTTTGTTGGGTTAAATTTTCTATTATATACTTCAAAGAATGAAAACTGTTGTACACATTTTAACTTTGTTATCTTCCCAGTTTTGCCACTGTAGTTCAATCCAATTAAGACTCAGTAAATTTCCTCTTTCTGCAACGTTAGAAATTCCATTTCCGGTGGTGGTCAGACAGGTTAAGTTGATTGTCTATGATTTAATGTCAATATTATGTGTGACTAGAAATACGTTCTAATGGTTTTATTGGTTTATTCAATAAAGTCTACTGTATTAATTGAACAAGTAATGATGCCTTTGGATCATAATGGAGAATAGGGATGCCATAAAGCAAGTTTTACCAAACTTTTAATCTTGGAGAAAAGGGAAAGTTGAGAGTCAAGAAAAAGGTATGTACTCGTTTTGGTTGAAATGGCCGTTGGGCAGTTTGCCAAGATACTAAAAAAATCATAAATTTTACAGAATGTTTACATAACTTCTCTTCATCTATGTCCTTGTCATTCTAGATCTATGATTGTACGTATGAAAACTACTTGAATTAAAGTACATTTTGGAGATTGCTGGCTATGTTTACCCTAGATTAAATGTAATCCATCAATGATAATATGAAAAGTGGGTCTTAGTCAGGGTGCACAATTTAATTATGATTGAAAATTACATTGTCCACTACATTTATCGTTATTGTTACTGTTACTATATAAAAATTACAAATTTGTCACAATTTATTAATAGTAACGGTAACAGTAAATTGTGACAGATTTTGTAATTCTAAGTGAATGCGATAAAAAACAATTCAATTATATTTGCGATTCATTCTTATTAAGATGGATCCATCAATAAAATTTCATTACCATTACACTAATTTTCATCATGATTTGGTAAACGTGGCCTCGATTTTTAGCATTTTGGTTTCAGTGTGGTTCCCTCTTTAATTTCTAACATTCTAATTGAATCCACTGGCCAATTGTGATAGCAATGAAGATTAACGTGAGCAGTATGATCTTATGGTTTTTGCGATTTCATATTTAATTAGAGACATCAAAATAAGCTAAGGGACCGGGTCCCTCATTTAATGAATTTGGTTTAGAAGCATTCATATCTTTACATAAACAGTGTCCGTCATGTTTAAAAAAGAGGATACTTTTAATGTCCAGTAAAAATCTTTCACAAACTTTAGAAACTTTCAAAAGAGCAAACAAATAGCAATAAAAACTACTTTCGATTTCGAAGAAATATCCCATAAAGCTAACAGAAAAAAAAGAAAAAAAAAGGATGCTCTACTGAAACTAGAATCATATACAAGCCCACATTATAGCATCTACAAATGCACAAAGCTCAATCATTATAGTGATGATATTTGTTAATAAGGCTATTATTATTGTCTTGTGTTTAATGCTTTAAGTCACTTTCTGTGTGGAAAAATATATAATTTATTTGAAAAAAAAAAGGTAAAAGGGTTTTTGAAATGGGAAATGTGATGAGTGAATCCATGTTTGTGTGTGTGGGTGTGTATATTGTTAAATTATAAAGGAAAAAAGAGAAAGGAAGAAGTAAAATAAAGAAGAGAGAGAGAAAGAGGATTGAATTGAATGACATTGACTTGTCTCTCTCTTCTTTCCCCTAAAAATTGGGTTTTGACCCATTAATGGTAACAACAAAGAGGACCCTTGTCATTAGAGTTTCTTGTCCTTTTGTCAGACTTGAAAATTTTGATTAAAAATTGAAACTTTAGGACCTTAATTGGGACAGCCTCTTTCAAGAAAATGGGTTGGAAAAATCAGTAATTGGGTTTCAAGCTGTAGCTTGTACTCGTTTTGGCTTCAGCTAACTACGGGTCAGGGAAGAGCCGGGGAAACTGCTTTTTCTCTTCCTGAGCCGCAGAGAAAAACAGGATTCTCCTTTCTTTCACGTTTTTTTTAGTCTTTCTTGTTCGTATTTGGTTGATTCTTAGCGGTTTTTGGGGTCAAAAGTTGGGTTCAATTGCCTCTGTTAGATCAGATTCTTGAAGGGTTAAAGTTTTGAGTTCAAATACCTCGTGATCCGACTCTGTTTGTCCTTCTCTAACCTTGATTTGGACTCAGGGCGTGGCTGGAAATTGACTATATGGTTCTTTGCTTTCGAAATGAACGAATCGGTTGAACACTCTTCAAGAGCTCAAAGGGGAATTCGAATTCAAGCTCCACTGGTTAGTCGAATTGAAATATACTCTCTGTTTGTGTCATTTTTCTCGTTTAATTACCTTGCTTTTTCTTATCATTGCTATCCATAGAGTAGCTGAGTAAGTTATCCGTGAAAATTATGAAGTTTTTTCCTGGGTAATTTCGCTTACAAGCGCTATTCTGGGCTTTTCTTGGCCACCCAACTGCTCGCATTTCTTATTTACGATTCTTACTTCGTGAATTTCTGGTGAAACATTGTAATTTGAGAATGAATTGAAGTTTGATGAGCTCGCGATGATTCTCGCATCTTAATTCAATTATTGGGGTTTTCTGCGGTAGGTTTCTGTAAGGTTCCTTGATTGCGCCCCAGTTGAGGAAAATTTCAGATTTTACGAGCGCATCTTTTTTGCTTAATGTTTTCTTCCGTCAGCATTCTACTGAATATTCTAAATAATCTCCTGAGCTTTACTTTAATGCGTTCTGTTGAATGCTGGATCATGTTCTTAATATTCTCTGAGAATTGATTCCAAGTGTGTTAGCAAAGATGCTTGGTTTTGGAGTGAACAGTCAAGTCTCTCATGGGGATTTCGGATTTATTTTCCTATGAATTCTCTCTGGTTTTATTCATTTTCCATCCAATTGTAGAAACTGTAGTTTCTATGTGGTTGGCCCTTTCTTAATGTTGAAGGGAAATGTCAAGTTTTGATGCCTGTCATTCTATTACTTCTTCTGAATTGGAACATGTGAGGAACTTATGAAGGATTATGAAGCATTGAAGTATGAGTGTGAGATCCATGTGAAGTATAAGGAGATCCATTTATTGGTGAATAGGTTTAATTAAAAAATTTGTAAGGTGAACTTTGTAAGATAAATGCAATATTACCTCCGTTGGTATTTACAAAAGAATTCATACCTTGGAGGAAACGGTGTGATGTGCTCCAATCTTTTAACTCATTACTTTTGTTATGGTCCTCCTGGTGGCGTGGTTGGTTCAGAATTCCAATTCTGTAGCTACCATAGGAACTGCGCCCTTACTTCTATTGAACCAAAGATAGAAATTTGGGTGTAATCCCGGGATGAAGTATTGTCCTTTCCAGAAAACTTGGAGACACAAGACCAATTATCCAAATATCGTGGCAAAAGTTCAAGAATGCATTGAATGCAATGCATGATCCACTGATTTTCATATGGGTTACCTTTGTCTTGTTTCTTCCTTTTTAGTAAGTTGTTAAATAATTTCTTTTGCATCTAACTGAAAATATGTTGTAGGTTGATTCTGTGTCATGCTATTGCAAAGTAGATTCAGGCTTGAAAACAGTTGTTGGAGCTAGAAAATTTGTCCCTGGCTCAAAAATATGTATCCAGCCAGATATTAATCCAAATGCACATAGAAGTAAAACTTCGCGGAGAGAAAGGACCCGTGTCCAGCCTCCACTCCTACCTGGTCTTCCAGATGATCTTGCCATTGCTTGTCTGATTCGAGTCCCTCGAGTGGAACACAGGAAACTCCGCCTAGTTTGCAAGAGATGGTATCGACTTCTGATGGGGAACTTTTACTACTCTCTAAGGAAAAGTCTTGGCATGGCAGAAGAGTGGGTCTATGTCATTAAAAGAGAACGTGATCGAAGGATCTCATGGCATGCCTTTGATCCCACCTACCAGCTTTGGCAATCACTCCCACCTGTTCCCGTTGAATACTCTGAGGCCCTTGGTTTTGGCTGTGCTGTTCTTAGTGGTTGCCACCTATACTTATTTGGAGGGAAAGATCCAATAAAGGGATCAATGAGGCGGGTGATTTTCTATAGTGCCCGTACAAACAAATGGCACAGAGCACCTGATATGCTTCGGAAACGTCACTGTTTCGGCTCTTGTGTTATAAACAACTGTCTTTACGTTGCTGGTGGTGAATGTGAGGGGATTCAGAGAACTCTTCGTTCAGCTGAAGTTTATGATCCCAATAAGAACAGATGGAGCTTTATTTCAGATATGAGTTCAGCTATGGTGCCGTTCATTGGTGTAGTTCATGATGGGTTGTGGTTCCTGAAAGGACTTGGAACTCGCAGAGAGGTCATGAGTGAAGCCTATTCTCCCGAAACTAATACTTGGATGACAGTAAGTGATGGCATGGTTGCTGGCTGGCGCAACCCGAGTATTTCTTTGAACGGACAACTTTATGCCTTGGATTGCCAAGATGGATGCAAGCTCAGGGTTTATGATAGTGCAACAGATTCATGGAACAAATTCATTGATAGCAAGCTCCATTTTGGAAGCTCTCGTGCTCTAGAAGCTGCTGCGCTAGTTTCTCTAAATGGGAAGCTTTGCATTATCCGCAACAACATGAGTATCAGTCTAGTTGATGTTTCAAGTCCGGACAAAAGGGTCGAGAGCAATCCTCACCTGTGGGAAAATATTGCTGGGAAAGGTCACTTGAGGACTCTAGTTACAAATTTATTGTCTAGCATAGCTGGAAGAAACGGTTTGAAGAGTCATATTGTGCATTGTCAGGTGCTCCAGGCATGAGAAGCCGAAGGTGGATCGATTCTTTTTTCAACGGTGAAGTGAAAGAGGAAGGCAGAGAGAAACTATTATTTCAGAGAGCTAAAGGAGAGAGCATGGATTTGGTTCAATCAAGTTCTGACTTCTTTAGTTGCCTTCAAAATGCCTAATGGTGAAGCAATTGATTTAGTTACAGGAGGAGGGCTTGGTTCTAGAATTTGCTTTTGGAATGGAGTTCCCAGATAATTTCATTACATTCTTGAACAGAAAGCAAATACTTGTAAGTAAATCTTGTTAATCAATCTCAGGCTAGTTTGTTTATTTTGCGGGGGATCTTATGCTAGTACTATGTAATCTTGGAGATGCCTTGTGAATACAAACATTTCATTAGAATATAAACAACACAAGATTTAAGGCTAATCACGATTAATCAAATCATTGACAAGTTGGTTCCTGGATTTACTTGATGAAGATTTTACAATCGTTATGGTTTAAATGAAATCAGTCTCGTCCACCAATAAAAATTAAACATTTATCATGTGCTAGAATATAAATGATCAATTAAAGGAGATTAAAAGGAAGAAAGCCACCACAGGAACTTATTGAAAGAACTAATTCTCCCAGAGAAATGGATAGTTTAGTGAATCTTTAGCTGATTGCGGAAGTTACTGATAAAAGCTTCAGCTCTTTCATTTATGTCTTCTTTCCCATTCGTTTGCTTCCTTCTGGGAGAATCTTTGTCCTTGTTCTTGCTCTGCACTTGAATGAAAATGTCTCTGCAGCTTTCCATTGCAGTAATGGGAATTGGTATTGTGAAAGAATTAAAAATGATATCAATGGAGTTTGAATGTGGGGGCTGAGTTGCTTGGTTGGTTTGGGAGTGGGATTGCCAATGGAGTTTGAGTTTTTATAAGCAAGTAGATGAGGAAGAGTATAAAATGAAGCTGAAAACAAACGCCAACATTAATATTATTTGGTTTATTGTATTATAAAGTTACTGAATGGAAAAGCATATGATTTGGTGCATTTCGATGAGATATTTGAGTTTCCCACGTGAGATTCGACAAATGATTTTATAACCCTTTTTCTTATGATAGATATTATTATAATATCATTCTATTACTGCTTAACATTAATCACATGCTATAATTTAATTCTCTACTTAATTATTCGTTCGGTACAACAACAAAGTTGACTCTTTTTCCATCTCCTCTGGCTGCTCTCTCTTCTTTCAACTATTAATTTTTTCTTTTGCTGATGTCTAAATAGTAATTTAATTTGTTAAGCTTAAACCTTCAGCAAAGTGAAACTCATTTTAGTCGTCCAGAAGAGGTTGAAATTTACTTATTTTAGGTTTTTAATTTTCCTTCTAAATATACTCGTATCTCTAAGTTTCATAATACTTATTAATATATACATGATGAAAAAAATAAGCCAATTTAAGTTTGTGTAATGCTAAATTGGTTGCATCAGTGAAGTTCTAATTAGCATTTAATCAGTGAAGTTCTAATTAGCATTTAACAGGGATAACGCTTAATCGTTCTCAAAATTTCTCAAGATGTTGCAAACAATTTAGATCAAAGTGAAGTTCTAATTAGCATTTAATCACTGAAGTTCTAATTAGCATTTAACAGGGATAACGCTTGATCGTTCTCAAAATTTCTCAAGATGTTGCAAACAATTTAGCCTCATTGATCGCAAAAAATTCAAGAGATTAAGAAATAGTTAAAATTATTCGAGAGATTAAGAAATAGTTAAAATTATTCGAAAAATACTTTTAATCGTACAAAATCAATTTTATTATTATGAAAAATCTGCTTAAAAGTATAAAACGTTGATTTAAATTCGAGGGATAAAACTCGAATAAAAATGTGTTTCGAAGTTTAAAGAGACCTCAACCATGTCAGAAACTTCCACATTTTTTCTTTAAGTCTTATGATTTGAACGAACATGCAAGTTGTAACACAGCCAAACACCATCAGAGCTTCCTCAAGACTTGAGAATCTAAGAAACATTAGATAATTCAAAAAAGAGTTTCCATGTTTATCCATGTCTCGAGTCATTTTATCTGAAAATTACTCAAAAATTCTTTTATCCTCATCTTAAATTATTGAATTTGAAAATCACTTTGGTGATCTTTAATCATACCAATAAAATAAAAACATAGTATAAAAGGTGATCAACTCATACTATTTAATATAGCATGTCATTCATATGCATTGAGTTATAAGACCCAAGTGCCAAAGTTTTAGGCACTTTTCAGAGGATCAAACTGAAGACACATCACATATGTACTCATATCATAGGTCTTCCAAGATAGACATTTGACATTTTGGTGTCTAAACTGAGACCAGATACCTAAAGACTTCTAAACTTCTTCTTCTTCTGCTCATTTAGATAATGCAGCAAGAAGAACTTCAAGAACTTTGACAAGTGACGACAAACTACTCGGTGATTAGCATCTGGACGTCATCTACCGGCGGCGGGAGCTGTGAGCACCAACGAAAAAGTGTTAGCATGATAAAATGGCTCTCCAAAACATACTCAATCTGTAACATTCTTTTAACTTAATTGCAATAAGTGAAGTCAGCATTTTGAAGCTAATGAAGCATATCGGTGTCTCATCTAGAATTAGAAGGCAAAGCAACACTGTAAATTGTAATTGAGCGTATCTTGCATAATATTCCCCGGAATGAGTCTAATGCCAAAGACCAATATAAATCAACAGCAACATGTTCGAGAAGTTTCCATGTGATCAATCAATTAGCAGCAAGCAATAAGTGAGAGAAACAGTGAGGCCAGCAGCAATGGTTTGGTTTGGTTGTTTTGGGGATATCAGAGGAATTTAAAAGAGAACAATCCAAATGGTTTGGTTCCCTTGGTCATTCTGGGGTTATCCCGACTCCCTTTAGTATGTAAATTCTCTTTTGGCTAATAAATTAGGAAGACAAAAATTCTACCATGTAAGCTTCTCTTCAGTAATGTTCTGAACAAGGCTCTGGATTCACCAGCACTTCCATTCTTTTTTTCTTATGAGTTTAAGAATAGCAGGTGAGAGATTCAACCGTAATTGATGCTTTCTCCACTAAATTATACTCGGTTTGACACTTCATTCATGGATTTTTCATTAAAGGTTCTATTTACAAACCACGTGTAAGAATTAGGTTGAAACTTCTTTTAAACATTCAATAGTCTTCCTGCAAAATGATAACTTCAAGACAAAGGCTGCCCAACACGATGATAACTTCATGACAAAGGATGATGCACTCACCAAAAATCAACACGTCAAAAGAAATATTCCACAAGGATATGAAAGATAAATTTTAAATAAAGTTAATGAAAAAATAGCTGTCGAGGTCTAAATTTTTCTTGAACTAGTTTCTACTAACAGTCGAGTTCATACAGCGATCATGTTCTAAATACAAGATTCCTTCAAACTTCACAGAATCTACCACACTTCTTGAACAAATTACTGTCCAATAATATCAATCATAGGGTTCAAAGCATGAACAAAGCAAAGCGATTAATAAGGGATACCCATGAGTTTATGTTAATCAGGAAAGATAATAACCCCAGATAAGATTATAAAGAAAAAGAAACGCAAATAATAATCGAAAGCTAGAAAGTGTTTGAAAATAGCAAGGGGCGACTGAGAATATACCTCAAGAATCCGCTTCCAGGAGCCAAGAGAAGAGGCCAAACCATCGTCCTGGCATGAGTGGACGGTCTTGAACTGGTCGATGTCGAGCTTCTTGTTGATAAACCCAACTTGGAAGTAGATGTTATCAGAAGGCGGCAAATCGACTCTGATTTCCTTCACATCCAACCAGAGAAAAAATTTCTGAACCTCGATGCCGTCCAGATCAGTGATGGAGCCATATTGGAGCTTCCCAGTAATGGTCTTGTGATAATAAACCAAGTAATCGAAATGGATGTAACAGGGTTTGGCCAAATGAACGACGAATTGACCATCGGAGGAGAGAGAGTAGTCGACGACGGAGTCAGGTAAAAGGCCGCTGGGAAGGCCATATTGGGGGAGGATATCATAGACAGTGGAAGCATTGGATCCTGCTGCAGAAAGAGAAGGACTTGCAGCCAAGAAGACGAAGGAGGTGAAAAAGATTAGACCCAGATGGGATTTTGGGGTCGAAGCCATGGATGGAAATCGGGATTCGAAAGTGAAAGATTTGGTTGAAAAGAAAAGGGGGATTTCAGTTGGTGAAGAAATTCAAATTGATTAGGTGAGGTTTATGGATTTTCTGGAGGAACAGGAAACTCAGCAATGGCGGTGGGGGGGAAAGCGTTGGTTGATGAAGATTGACAAATGTTTAGCGAAAAATCTCGTATTTGTTGAGCGGCTAATTGGCCTTATCTTTCTCACCTTCCTCTTTTCCGTCTAATTCATTGGTCGTGTTTCCCGGTTGGACTCCCAAAAATATCTCTCATACCAAACCAAACACTTAGGTTGTAATTTGGATTTTATTTTATGTTTTAGATAACTGAATTCATTATCTTCTAAATTTTGTGAATTTACCGAATATGATATAATCTAAATCAGAAATATTTGTAAAAATATAGTATGTTTTGTTATAAAATTAGTTATGTTTGTTAGATTAAAGTAATGTATTATAAATTTTATGATATTATTAAAAAAAAAAATTTTTTAAACATAAAATAAATTTATAATAATTTATATTCAACCACAAATTTTTTAGTTACTGGAGATTTATCGGTTACGATTGATAAGTTACTTACAAGTTAATCAATTTTCTTTTATCTCAAAGAAAAAGGGGAAGTTTAGTTAATCAATTTTCTTTTATCTCAAAGAAAAAAGGGAAGTTTTCGAAATTTTTGTTCAATTTTTAAATGTCACTTATTTATGACATTCATTAAATGAATTTAATCATTTACATATAATAAGAATATTATAAGATAAAAGGATGTGAGGAAATCCTCCTTGATGCTCATATCTTTACAACTTGACAGAAAATTTGTAGGGCTACTTTTCACAATTGTTATAATGATAAACTTTAAACACATACATACACATATATGATGCATATGCTTTTTCATTGGAGTTTATATGTATTGTTTACCCTTTATTTTCCTTGGTTTCAATCCAAAAAAATAACCTGTTACTTACATTTTATTTATTTATTTATGTAATACTTTTAATTGGTAAAGTAATTATAATAAAATATAATTTGCCTTCAGTATTCAATTATAACTCCTCTACTTGGTGACGTTTTCCAAATTATTCATCAGTTAGAGAATATTGATTATTTTCTGTAAGTCATGTTCTATGAATGTGATAAACAGATCAAGATTCATATTTTTCCAAATATATTTTTATTTATTTCTTTATTTAAAGAATTGAAAATCCTAGAATTACAAAATAACTCACATTTATCTCTTTATTCCGAAAGATATTATAAGTTTTTTCTTAAACAAGACACAGTGTCATAAATAAGAAAAAAAATTCTTGATAGCAATAAATAAATACACGATATATATATACTATTATTATTATTATTCTTTTTTTATATATATATAAAATGACTTTTTGTCCTTAAATTTGAGTGTAAGTTTCAAAATGTTATATATTAGACCATTTAGTTTAGTAACACCTCTTTCGCTTATAATTTCTTGCTTTGTTATCTATTTTCTACTAGTGTTTTCAAAAAATCAAACTAAGTTTTGAAAACTAAAAACTAGTTTTTTAAGATAATTTTTGTTTTTGAAATTTGGCTAAAAATTTAATTATTTTACTTAATAAACATAAAAATTATGGTAAGAAATTAAAGAAAAAAATAAATTTAATTTTCAAAAACCAAAAATTAAATGGTTACTAAACATGCCAACCAATCCTTGAGTTTTGAGTTTGTGCCTAAGTTTCAAAATGTTACTATTTTTCCCTTTAATTTGAGTTTTGTTCCAATTTGATCCCTATCTTTCAAGATTTTTACTTTCAATCTCAATTTTCCACTAGATAGTCACGTAGAGTCTATAATACATGTTAATGTCTATTCATAAATTTAAAATAGTTATAATTAATTACGTTTTATTATTTTTCATCACTATTAAAATTAATTTTAAATATCAACGTCTTAATTGTTTTTAGGATTTTTTTCCAAATATAACAAAATGAGCAAAAATGTTTACAAATATAGCAAAATTTCACTGATAGACTACTATCATTTTCACTGTCTATTATTGATAGACAATGACATTTTGCTATATTTGAAATTTTTTCCAACAATTTTGTTATTTAAAACAATTATCTTTATTTTGAATTAATTATTAGACAATTAATGTCAATGACTAAAAATAGTATTTAATGAAAAATTAAGACTAAAAGTGTAAATCTCAAACCCTACCAATTAAATTAGAATAGAAACTTAAATTCCAAAATTAAAAGTGAAATATTTTGAAATCTAGAATCTGAATTAAAATCAAACTCAAAATATTTAAAAAGTAGTGGACTACCAACCATATTAATATTAATATTATTATTTATTATTATTATTTTAAATAAAAATAGACTCAATGTACAACTTATTTTTATTACGTGCCGCAACATTAAATCAAATGAGCGACCAACTAACCTTGATGTTCTCTCAATCACTTTGTATGGCCCCTCGAAATTTTCGAGAAAATTGAGCCTTCCCCTTTTCTTTTTCTTAGAAAAGTACAATTACTCTATACGCAACCTAATAGATAATAATCACAGAAAAAAATCAGGTACAGTCAGATTAGACTCACCTATCCGTTAGATTTTGTGTCTTAAAATTCATAATTTGTAAACGATAAACATAATCTATTTTCAAAAAAGTTAATATTAAAGTTTATTCAATATAGATGATATTGAACATGTAAGTTACGTATAAATCTAAATCTAATAAACTACGAACTCCTAGATTTAGCATCAATACTTAAACTTTATGTGTAGACATAACAATGGATCAAGTTTAAGTAAAAGTCAAAATAGTCTATAGTATATGATAATACTTGTTACCTTATCATGCGAGTGGGGGCATCCTATGTAATGAGTTTGTATAAGACCAGACCACGAGATAATCATTTTTACTTTACAAAACGTCGTTTTACCGTTAAAATTGATTATTTAAAAAATGATGACCTAGATAACTCGATCTTACTCCTGAGCTAATTATGAACTCTTGTTTATTCGAAATTATCTTTTAATCTGCATGGGTGAGAGTGACCCAAGTTTGCCGACTCAATAAGCCTGCCAGTTTAGGGATAAAACCAGGTAGATAGCTGGAGACATAATCTTGCGAGACAGAATTCACTCCTACATGATTCTAGGATAGTAGAGAAGTTGTTCCCTTAAGTACTGACTCTGAGTCTTGAACAAGGGGTCTCACCCTCTCGTTGCCCAGAGAGGGACTCGGTTTGGTGGTTGGACCACAGACTAATTGTTCATTAGAAGATCAGTGGGACTTAAGGGATACGAAGTAATTATAAGGGTAATAATCTTGACCAAGTTATAATTACGAACTTGTGAATGATCGACTTACTAATTATGGTTATATCAGGTGGACAACAATATATCTATAGTGAGGAGAATACAATTATTGGGATGTAGTTGAATGTTCTGGTAGTTAATGAATGTTAATTAGCTAGGTTAAAGAATTTAGCCAATTAATTTCAAATAGTTGGGACTCATGATCTCTGTAGGTCCATTAAGTCACTCATATCATACTAAAGCTTAGAGCAATGTAATGAGTGAAATTGAAACGTTTGAATTCGGTTTAGGAAGTAAGTATTAATTATATGATTTCCTTATCGTTTAATTATGAATTAAAATGTGATTTAAATATTATTCACCTGAATAAAGATTACTGGATTAGGAAAAATCAAGATTTGTGAAAAAATTATTAATTAAAATGTTTAATTAATTATGTGAATTAAGTTTATTTAATATTTTAATATTTAATATTAAATTAATATAATTAATTTAAAATGTTTAATTATTTTTTAATTTTATTTATAATTAAAAAAGGAAATTCATTTTTTAAAACTGAATTTTGAAATTGAATTTTGCTTGAATTTTAGGTGGAGGTGGGAGTTACACAATTCTTGGTTGAACCTCGTGAAAATACCTCAAATTCCACTTAATTAGTCACCTATTTGATGTCAACTTAACATTAAGTTGATTTGTATGATTTATTCTTTAAATAGAAGTTGAATAATATCAATTATTGATTGGTGAACGTTGACAATTCGAATCAAATGTTCCTAAAAACTCTCCAACTCCAAACTCTCTCTAATCTCTAAATTTACTTCAAATTCACCACAATTTGGATTCCACAATCCATTCTAAGGCCAAATATTAACAGGAAGACTCTAGTGGTGGTCTACGAGATGTTCGTGATCAAATACAATAAGAGGATAACTTCAATTTTGAGTTACACCATGTAAGTTTCAAAACTCTATTTTTAGGTTTATGAACAAATATGTTTAATTCATAAAATTGATGTAGTTAGAGTGTTTTAGATTTAAATTGCTTATACTTGCATGTTCTTTATTCTTTCACTGTTGTACTGTTGCACCCAATGAAAAATTGTCATGTAACAATTATTTATTTTTGTTTTGTATGTTAAAAAAGAGAGAATATAAACTTAAGTGCAACCTAGACTGATTTTAAATAGGACCGATAATTAACAAAATTTTAGAAATTTTATATAAGCAACAGTTATAAAACAAACCACATTAAGAAATACAAGGGTCATTTCAAACAATATTTTGTGTGAAGATAATTATAAAATTAATATTAAAGCATACAAGAAATGATTTTATAAATAAGTAATGGAACATTTTTATTCTTTGGAAGAGTAATTAACAAGTGAAATTAAAAAAGAACTACCAAATACAAGTGAGTAGAAACGATGAAGTGAAAAACCAAAGGAGTATCTCCACACCCAACCACTGATTCCTCCTCGTTCCACCATCATTTTTCGCTTCCGAATTTTTCGTCGAATTCCCACTAGCTGCAACAAACAGAATATTCCATACCATGCATTAACGAGTTTCTCTTTTTCAAAAATATCTATTTTTACTAATTAGAAAAATTGTTATCTACTCATTGCAATTACTTTAAAAGAAAAATATAAAAAATAATTTAAAGAGAAATTATTTTAAATGACAAAATTACTGAAAATATTTACAAATATAACAAAATATCACATATTATATATATATGATAGATGATGATAGTCTATCAAAGCCTATTTGATAGTAGTCTATCAAAATTTATTATTATTTATTACTAATAAACAATGACATTTTGTAAAAAAGAATTTTAAATTATACCAACAGTAGCGGGTGCTGAAGTAGGGTTAGTTCCCTTGGTGTTCGACCCCAGAAAATCCTTAGCCTCTGGCGAGTTTGGCGGCAGATGGAGAAGCCCTATAGTTCACACATGCACCCATGAATTATCAAAATATATATAATCTTTGAATCAGTTAATAAATTAAAAATAAAGACAATATTTGAACGCATACTACGACAGTACTATGCTCCTCTCATTCATTATTATGAATCTATCTTCATAAATATTTTAGACTCTACATTAATGTCATTGGATCCTACCTTATTTTAAAAGAAGCACGTACATGTTGACATGACACACAATAAATGAATGTAGTAGCATCTCAATACAATGAATAAAAATATTTAAAGGAAAAAAGTAAGAAGGATTTACATAATTTATTGGCATAAAGAATAAAAATAGGTAAAATGGAAGATGTAGCAAGTATTTTTGTTTAATTTGTTATGAGTAAGATTAAAGTAAAGCATACCGATGCATTCTTTGATGTCGGCAGGGGCGTGGCAAGCAGTAGGAAGTCCAAGAGCAAGTGTTAGATTAACTTTGAGACCGAGGCTTGGGTCGTCACGGTCCTTAATCAACACACAAAGACATTTCTTACTCTTTTCAAGCACAAGCTTGAGACCACTGCAGCAGTCGGGCGTGGGAGCCTTGGCCTCGCCGCCCACGTAGGGCAGGCAAGTGGCGAGACCAACCACCTGGTCCGCGCACTCCGCCCTGTCCTGATCTATGTTGGAGCTCACGAAGCCCAGAAAAAGCAGAGCCATGGCGCAGGAGAACAGGCCAAGCAAATGAACGGAGGCGGCCATGATGGTAAAATTAAGAATTGAAATTTTTGGTTGGCGATGGACAGAGTGTGGAGTGGGGAAAGGAAAGGGCAAAGTGGGGGGGGTTTTTATGGTGGCATGGTATGGCGGATGGGAATTAAAGGAAGTGGGTGTGGTGATTGGTTTAGGAGTTAATGATAGCCACTCTCATACGTTGTATTGTAATTATATTATTGGACTCCCCCATCTTTTTTGCCATTATATTATCTATTATTAATTACCCCTATCTCTTTTGGTAATATCAACTCCTTTCAACAAGAGTAGCCTAATTAGAAATATGATACTGATGTTATTAAATCATATCATATGATATTAAATTTTCCTACCCCATTCACTTAAGGTTTTGAGTATTCTCCACAATTATTCACTAGATCAGAAAATGATCGTACGTTATCAGTAGTTGAGTGCGAGTTAATATGTTGATTGAGTTTGATAAATAAGAAGAGAGAATAGAGACATGTTGAGAATTTAAGGACAACTATTAGGAGGGAAAAGAAATAAAATATGTTCATTAACACATTTTGTAGCGATGGTGAAATTTTGTTGATCTATTATATTTTACTGTTCAAATTAATTTATTTGTTGTGATTAGTTTTAAGAGCTAAAGTTCTCTATGGGCGAAGATGATATTACTTTTTCGACATTTTTGGTAATTGACGATTAAGTTGTTTTGCTGATAGTTTTATACCGAAAGATCTCAATTTTGGGACTTTGTGAGATTTTATACTTTAACGTGAAGTCTTGAGTTTTGGATGGTTGCTGAGATAACCGGCACAAAGAATGGAAGAAAAACAAGAATTAGTATCTATATATAAAGATGAAGTATCTATATAAGTTTATTTAAATGGGTCATTTCTCAATTGAAGAAAACTTTTCTAAAAAAACTAAATTATATGGTTGTTGAAATTTCTTATATTTATGTTCAATCGTGCTCAAATATGATAGAACTCCTTCGATTTAATTGAAAATTTTATATTTAATAATGGAAGAAATTTTAGAGATTAAGAAAATGAAACCATGAGCATAAAGAGGATATCGAAGAAGAGAAAAAAAATGATAGATGGAAGAAGTGCAAGACCATGAATTGAAGCAGAGCAGAGAGGTAATCTAATAATTAGTTTCCGTGCAAAAATAATTATATTAATTTAGGGTTAAAAATATTATAAATAGGGTACATTTATTGTTTTGATGTGGACTATACTTTGGCATTATCAATTAATTTTTCACTCTGATTGTTAGGTTTGAATGGCACATGGAGGTCCATACATACTATAGCCCTAAAGGCTAAAGAAATAAAAAGCACAGGACATATGTATAGGTTAATTAGGCAGCCAATATGTTTGTGTGTGTGTGTAATAATATTGCACAGCTGCAATTAAAAACCTTGCAACTTTCAACTACCTAAAAAGATGGTGTTGCAATCAAAATTTACTATTGGTATGATTTATTTTTGGTCGATTTTCAATGGACACCTAATTCAATTATCACAATGTTGCTTTCCATATCCATTTCTAATATTCCTTAAATTCATAAAATTGGTTCTTATAGTTACATTATTGCTGGTTTGGTACTCATATAACAACGCATAATTCATTCAAAAATTCAAATTCTTACATTATTCTGAAAATTGTGATTAAAAAGTTACCATTTATTAATTGTTATAAAAAAAAAAAAGAAAAAAAAGAAAGGAACTTTTTGTTGATTTGGTTTTAGGTTAATATTTTATATATATATACATATAATACACATGAACTATGTAGGTGATTTCAATTATAGTTTTAAACTTTGAAATGTCTCATTTTAACATTTGAAATATTGAGTTTGTTACAAAATAACTCTTGTAGGTGTTTGTGTTTGATATTCATAGATAGAAACTTTGTATCTATTTATGTGAACAAATCTAAATACGTGTACAAATAAAAAGAGAAATAAACACACGGTTGGGTATATATGAATCATATCTATTGTTATCTTCTCTCTTTTCAACTCTACACTCCTAAGTACTCTGTTTGGTGACCATTTGGTATTTTATTTCTCGTTTTTGAAAACTATGTCCATGGACGCTCCATCCAACTCTAAATTTCTTGTTTTGTTTTCTACCTTTTTACCAATATGGTTTAAGAAACCAATTCAAAATTTGAAATTAAAAAAAAAGGAACTTTTAAAAACTTGTTATTGTTTTTTGAATTTGGCTAAGAATTCAACTCTTATACTTAGAAAAAATGCTAATTATTGTAATTTTAAAAAACCAAGAACTAAAAAGACGAAAACAGTTACCAAATGAGAACCCTAATTATTCGTCCTTTCATTCATGTTTTTTTGCTAATTCTAAATACCAAATTTATTCTTTGTATATGTTGGTACCAAATTTTGGACAAGAAAACATGCACCCAGCCTTCACATGACATCAATTGTAAATTTGTAATTTGAAAAAAAAAAAGACTTGCAAAAAAAAAAAATTTGAAATGGAGAACTCTGTAATGGAGAAGTCAAAACATTTTTTTTTTTTTAAAAAATTTAGTTTAAGACCCAAATCTCATATCAAGTTCTAGTTATCTCATATGGAGTTATGTATTTATATGGAGAATGAGATGAAACTTATTTTTTCTCTCAAAATTGGATGAAATTAAATTTTCTCTATACTACATAAGTTTGGATTAAATTTGATTGGATAAAGAATTAGCTAACACCTAAACTACAAAAGTCTTCCAAAGTTGTTAATTTTCAAATTCAAAGTCTATTATTAAAACTAATCCATAATTTAGGGGTATGGTTGATTTTAACCATTGATTTTTTTCAGAACAATGAGAATAAGAGCTGGCACGTAAAACAATAGTAAAAAACATCTTTGGGTTATTTATTATTTATTACTTTTTTTCAGTATAATGTTTGGTTTAGATAATTGGAAACCTGACCCCCACGAAATGTGTATTGTGTAGATCCCAAACAAAGACGGACAATCCATTAAAACTAAAAAAAAAAACGAAGATATGATTGAATTGAATACATTTTACATTATTTCATTTATTTATAATAAAAGAGCCAACAATTTTCAACAAAATAGATCGAAATATGTATTTGGCGATGGCGTGGACAATTCTGGACCGTGCATTTCGTACCAACTTAGTAAAGAGAGAAACACCATGAGTTTTGAGACGATTTTATCTAGACGTAATAGGAAGAGCAATAAGATTGTACCTAAATTATCTACTCTCTTTTTTTTTTTTTTTTTAGTCACACAGAACAATTATTTTTTGGACGGATAGATAATGGCAGTCTCGTTTTATATATATATATATATATATATAAAGTGGGTCATACTATAATTTTTTTCGTGAACATCAATAATTATAAGTACTCAAATTCTTATTTCAATTAAATTTCATTTTAATTGTGTACATTTATAGCCTTACTCAGCTTGAATTATTGTTGTCTGCAACACTAATTTGTTTTTTAGTCAAAAGACTAGACAACTACAAATTTGCATCATGAAATACAATCATAGAAAATTATTGCCAATACATTTTGACATCGACGAATACTTGAGAAAGAAATAACCACAAAATCACTGCCGAGGTACATTGAGTATTTATGGCATAAACTATAAAACTAAATTTTCAACCAACGTACTTAATGTATGGCAGACATGATTTCACCAATTATTTATAGTTCAAACTATTACGGTGAATGCTAAAGGTACAAAATTTTGTTGGTCCCTCAATCATAAAGTTTTTTTCCCTCATTATTTTGGTCCAATTTTTTTTTTTAATCTCAATATTTCAATTACCGTTTTGAATTTGCCTAAAGGATAAATTAGAATATAGAATAAATAAATAAACAAACAATATATCTAACATAAAATTAATTAAAGAAAATTATTTTAAATAATAAAATTGTTAAAAACATTTACAAATTATAGTAAAATATCACAGTTTATCTATTGATTTTTTTATTTTATTGTCTACGTTTTAGGGTATTTTTAAAATTTAAATCAAATTGTAACAACTAAATTTTTGAAAAAATTATTTTTGTATTTTAAATTTAACCTAGAATCCACATATTTAAATATAAAACATGTAAACCGGATAGTAAAAGACAAGCACAATTCTCGAAAATAAAAAATAAATTCATTCACTAATTTCTAATAAAAGCAACACAAAATATGTCTACACTCACTCAGTACATATCATCGAAACTTACACGAAACTGCACTCAATTCATATACAAAAAGCGCAAGTGAAGAGAGAATATATGGTTAAATTTCAATAAAACTCCTATATATATGTTTCATAATTTACTAAGAACATAAGAATATTATTTTTTAGCCATTCTTCGACAAAAAAGTCATCAAAATGCCTGTAAACAAAATATATCAAAAATGTTTTCCAAAACGTAAAAGATAATATACTCATCAAACCTAGGTAAAATATTGCTATACTCATACTAAATCTAGAAATTAAAAGTTTATAGTAAAAATATTATTATTTCTCCTTGAAAAATGTGGCTGAATGAACTTGGGTCGAAGTATTATTTGGGCCAAGGGGTCTCTGCAGTATAAGAAGCTGAGGCCCATGGATGTTGGATATTAACCGGGTTGGCCCAATAAGGTGAAAACAAAGGTACCGCGTACCGGACACCGGGCGGGAGAAACCTTGTTCTGTCTTAAGCCATTTCCCAGAGCACTTGCTTTGCTTATGTGCAGCATTTCTTCATTGTGCGTTCAATTCTGAAGAAGATAGCGGTTCAGGTACTTTCATTTTTCTTTCGCCTACTTTTTCTTTGGTTGTTGAGATGATTTGAGTATAGGAAAGAAGAAAATTAAAAAAAAAAAAAAAAAAAAGGACGTTAATCGTCAAATTCTTAACCCTCTTCACCCCTGTGCAACTGCAAAATAAGCAACAAAGTTGTATTTTGCATCATCGTTTCTTATTAAGCTATGTAATTCCCACGGGAGCAACAAAATTTGAAGCAGTTTTTTTTGTCTAATTTCGTTGTCTTTGAGACTAGCAGCTAAGATTTGCAATCTGGGGGGTGGAGGTGTTTTCTTGTAAATATAACATTTCCTAACTTCATGAATCACGACTAGAAACTATGGCGTTCTAGAGAGTGTGTCAAATGTGATTGTAATATTTGACGTGCGATGTGGAAAAAACAGTTGTTCACTGTTAATCGAAGCACAGTTTAGTTTTTTTGCAGTGGTCATTTATGTTTCGACTGGTAAATAGGAAATTTGTGAAGTCTTGTTGTTTAAGTTTGCATTATATGCTGGAAATATCTGGGATTTTTTTGTATCCACTTGGGATCTGAGTTTTGCCCTTCAAATAGTGAAAAAACTTTCGCTGAGATGAATGATTATACATGATGGCTACGCGAAGTTACAACTTAGGTCAAGA
Source organism: Citrullus colocynthis (assembly GCA_031780015.1). Classification (NCBI taxonomy): domain Eukaryota; kingdom Viridiplantae; phylum Streptophyta; class Magnoliopsida; order Cucurbitales; family Cucurbitaceae; genus Citrullus; species Citrullus colocynthis. The sequence continues at coordinate 2,241,858 of QLSR01000217.1, read as the reverse complement.
AGAAGATAAAGAAGGCTCACTAAAAAAATTACAGAAATCGTATTAATTGTCAAGAATCAGAATAGAGGGAAACTAAAAAAATATATATACAGTACAAAGATAAAAATGGATGTATAGAAACGAACCTAGCTCCATATCCTTTTCCATGATCTCTTTACACCCAAAAAAATGTCCTGCCTACTTCTGTCGAACCAAAGAGTATCAAGTAGAAAAATAGAAGAAGAAGAAAGAAAGAAAGAAAGAAAGAAAGAAAAGAAACTTTTCAGCTCAATTCCTAAGGACTTCCTCAATACAATTATACAATACCGGAGATTCAAAAAAATGTTTTCGGTCATAGTACAACAATCAGGATGGAATCTAATGCCACCTTAATATTCTAGAAAAACCTCCCTCAAAGCTTCACTATGAAGAGACATTCCAAAAAAAAAAAGTGATAAAAGCCCTCTAATGTAGTGCACCATGAATAATCCTATAATGCTTGCGCCATAGTTACAACAATGTGGCTCAGGAACCAAGGAGGAAAAACCTTTAAATGGAGTGTTGTTAATCCTCTGATGCGAGGTGCCAAGATAAAAAGCTACTCTTTGGGATTTTGACCATCAAGAACCACGCACTGTAGTGGGTGTGAGAACAAGAGAGGAAAGTCAGAAGGTGGAAGATGAAAATTTTACACAAGAAAGTGCTTGAGGATTCAAGACCTAAGATGCCTATCCATAGATATTGGAACCAGATGAACTTCTTGGACAAGGGAAAGAAGGATAATTTATTGGTAGCCTCCCTATTGGATATTGCTCTTATAAACCGAAAGTGATACACAGAGGGTTTAGTGAGTTTAGCTCAACGGTAATTGTCATGACCTTCTTTCCTAAAGTTCGATGGTTCAATCTCCCATTTCCTCAGTTGTTGTACTAAAAGAAGTTAGACAAAGGGTTTAAGATCATGTTTTGTGTAATAGCTTAATGATAAAAATGTTGTACATCAATATATTTGTTTTTTCTAATATCCATGAGCGTCGGATATTGGAGTTGATGCAAATTACCAATTCCTATTCCCCCCCCCCCCCCCCCCCCCCCCCCCCCCCAAAAAAAAAAAAGAAAGAAAAAAGAAGCCGCAAGAAACTTACTGAAATATTCATTGGGAAATTTTTCCTCACCAAATTCCCTGTAGGGTCTAAAATTCTGAAGGTGAACTTATGCAAATAGTTTGCTGCATAGAATTTGATTTCAAGAAGTGCCTTTTACTGACTCATTGTTTAATGAACAGAATATTCTTCCCGTAAAAAAGTTTGTGGTTAAGTTACCTCATTATATGTATTGATGTATCTGGCGTCATGTCTGATTTTTCCATGCATTGATACCCCCTAGATATTTACCACATGCCATTCTGTGACCTGTTATAAAATATTATCATCCACAGGTTCATACGAGTTTTTTTTGTTCGTTTGATCTCTTATTCAGGAATACTTTACACAGAGTGTAAAGGAAAATTTTGAAGGTTATATGTAGTCATTAATTTCTCATTTATGCTATATCATAGGTTTTTAAGTTGATTGGAGAACGAAATGAGTACAGAGGTTGAAAAGACATCTCATATTGAATCGAAAAATGTGAAGATGTCTGGAGCAACTAATTCTTCTGCTGCACCTGTGGGAAGCCAAAAGGTATCCATGTTTGCTGCAAAGACTGGGTTTGTTATACCAAAAAACAAACTTTCGGGGTCTTTGGTTCCCATCTTTCGGGTGAACAAAAAGTTGGGAGGGAATGAATCAGCTAATGGAGAAAATGATAAACAAACCCAAAGAAATACAAAGTGGGGTCCTGATTTAACACAAGATACTGCAGTCAGAAAAGGGAGGCTCATAGCTTATCAGGTATTTGTGGAGCTCTTTCTCTTTCCCACCCCGCACACTTTTTCATGTATCAGTGACATGTGTTAAAGTCACAACTCACAATCAATAGAACATGTGTATTTCCCCTTTTATCTTGTGTATTTTGGGAGCTTTTCAAGTGCCACACTTTACCATTACTGTGGGAGTTAGTTTATTTTATGTACTATCTGTGGGATAAATCCTTGCTCATATCTCAATCCTAAAGCCTTTACTCTTCTAACCATCACTTTAACTTCTGATATTTAGGATGACGATCTGCATTATTAATATCCCATGCAACAGTTCTTGCTTTAGGCTTTAGCATTAACTTAGTATTAAATACGCCAATAAACATGGCTGGTATGGTACCATTTATGGATTAGAAAAGGAAAGATTTTAACTTTCTCTCTGAACGTTGTTTCTTTTTCTTTTTTTTTTTTTTTTCTTCCTTAAAAAAAATCCTCTCTGAACAGATACTGCTTCCTTTTTTTTAATTTCTGTTATTACTTTTCTTTTTTAATAGATGTTATTCTTTCAAAACCTTCTTTGACCTAGTTTCATTAAACAGTTGGATATTCTCAATTTTCTACCATTGAATTTCCAATTTTCATATCTGGTGCTAAAATGTCAGTGTCTTCTGTGTGACTGTTTCGCATGGAAGATTCCCATTCCAGGTGCTACTTAGTGACATAACTGCCTCTATGGTTATACATATTTTGAGCAGACTCGATTGGAACAAATCGTGGAACTCCTTAAGTCTGGAACTTTGGAGGTTCCAAAGACACAAGATTCGACATTAGAAGGTGAGAATGTACAGGATAGTTCCCCTGGACCCCAAGCGAATAATAGGGTAAGTTCAGAGCTCATTTAAAGAAAATAAGAACTATAAAAATGAACTGTCATTATTTTTGTATGATTTTGATGTATGCCTTCTTCTGAATATACAGATGCTGTACAATGAACTTTTGGAACTTGAAAAACGTGAAGTTATTGGTATGCTTAGTTACTGACTTGATTCTATTATGCCCTCAAATCGAATTTTTAAATGCTATCAATAGAATTTTTCTTGATGATACAGGTGAAATACTAAAACTGAATCCAAGTTATAAGGCCCCTCCTGATTATAGGCCCTTGTTGAAAGAGGACAGGTTACCTCTCCCGGTAAGATTGGTCTTGCATTACTTTTCTTTTGCGGTTAGTAACATCGTAGAAACTAGAAACATATTGACCTTTTATTTTATTCACTCTGACTCTCAAGGAAACTAGAAACATATTAACATTTTATTTTAATCACTCTATCCAATCACCCATATGTTATTTGTCTATCATATCTTTCCTTTTTTGCACATAGGATGAGGCTCGGAAGGATATTTATGTTCTTTTTCTTCTTCTAAGGGAAAAAGAAAATTTCCGCTGATGAAATGAAAAATTACTAGAAAGTAGCAGGAAGGATATCTAATTATAGTACTGTTATTCTTGTTTCCACAAGTCAATCATGATATTACAATATCCCCCTGGCCCCTATTCCTTGAGGATCATTCACTTGATTTTATAAAACGAAATCATGCTGGAAGATGTTTCCATTTAGCATCTAGTGAACTTATTAGATGTTAAAGTTAAACAAACCTTCCAAGGAGGTGCCGAAGGATTTGTACACATGACCTAGTAGTTATAATTGAGGACATTTTATTATGATTCTCTACTTAAGTTTATTTCCAAGAACTTATTAAATGAACAAACTGCTGCAAAAAAAAAATCTGAATCACGCAATTGTATGTGTCTCTGACATTTTTCAACAGTCTTGTAACTTTAGATCACTATATTGAATGGTTATCAGATGTCCCTGCAGGGACCCCTTATTGAGCTTTCAGAAACAACAAAATCTTGCAACAAGCATCTCTAAATTTCTCTATGGACGTTAAGTAACAAAAATTCTACCAGGCATCTTTAAATCTCTCTATGCACGTTTCAACACAAAATATCCATCAAGCAGAGACTGAATTGGATTGGCCCCCATATTTGATTTAGTAAACTTCATATTGTGCACCTTTTTAAGTTGCTAAAGTTCCTTGTACTTTTCATTCTTCTGCGACAATTTGATTTTCCGTGAGACCTCTAGTCCCTTCCCAATCATACCACGCACCCTCCCTCATAAAACCCATGTAGGCTCTTGACTCCTACCACGTTCTCTTTCATTCTCTACAACTGTTGTGCCCACAGATGTTAAATATCCAAGTACTACCTCCATCCCCCGTCGAACAACTTTGATGAATGTAATGTATTATTTTATGAACTCAAATTGCAAAAAGAAATGACATTAGAAATAATTTGAATTAACAAAAAATTAGAAGCAAGACCTAGTCCTGCTAAAGGCAATTTTAAAAAAGAATTAAAAGTAGAAGTTAAACCAATCGCTTTCAATGAATTTCTGAAATCCTTAAAATAATTTTGGATATTTGAAAAGTTTGTCCAAAAACAATTCCGGATCAACATCTTTATCATATCTTGGATAAAAACTTGATTTGTAGATGCTATTAGTTTGCTCAGGAAGGTCGATGGATGTCAAAGCTTGAACTTTCAGTCTGAATCTCAAATGAAAGAATAATACTTGCTCTCCATTTGTGTGGAAATTGCGTCCAAATAGTTAAGGGGGCAGGGGATAAAAGACAGGATGAGCTCACTTAATAATCTTCTCCAACGTGATAGTTTAAAGTGCTCCAGTACATTGGAGATTTTGCTCAGTCATTCATTGAGTTCCCTCTGAGATCAGTTTAAGCTATTATTTCCCTAACCTGCTGAATTTACCTTGTAGGTTAAAGAATATCCTGGTTTCAACTTTATTGGCTTAATATATGGCCCGAATGGTGAAAATCAAAAGCGATTAGAAAAGGTAAGAAAGTCATTTTAGGTCATGAGATGTACTAAATATTATTTTCCTTTTCATCAACTTTTAATAGATATGTTCATTTACCAAACATGTCAGGAAACTGGAGCCAAAATACGAATTTGTGGTATTAAAGCTGGGACTGGTGAAAAGGTGATCCCTTTGACCAAGAAAGTCATAACTATGGTCGATACCAGTTATGCACTGTCTGGCATGTCAACTTCGTTTTAGTCTTTTCTTCTTACTGCAAAGTAAACTAAAGGACCGTAGTTTTAGACTCTTGGGAAATGACTTGTCCCCAAGAAGGAAAAAATTTCAAACTCTGCAATAGAGTATAGACCCTCGTTTCCCCTGCAAGTGGAATGCTGCCTTAATAGTAATAATATTATGTAGTATCTCTTATATTTTGAATCTTTGATACATATCCTTTTACTGACAGTTTCTTATATATATCCATTTCTTATCAAATATATATAATATATATTTGGAGTCTTTGATTATTAAGTGTCCTTACATATACATGACCTTACTTGAACAAGGTCTGTTCTATAGGTTATCAATTGTGTCCTTGAATTCTAAGAATGTCCTTACATATACCATGACTAATTTCAGAAGGTGGTTGCCTTAAACAACATTTCGCTGCCAAATTTGATTGGAGCCCCTTTATATTCTGGTTTGAACTTTTTTTTTCCCTCGTATTCTTTCATGTTTGGCTTTTCATAACAAAGAAAACTAAAAAGAAAGAAGATTTGGCTGTCAAGAATCTACCTAAAAGTCTCTGTTACCTTTTCACTTGTTCAAACGTCCACTAGATTAACCTATGATGGTTAATTTTGGCTATAAGTGAGTATGGTTTTTGAGCATCTCTTTGTAAGTTTGAAGACACCTCAAGGCTTTTCACTAGATATGGTTTATTTTGTTTATAAGTGAGAGTCTGTTCTTTGAGAATCTCAATCTTTCCATAAGTTTGAAGACACCCATGTCTTTTTAATTTACCTATGGTTTGACTCTTTGTGTTCCCTACCCCTATTCTTACAGGACGAAATTAAACCAACTGATGTACACAGAATTCATAATGCTTATGAAGAGCTGTATGTTTACATGTCAGCTGATACATTCGATAAGATCGATGCTGCAATTTCTGTTATAGAACTCCTAATCACCTCAATATCGGTTAGTCAATTGCTTCAAGAAAAGAACTAATCTCCATGGTTTTCGTCTAATTTGATATAATTTGTGTTCATTATCTTTAACTCCTTGACTTCTTCTCACAGGGAAATCTGGCCACTGTTTCCACATCGTCTGATTTGTTGTCTACAGAGGAAAGTTCTTGCAGCCGAGCTGAGGGTACTATAGTCTCAGATATGGGGCAGACTCCTATGCCGAACAAGGGGGTTATGCAACAAGGGCAAGTTTACACGCCAACTTCATTGCAAGGGCAGTTTCATTACCCTAATACTTGGCCTTCTCACAATTTAACGCCATCTCCTGGATTTATTTCTCCACAAAATCCTCCGCCATCAGTTATAAGCAATCCAATCCATTTGTCAACACCCAGTTCAAACATATCTAATGTACCATCATCATTTGTGCGTCCACCTGCTCCGGTTGCTTTCAGTCCAGCTTTCCGAGGCCCTCCTGTTCCTCCTCCCAGACAACAATTACATGCACAAGACTTACAGCAACCTTTCATGACTCAACCTAGCCATGTTAGCCGACCCAGACTTCATGCTTTGACAATTCAACGGCCCTCATTGGTTCCACCTAATGTCTCAAATCCAAACTTCAATGGTAGTGGTCAATTACCTTCAGGACTACTCCCGAATATGCCAGGATCATCTTTGCCTCAACTTGTTCCCAGTAGCATTCTTCCAGGATCACGGCCTGATTTTTCTGGACGCCCAGCTGGCAGTTCAGCGTCTATGGGTGCAAATAACATGGGACAGATGGCTCTATCACTTCCCCCGCCCTTTGCAACTCGTGCAGCTCCGCCGCTGGGTGTTAATTCTTCTGGGGCAGTACCCACAAATACAGCAGTAGCCAATGTGGATGGATATGCATCTTTTCCTTCTGGACCATCCACTCCCCAAGCAAAAGGTATAAACACAAATCACCTTAATACAGCTCCAATTCCGTCACCCCAGATGGGGCATCGCCCACCATTTTCAGTGCCTTCAGCAATGTTACCCTCACCAGCACATAATCCTCAAGGTAACTTCATTGCTGGATCGGCTTCAACCCCTCCTACACCACCTACCAATACAAGCAATTTTACATTCCAACCACGTGGCCCACAAAACCCATCTCCTCAAACAATCTTGAACTTAAACATTCAAAACACACCAACCGTACCTACATTGCAACAGCCTGCTTCTGGTGCACCATCTTTCCATCCAGCAGCCCCAAATTTTCCGAAAATTGCCAATCAACCCTTTCACGGACCCCAAGCTGTCAGCCAGATAGGTACTCATCAAATTCAAGAGATAGCTTCGAATCCTATTGGCATGCTGGTCTCAACTAGAATTCCTGCTTTCCTTGATCCAGGTCCTCGAACACAACTGCATCAGAGAAACTTTGGTCCAGGAATGCAAATGCCAAACTTGCCAGGCAATTTTCCTCATAGACAAGGAAACCCCATGCAATCTGAACAAGGTTTCCCCATGCGAGCACCTCGACCTGAAGTCCGCTTTGCTCCCCCACAGTACAGTAGCAATCTGACATTTGTTTCTGGTAAGCCACCTCCCAGTTCCGGAGGGCAGCAAATTTATGATCCATTCTCGCCGACGTCTGTTTCTGGCCCACAACAGCAGGGGAGCAATCCGCTTAGATGAGCTCTGCTGAACTGCATCTGGTGTTCGTGTCAAGTGTTGCAATTATACGTGGAGAGGGAGACATCTTGGATCTCCTGCTGAGGCCCCTAAATGACCATTATGTGATGGAGGTAGGTAGGGGTGATGAAAATCTCTTAAACTTACATATCGAAATTTGACTCTGAGTTCATGTTTTGCTAAAAAGAGAATGAAAATTACTTAGAATGGATGTTATTTGATGATTTGCTGGCGAATGTTATTTCAATGATCCTATGGGGCAGGGGATTCGATTTCACTAATTTACTCAGTCATCTTTAAAGCTTCCAGTTTCGACAATAATATCCTAGAGAAGCTTTTTATGCTGTGTAGGATTTGCATTCCGGCAGCCTCATCAATACTCGAGAGTGAAAACTTATCAGGCCGTGGTTGATTGAAAGGAATTAAAATAAATAAATAAATAAATAAAAGTATAGTGAATACAAGACCATTTATTTAGCCCTTTCCTTTTTTCTGCCTTTGTTTTTATTCTTTTAAGTGTTGCAATATTATCCTTTTATCATTCATGAACATTTCAAAAGAATCCTTAGAGTAGAAAATTGTAACAAAATTTTAGACTTGAATAGAATAGCATAATGGTGACCCAAAATGAAAATTTAAAGGATTTTTTTAAATTTTTTTTCTTTTTTTAATGTAACGAATTTAAACACGAAACATTCTATGTAATGAAGAAAGAGATTTCTGATTTGTTTGATTGCTCAGAATGAGTGATTTGATTGTGACTCTAGCTGATTTCAAATGAATTACATTTGTTCTTACATGCAATTGAGATGAGAACTTTTGAAAAGAGAATAGTCCTCCTTTATGAGAACCATATTATGTAAAGTACCATCACATACTAAGTTAAGTTAAACCTGTTTTGGAGTTCTGGAGTAAATCCTTGGCAAGTTCTGTTTTGAAATTTGTTTTAAAAAGTTCCAATAACTTTGAATTTATCAAATTCAAAAAGTGTTTTTTTCATTAAAATAAATGATAAATATTGATGTAGAAGCTGTTGTAAAAGATCTAGAAAACGTGTAATACTACTTGCAACTGTATGAAAATTAAGATAAATCATTACCATTTTTGTCTCAACAAATATCGTTAAAATTATTTACCACATCAATTTAGGTAGATGTTAAACATGATATCACCCATATATTTCAATTTTTATATATTAGATATCACCGATCGCGCTATTTATTTTAATACATTAATGAAAACGCGAGATTAAAGCTCTACCACATGTGCGAGCCAAGACTTCAAAAAAGGTAATTGAAACATACACTAAAGGTATTTAGAAATATTTTATATAGTTCAACCAATGATTTAAAATCCCAAACTAGTAAATATTTTATTTTACTTATTTTCCTTTTCAGCGAACATCCAAACAAAGAAACTTAGGTGAATTCGTGTCAAATTTATTTTGACTTCAAATCAAATCATCTCTACGAGTTGAAAGACACCCTAAAGATTTGATGTAAAACATTTTTCACCTTCAAGAGCACTTTTTAAGATTTTCTTTAGTATCCTAGAATCGGATCTACTACAGCTTTCCATTTTCTTTCTTTTTCTTTTACATTACTTTTCTTAGGCGCACAATAGCATTCAAAAATTAATACGTAGCCGCCGCAGTGGAAAAAAAAAAAAAAAAATCCCTAATCACATCCATTAAACTTGTTCAAATTCATATCTTTACAGCCCTGACATCATTTTGACCAAATGCAGTACCACAAGCAGGGCACTTACGATTCCGACGTTCAATTCTTTGTTGAATGCATGAACTGCAGAACAGATGATAACACTTCACAATTACAACCTGCCAAAATCATTAGATATATAAGTAGATCATCATAAATTGTAGGAAAAGACATCCCCAACAAAATCCATATTTGTACTCATCTAAATGAAATCTTACCTCCTTTGGATGATCATTACAAATACTGCACTTCAGAATAGCTTTACAAGCGTTAATCTCATCCTGCAATTTCTTTATAGCAGCCTCTCCAGTTTCATAAGTCAACTTGGTCACCTTACTATTCAATTCCCTTAACTCTTCCTCGAGTTTCTCCTTGGAACGTCTGTTGACAATGATTTTTCAGTTAGGCAGATGAGAAGTTTGAATCGCTGCAGCTATATTAATAAACAGATGTACTTAAATCCTAAGCAGTGTATGATTTGGGTAAAATTTTATTTAATATGTTAGGCAGCTAGAAGTAACATATTTTTGCATCCAGAAATCGATAGATTGATTCAATTCCCATACGGGACGTCCAAATGGATGATATTACACTCTACAAGTATTCTCTCCTCCAAAGAGAGACAAATTTAAAAGGGCAAGTGCCCCAAATGCAGCTGCAGGTGCTAGCTCGAGGAAAGAAAGAAGATGACATATTACTCTTCTCACATGTATTTCAAGAATTATAGCTGGTGTTTAAACTAAACTTGATGAATTAAGACTGGAAAATACTCCTAAAACACACCTTTCGCTCTCCAATTCTACTTCAATATCAGTTATCTGCTGCTGTGTCTGCTCATACTCCTTCTCAGAAGAAGAAACTGCCGTCTTGAGCCACTTCAATTCCTTCTCAGCATCAGCTAGCTCCCACTTTGCATTTTCAAGGCTAATGGTAAGATGTCTTTCTTCTCGGGTAGATCTAATTACTTCAGTCAGACTGGCCTTCATCTGCAGAATAATAAAGGTCCTTTCTTTATACTGATTGATAGGCAGGTCATTGTCATGTCATCCTTTGCAAAGGAAAAGAAATCTAACCTGATCTTCCGTAAGAGCTATCTTAGTTCTGAGCGATTCGAGGGAGGCATTGATTTGTTGAAGATGTTTTCCCAAGGCCTGCTTTTCAGATTGTAAAAGGCTCTGGACCTGCTTCGATTTTACACTTTCTGAAACTAACTGCAAAAATCAATGAGCAACTAAAATTTATCGTCCAGCTACCAACAGCATTTCTTTCTTATAAGACACGAACAATTATAACCATAAGACTAGAAGGTGAAGTTAATCATTCAAATATGCAAGAAAATTAGAAGACACACCTTAATATTAAGATCATCCCTCTCCGTCACCTGCTGTAGTAAATGCTGATTCTGTGTCTGCATATCTTCGTATGCTTGACCAATAGTCTACAAGAAAGTAATTTACTAGTCAAACCAAGGGAAGGGAAGGGGGGGGGGGGGGGGA
>QLSR01000217.1:2196947-2230905 GCA_031780015.1 Citrullus colocynthis | reverse complement strand
GGGGGGGGGGGGGGGGGGGGGGGGGGGGGGGAATGGAAAGCAATCATGTGCTGGAATGAACTGAAAAATCAACAAGCAGAGAGCAACAAATACAAAATGAGGCACCTCTATTTCTGATATATAAGCCTCTGCCTCCCCATCTTTAATTTTTATGGCCTCAGTAAGCTCTAAGACATCCCTGCAATTAAGAATTATGGCAGATACTTCAAAACAATCTAAAATGCCCCCGAAAAGGATCATTAAAAAAAATCTTGGATACCAAACCATGCCTAGTTGACAACATAAAAGTAGCAATAGCGGCTTATCCAAATGAATAAAATTTTCCCCGATCAATTCATTGAAGCCCTAAATGCCCCCAAAAATGAGGATAAGTACAAGCACCAACCATCACAACTTCATCAATATTTGAAGCCCTCAACAGATCTAAAACCGAGTGCACAAGCATTGGCCTTTTAGAAATACGAAAATAGAAGCAGATGCACCACTAAGATACCCCATTCTGACCAAAATTTAGCTTTACCGTGCACAGTTTTCAGTAATTCAAGTACTTGGAAGCTTAGTCTATTAACATTATTTAGGACATTCTGACCAACGTACAAACCGTTACTCACAAATGAACCACAGATATATGCTTGGGTGATCTTCATCTAATTTTACCTCAACGTCCTTGCCTCAACCACAGATATTAGAAAACGTGCTCAATGAGAGTAGAAAAGCCATTACCACACATGTGCCCCATTTAATAACCATTGAGAAGTTACATTTAGATGTAAATAAAAAATATAAATACAAAAATTGATAAATAAGTAGAAGATGAAGAAGAACAAACCTCTCTGCGGAATCAAGGTTGGATCTTAACTCTGCTATTTCAATTTCAGCAGCAGAAAGCCGTTGTTGACAAGCAGCTTCAGTTTCATTTGCAGCTTTCACTCTCAATTCAAGGCTATGCTCATCCAAAGCACTTCTTAAAACATCAGCCTGAGAACAAGCTCGACGTTCTGATTCTTTGATCTCCACCAAATCTCTATAATAAAATTTAAAGCATGATGTGTTTTATCCAAGATAACTCACATAGGAGTTAGCATTATGACAAACGGTGTAATGTAGTCACACAAACAGTTCAATCGCTACCACAATGTCCCACAAGCTCAATAAGTACAAAACATGTACTTCAATGGAAAGAAGCCCAACCAGGTGCCATCCATTGTTCAAGATACAGAATAAGTTACCCCAAACTTTTAAAACCTCATAATACCCAGGCTAGAGGAGAAAAGTACCATATACTTGTCAACCTATATAAAGTGTCTCAAATTCTGACTGGAGAGACTTAGAAACCCTACTTGATTTGAGTTTCCTTTTTCCATATTTGGAATAATATCAATATTTTGTACTCAGTAAAATAAAAGAATAACACTCAAAAGCAGGAAAAAGACGGCCCCTTAAGAACTTGGAGGTTATTCCAAAGAGCTATAATTTGTATGCAACTAAAGAATACTTCCAAAAATGATGTCTAGTATTAGTTGAATTGAAAGTGTAATTAACAACCAGTTCAAAACATTCAGCATTCGCCCCTGTGAATGTCATTCAAAGCTTGAGTGTTACTTTCCTTCCATGTCCAAAAGACAAACATTGTTCTTTTGCTATTATGACACAGCTAACTTTATTCTACGAAGTCTTTTACTGATGAGGAAGGCTCCAAGAGATGCTGAATTTATTAAGGAAGTTGCTCCACAGAGAACTCGCAAAGTTGCAACGAAGGAAAAGTCTGTTTGTGTTTTCCAATGCTCTTTGCTAAGGATGCCCCCATTAGGAGAAACTGGAAATTCTGATACATTCTCTCACTTTTATTCAGCTTTTCAAGGAAGACGGAGCAGAAAATATTTTATCTTCTGGGGAGTTTTCCTCTAAATACGCATTGTCATGTATTCAGGAAGGATAGGTTTGAGAAAACTGGCAAGATGGAGAGACTTCCAAGGAACAGTACTGTTGCTATCCACATTCCACACTCCATATTCTTTCGTCTTTAGATGGAGATTTTGGCAAGAAATCAAGAAAATAAGAGAATTTCTATCCTCAAGATTTCTTCTGAAAATTAGATTCCATGGAAGGGAATATTTGTGCCAATAATCTACGATCTTGCTCTATCTTCACAATTGCATGAAGGCTTGGCTAAATTCAGCTAGAAGGCGGTCCACTATATGGTAATTCCCTAACCAGAAATCATTCCAAAACTGCTCTTTCCCCGTTTATAGAATTGTAAATGATCAAATAGTTGAAGAAGTACCGCTGTTTAATGATGAAGTGTCAGGCTTTACAGCAAAAGGACAAGAAAATACCAAATTTACTATCAATGAACTCTGTGCCAAAGGGAGTCTCTCCTGAAAGCCATTTGAAATGATAGATTCGTATATCTGTTGGCAATGTCCAATGCCCAAACCAACTTTGACAATATTCCAAATTGAGTCCCTCGTTCTTTTTCCTTTTTCGGTTGCTATTGAGGACATTTTGAAAAGAGACGTGTAATATGCAGGGATGCTTAAGAGAATATACTGAATAAGAGTCAATTTCCAACTGGTCAAAAGAAAACTATTACAAAAGGCAATATAAAAGGCCAGTCCAAACTAAGGAACCAACCATGAAATATACAAAATAATAATAATAATATAAAACTCCAATCCAAATGGATAAGACCAAGAAGAACTGTCTGGTAATCCTAACCAAAGCCCAAAGGAAACATTAATCCTAGTAAATAATTTCACAATTTTGATGATTTCGGTTCAAATTTCGGCTGGACAGAATTTGCAAAGCCTCTGAATTTATTTCTCATTTTTGTAGTGAATGCCCATGAGGGGATTCAGAGAGATTGCTTAGAGCATGCAATGACTGAAGGGTGAAAACAAAACTTCTTTACCGGAGATAACTACCATAAAACACCACCCAACCCAAAAAGTTTATGTGGGGAGGTTATGGTATATTTAGGCCCGATTTGTAACCATTTCGTTTTTGGTTTTTTGTTTTAAAAAATTAAGCCTATTTCCACACATTTTTTCACAATGACTTGCATATTTCTTAAGAACAAGAATTGAATTCATAGTCAAATTCTAAAAACATATACAAGTTTTAAAAAACGAATTTGTTTAGTTTTCAAAATTTAGCTAGGTTTTTTAAAACATGGGTAAAAAGTAGATAAGAAAGCAAGAAATTTAGAGGTGGGAGGGATGTTTGTAGGCTTAATTTTGAAAGACTAAAATTGAAAACAAAATGGTTACCAAATAAGGCCTTAATCATTTGTTTATATTTTCAAACCCTCTGCTTATGGGCAGAAATTGGCACAAAGCCCACAAGTCAGTAAGTGACTTCCAATATTAATTAGGAAAGAGATGGATTAGAGGAGATCAAACGTAGGACTTTTAGCTCTAATATCATGTAATATCACCACTCAAGCCAACAAGTTGTATATTTAATCATTTGTTCATATTCTTAACAAGACCTACTCTTCTACGAGACTCGAGCTGAGCATGCCAAGTGGGAATGAAAACATAACTTTTTCACAGCAAAAGTCCACTTCAATAAAACTAAGGAACATAAATCACCATGTGAATCAGCTCCCTCTACATTTACTATAACCCCTTACTAGTAAGAGTAACTAATAAACTCTAACCACCTTGTACGTCTATCCGATACATTCTGGCCTAGTTACTAATAAAACCTCATTACCTATCAGATACTTGGATCCAGCTCCATAAACATGAAATTGTAGAAGTATTCAGACGGTGGTACATGTCAAGCGAGAAATTGTCTATCAATTATACTTCGCCTAATTTTTCTTAACTGTGGCACCCATCTTTGACTGTCAACAAGACTGGATAATGATGGTAAAATAAAACTTTCTCGCACCTTTCATCATAAGTTTCCTGCCCATACATGTCTAGAAACAATTCCAGCTCAAGTTTGTCCTCTAGCAACTTCTCAATCTGCAATATTAGTACTCATCAATGTTAGTTAGTCTTTGCGGATGGAAATCCTCATTAGTTATGAAAAAGTGAGCATGAAATCCACGTACGTATACTAATAATACAAACAAGTGAACCTACACACTAGTAGTAAGAAAATGTGATTGTGCAATTCTTCTGTATTGTTCTTTTTAATAAGGTACAATTCTTCTCTAATCAAAGTTCAAGAGGAAAAGAAAAGAGCAGCACACTTTTTCTTCCTGCCTTAAAATGGGATATCTTCAAAATTGCTCCGAGATCCCCAGGCTTTGGCTCTAATTAAAGTTCAACCTAGGGACTTCTGCATTATTCAGTACTTGGGAAGCGAGAGACCTGTTTTATCTTTTCTGGGTAAAAAACCAAACTCCATATCGAATATATAAAAATTAAATGATTAATTTTTCCTTGAGAGGTAGTTACGTAGGACATCTTTTATCTTTTTTGGGGAAATCTTGTTTTTCTTTAGAATCATGGATATACTTTTGGTCGTAATCTTGTTTTACCCCTACAGTAATTTTTACTTGAGTGAGGAAGCTTTTACCCATTTTCAGCCAGTATTCTCTTCTTTGAGGCTGTTAGTCCTTTAGTTGCTGTTTTCCAGCCCGCCTACATGTATAAATAGGTGGCTGCAGCTCTTTTGTAATACTTTTGTCATCTTAATGAAAATTCTCCTCACTTGTAGACATCAAGTAGCTGACCTCACCGAATGTTGAACGACTCTTAAACAGCCCTACTTTTCCAGATTTTAAACTGGTCAAAATTTGAATGAATCCAAGGATTGGATGATTTGTTAGTGTTCAAACCCTAAATAAATAGAGGTGATGATGAAATTGGCAACACAATAACAAAGGAAATAAAATCTGATTCAACTAAGACAGGCATATGACAGATTGTAATGGCATGAATAAGGTAAGGTCCATATCAATTAGAATAACGAATTGGGTTTTTTAATAGCATATAGCAGGAGAGAATACCCATGCTGATCAAGACTCGCAAAAGAATATAATAATTTTCAAGTGATACTTGCCTAAACACTTTACAACTAAAAAAGTCGAATAACAAGACAGAAATGGTTGGTGCAGAGAACTTTACCAACGACTTGAGGGATTTTATCTCCATCATTTGTTGAGCGCATATGTCTGTTAAGCTCTTTTTCTCTTTTTTCTGAATCATCAACCAATAATGGTGAACTTCAAATGGATAAGCATACTTGCATAAGATATAGAAGAATGATATGTCCAAACTACCAAAGATACGATGGAGTATCATATAAATAATGATAACAAACCAACTTTCCACTGATACACAAAAGGTATGTAAGAGAAAAATCCTCCCACCCTGAGACCAAGTGAGAGACGAGAAACAAAAAGTTACTCAAATAGGAAAAATCAAAATAGAATCATGAATACAAAAGGAACGGGAAATGGAACTCTTGTTAGACAACGTGAACTCCCCCCCAGAATAATGGAAACTATCCAGTTAAAGCAACTTTCTATTTCTTTATCCATCAAATAATTTAAATTTTGGCAGGAAGAGTTAGGCACTGTAACTCCGCCTTTTCTATATTTAGGTGATAAAGCAACATATACATCCCGGGAACAGAAATGAAAGACAAATCAATAGAAATGTAATTTCCACTCCTTTGTTCATGTGCACTTCTCTCTGTCTCTTGCAAGTTTGACATAACTAAAATGAATCTCGTTCTAAACATTTCTAAACTCAACTGTAATGAACCAAAGTAATCACTAATGAAGTAATATTATGAGGTTCATTCTAAACTCCAATTATTCTATTCAAATTGCTTTTCATACTAACTCTCCTCCAAATTCATTCTCCTCTGGTAGAGAGAAGAGGAAGAGAGAGAGAGTTACTAAGAGATCCAAGGATAGGCATAAATAGCCAGGCCTCCAAAAGACGGGAAGAAAGAGGGAGAAAAAGGGGGAAATTGTGTTAAAAAACCATGATTATTTTTATTCATAAACGATGCAAGCACCAGTAAGTAAGGTGAAACAAGATAGTATACACCAATACGGCTTCCATAAAATTCTATATGTATGTACCAAATCATATGCCATAAGGGAAAAAATGAAAATAATCAAAGACCTTTATAGAACTCAAATATATTGAAATATAAAAGATAGCAAAATTACAAGATAAATAAGTGTTCGAGGTACTTGACCCTTTTAATCTTGAGATCTATATCAAGCCCTATATCACTCACCAGATATTGTCTCCCTCCCTCATTCCGCTAAACTCTATTTAGAACCAAATTTCATAACAAACTTCCCTAACTAATTACTAATATCCCTACTAATATTCTAATAGCATTTCTGTCCGACTTTTATCTTCTTTAAATCAGCATGTATTAACAGGAAATAGGAAAAATGAGCACACAAGACCAGCATACATCAAAAAATAACACGACACCTATAAGTAACATTAACAAATCACACACCCCCCCCCCCCAAAAAAAAAAAAAAAAAAAAACAAACCCCCCCCCCCCCCCCCCCAAAAAAAAAAAAAAAAAAAATAAAAACAACAATAAAAAAAAAAAAAAAAAGAAAAAAAAAAAAAAAAAAAATAAAAACAACAATAAAAAAAAAAAAAAAAAGAAAAAAAAAAAAAAAAAAAATAAAAACAACAATAAAAAAAAAAAAAAAAAGAAAAAAAAAAAAAAAAAAAATAAAAACAACAATAAAAAAAAAAAAAAAAAGAAAAAAAAAAAAAAAAAAAAACAAACCCCCCCCCCCCCCCCCCCAAACAAAAAAAAAAAAAAAAAAAATCACTTCATGACATGAAATTTATTGACACCTGTTACCAAAATGGAAGAGGGTCAGCACAAGGCACGAAATCTTTACAGAACCAATTTTGCTCAACTTATATGGACGATGGATAAAAGGGTAAGACCCAACCTTCACAACTAACAAAGTCTCAAGTGCCTGGACTTTCTCACGTATAGACACTGCTTCGTGAGCTGTCTCTTTCCAACGCTTTAACTGAGATTCCATCATCTCCATTTCTTTAGACAAAGCTGAAGCCATTACATGAAATTCTCCTTTGATATCCTCTCTTGCTATGAATGGAAACACCTTTACAAATCAACAACATATTTAAATACCAAAGGAAGAAAGAGATTACATTTTAAGAACTTACTGGAATCTTGAACTGCCTCTTCCATTTCAATTTCTAGGTCATTTTTTTCCATCAATATTTTTTGCAGCTGATGCTCTAGCTCCTCAATCCGAGAACAGTTATTGTCAACAGAGCTCCTTGCAACTTCTACAGACTCCAATTTGGCAACCAAGTCTTTCTCCCTTCTCATGACATGAGACCTGTCAGTCTGAAATCTAAATTTTAAAAGGACTTCGTATCATAGTGAATATCAAATAACTTGGAAGTTGAGACAAATTATTTAACCTGCAAAGTTTCGGTCAGTGATTTATAACGCTCCAATTCAGCAGTCAAATGTTGGAGTTGGTCATTTAGTAAAATGTATAACCGTGATGAACGTACATACTTTTCATCCTTCAAATTGTTCTTCAAGAATAGAGAAAATATTCAAATTCGCCATGGAGAAAAAAAAAGTAAATATGGAAGAGTTATCCCAAAAATAGGTATTAACTGAAGAAGATTATAAACCTCAAGATCTTGCAGTTGATTTGACAAGGTTACATTATCTTCCCAGGCATCTTGGAGCTCAGACAGACGATCAGCTGCCAGTATCTATATTATCATTCATGACATTAAGCGCCTGCATGGGTGAGAAAGAGAAAGAGAGGGGCCAATCATACAACTATACCTTAGTTTCCTCAATGGAATCCTTTAATTCCCGAAACCCTACAGTTCTCTCTGTAGGTTTTTCGGGTGATAAATTTCCATTCATCACGCCCAAGGTGGGAGCATGCATTGCAATAGTTACATCCTTTTGCATCATCAGACTAACAAGTTTTCTTCTACATTCTTCAAGTTCAGCCATACTCTCATCTAGCTCCTCTGTAACCAGCAAGCAAACATAGACCGTCAACAGATTAAAACTTAATTACGCCAACAAAAAATGGATCAAAAGTTTTTATCTCCTCTTCAGATTCTCTAATAAGAGATATATTAAATCTAATAATAGTCCTCAAGCTATGCAACTTCACAAGAAACAAATATTACAACAAATACATTGCATTAAAGCTTTAAAATATGGGGAAAGAAATGCCTAAAAGACCTGAAAGGCGTTTAATCTCGGTTTGATCCATCAAATGACTGGAAACGTAAGTTTGAATCTCATCAGTATATTCTTTATGCTTCAAGTGGAGAATTTCGATGATCTCTCGTAGATTGTTAGCCTCCTCTTTCATCAGCTCATCGATCTTTGACAATTGAACGATAGCATCTAAAAAGCCCGTGATCACATAACAATGCACTGTCACATGTCTGCTTCTACAATTGTCATTCAAGTAAAAATGAATTTCCTACATCTAAGCATCAGATAATAACCTATCGAATTAAAATATATATCAAATCTCCAGAGGGTGGGTGGGGGGCGCAAGTCCATTATTGGCAACTGCACATCACTGCAATCTAACTATACCAAATAAATAAATCATTCTGACCTTCCGGTGATTGTTCTGCATTCCAAGCAGAAACTATGTTTGCAGTTTTTTCCCTTTGAGTATCAAGAATATCCTCCAAGAGTTTAAACAACTCCATGGTGGTTGCATGACGTGAACTGAGGGCTTCTTTTACATAATTGACAATTTGTTCATCACGTCTGACTTCAATAGAATCCCTCAGTAGCAATCTACAAAGAAACATATCCTCCGCAGGACATGGAGGAATTGAACCTAGAAAGTACTTCGATCAATGTAAATGAAAACGAAATTCAATTCTACTTTCACAAGAGACTGGGAGAGTAAAGATAACATTTCAATAGCCAAGTGTTTATGTGTATTTGCTATAACCCAAAAGTACCTTGAGAATGGCCAGCTTGTCCTAAATTTTGTAAGACCTCTCCACCTCCTCCAGCTTGTAGTCCAAGAAAAACTAAATCATCAACCAACTAATAGAGAGAAAAAGATCAGAAGCAATGAAGAAACAGGAAGTTTACATGAAAATTCAGAAGGAAAAGGATGTCTAAGGATCACCTGATTCCAGAGTTGGTTGATGGAAATCAATGAGTCATCATAGGAACTCTGCTTTTCCTTCAATTGATAAATTTTGGTTTCAAGATCTTGCAACTCGTGCTTTTGAGAGTCAGTCTCCTGGACAAGTTTTTGATTCTGGAAATGAAGGACGGTTGCATCAACCTGGAATGATGGTCAAAGATCTTTAAATAGCCAAGCAAATCATTATGAGTTCAAAATGGTTTCTAGCTCAAAATAATCATATACCTTAAAGTTTGTTTGATGACCATTTTTTCTATTTCATTTTTCAAAATTGAGTTGATAAGATGACAATCATTTTTTTTTTTTTTATGAGAGATAAGATGACAATCATTCAAATTTTCTTTTATTGGTTTTTCACTTACTCAAAACCCTTGTTTGAAATCTAAAGCCAAATTTTCATATTTCAGGTTTCTGAAAACTGATTTCTGTTTTTTAAGTTTTTAAAATGCAAATGACTTTGGAAGTATTAGAAAACCAAGAAAATGATTAGTAAATAAGCTTGTGTATCAGAAGTAGAAAATTACAAACAAAGACGATATCAAATATAACATTCAAGAGACATGCCACGATTGTTTGAACTACGTAGACATGCAAGTTTGCAACTCCCACTTTAAACTACTGAGCCAGCATGCATCCTATCTTATAAATAAATGTTCAACAGTCACTTGAATCTCTGACTCCATAGAAAAGCGCTAAACAACATAAAGTGATGTCTGTTTGAAACGATCCTAAAAGTGTACAAGGGATTATAACAAAAGAGAGAACAAGTAACATAGGGAGGCTCGATGCGTAACTGCAGGGAGTCAGGAAGCTGAATGAACCTAGCTTTACATTTAAAAATTCATAAAAAAAATTGTGTATAAATATATATATATCTACGCACCTGATCACGATGAACGACAGTGCACAGAATGAAGAAAAGCGTATTAAATAGCTTCGTATTGTGATTGGAAATAAGAATTGAGACCTTCTAGTGGGGGACATTATCCAAAATCCATAAATTGTTAGGTTTTTTCAGCTCAATGCTCATTCTCTGAAACAACCTTCTTCCAATTGTTGAACACATAGCAAAATGAAACACGCTAATGGCGAAATTTTAAGTAAAATGAAGACGCAGAAATCCAACAGCTGCCGGTAAGTACTGAAAAACTGTTCAAACGAACTACTTGTCCAAAGAAAGGGGAAGAAGTATAGATTGAATAGTGAGAGGGAATTAAGACTTACACTGTTGTTATGAGGTTGTGAAGTGGTGGAGTTGCGAGCCATGGCGGGGGTAAGCGAGCTCAAATGAGGCCTCTTCTTATCAGGTTCATCGGGGTCAGCGCTTTCCATTTACGACTGCGAGAATCGGAACAGCAATTCGAGGCATAAAATTGAATGCTTCTACGAACCCTAGCGACGTACCGGAGTTCTGGGGAGCAACCGGGGGAGCGGGAGTTCCCAAAAGGACCAGGAGAGACAGTTTTCTTGCGACGTCGTTTCACGCGCTTCGTATCAGGCCGACACGTCGCTTTGGTGGTCTTGTGACTTGCCAACTCTGTTTAACCGAGTAAATTTGACTCGGTTGAGAAATGAGGTGCATCTCCATTTTATTTTGGGATATGCCCTTAAACTAAAATTAGAAATTAAGTCCTCAAATCTAGGTAAAAATAGTAACAATTTTTTTTTATAAATTTGATGGTTTAATTTTTATCACTGGAAAGTTTTTACTCTAATGGTAATTTCTAGGGTCAATGGCCTAATTTTTTCAATTGAAAGTTTAAAGGTGTAATTGTCACTACCACAATACTTTGGAGGTAGTTCTTGCAATTTAATGTCAAAGTAGCATAGTTGAATAACATATAGCTTATACTATTATCCAGAGTTAGGTATTTGATTTTTTTTTTCTTTTGCAAAGATATTAGATTGAATATGTGGGGTGAGGAAGTCAAACCTCATACCTCAAGATTGTGGGTTATGATTATTTTGGTTAATCTCTTTTATAGTTGTATTAAAATTTCAGCAAGTGGTTGTCCTTTAATCGATTACTTGGTTTCCAGTTTAACAATTTGCAGAATGAGGGACTTAAACCTTTAGTCAAAGATATATACTATATGTTTTTTTCGTTATTTAAGATGTTAATTTAATTAAAGCTAGATATTATAATTTATATGAATCAATACTCGATGATTTGTTAAATGTAACTTATAATGAATTAAAAGTAATATAGTGTTCATATATATATTAAAATTTGTTATTTGTAATGCTATTCTTGAACTTTCAACGATTGTAGTAGCAATGTATTTAAACTCTTAAAAAACGTAACAATATTATTACCATTAATATATGGATGTAGGCGATTATAAACTGTGTTCTTCGTTTCAATGATATTGTGAACTTCTGAAAGTTTGCACTAAAACCCAACTTAAACATTAAAGAGAACAACTTGTGGAAACCGTTTGTTTATATACACAATCATCCTTCTCTTCCATTTGTTCTCTCCATTTTCAATCTATATACCACAACACTTCTCCTTTTTCTTTTCTTTTTTTTTTTTTCAAATATATTATTTCACATCCTTCTAGTCTGGTTTTTCAAAAATATCATTTAATTATATGTTAGTTTAAGGATCAATTGACTATGTGTGTTCACCTATAATTATGTATTTCACCCATTAACCGAGGAGTAAAACTTATCATATAACAAATTGTTTTTGCATAACTGAACAAGAGTCCGTTTAGATTGACTAGAGAAAAAAAATGTTTTGAAGAAATTTAAGAATATTTTAAAAGTCAAAATAACATATTTTCAAAATTAAACAATTGAAAAAGTTAAACTCAAAGCTAGTTAATGTATGCATTGTGATGTGGAGAATAATTAAAGTTTAAAGGTTAAATTTTTTTTTTTTGTTTATTCTACCAATTTTGTTTATAAAAATTAAAATTAAACAATCACTTAATTAAGTGCAAAAGACTAATTAATAAAGTCATAATTGAATTTAACATTATCTAATATATTGTTATATTTTTTTAACGATTTAATCAATTAAAATAAAAACGAATAAATATCTTTTTTTGAATATTTATTAAGAACTCAAAATTGAAGTGTCACATAACAAAAATATGGTTGTACAATTAAATAGAGTTTAGAAAATAAATACAAAGACACTGAATATTTTTTAAAATATAATTAGAACTTGTCAAACACGAGTGCTATAAATTATTCATAGATTAAACTAATGGATTATATTAAATTAACTAAAAATGAACGGTCGTTTTCTAACGTCCATCTCAGGTGTGGTTTGTACGAAATAGTTGATGGGACAATGTGAAATTTGAGTCCAAGCCAAGGTGGTGGAACTTGTACCTTCCACTTCCTCGCCATTTTACGTGTAGTACACCCAACCTACCATTCTTTAAATTAACTTGTTAATTATCTTCCTTTTATCTTACATCTATAAACCCAAAATTATTAAACAAAAACAAATCAACTTTAACATTTGAAGATTCAATTCATACAATTGACTGTAAGTTTGATGTAACAATTGTAAAAGATTAGGAGCTCAATTTTTACAATTGAAAGTTTGAGAATGCAATTGCAACTACCATCATATTTTGTAGATGATTTTTTATATAAATATCTTTTTAATTAATTCTTGGGTTGTTTTCAAATATAGCAAATGAATTGACTTATTTACAAATATAGTAAAATGTTACTATTTATCAGTGATAGACAGTAATATTTTGATAGAATTAAAAATATTTATAACAAGTTTTACTTTTTAAATAATTACTCTTTATTTGCGATATGAGAATAGAAAGAAAGGAGTGCATAGCCTAGATTAAGTGGTATCGAAATAATAATGAATGCATTAAACGGGTAATTGAAAACTAATTTAACCATCATCTAACAATTAATTGTGGTATATCGAAGTGATACCCACCTCAAATCCACACATGTATTGATCACCGGAGGAAATTAGGTATTTGTTTTGACTTAAGCTCTAAGGCTGCCTTTCACACGGATTTTCAGCTTGGCTGAAAATTTTTACACAAAAATGAAAACGGAAATGTGGAGCCCACCCGAATATATAATGAATAATAAATAATAATAATGATGATGATGATAATGATGAAACAAACTATATACACATTACACACACATTAATTTTAAATTCAAGGCTTATCCATTTGGTTTGCGGTCATCTTTCTACCTTTCCATGTCGGTTCCCGTGAACTTGTGGCCCATTTGAATAAAGCTCTTGGAAGCGACGTCGTACGTTGTTATTTTTGTTGAGGCTGCTTCTTCTTTTTCTTCGTCGTTGGTCATTAATGAAAAGTAGTGAGCCGGATTCTTTGGGGTTTGTTGGTATAGTTTAAGCAGAAGCAAATAAAATGATAAACCCAAAATGGTGAGTGCAATTAACAGCCAGCTGAACTGGAGGTTGATCAGCGACTTTGCTCGGTGAAGTGGCTCGTCGCCGCCGCATCGCACCACCTTGTGCCCTTCTTCCAAGTGTATAAAGCAACCTATTATAAAATTATATATATATATATATAAACCCATTATTATTCCAATATACCACACTGTAATTTCTTTTTTCTATTTAATATTTATTATTTATCTCTTCCACCATTAAACAAATCATCAACTCCACCTAATCAGACTGCTGTTAATTATCTACCATACATCTTTTTTCAGAAAAGAACTTGCCACATGGCAAATTTTCAATGGATAACAAGAGCCAACACTTTTTTTTTTTTTTCTTTTTATTAAAAGAATTTGAGTCTATTTTTTTTTTTTAATTGGGGTTTTCTCCTTTTAAGAAAAGACATTGAGTCTATTTTTTTTTTTTAATTGGGGTTTTCTCCTTTTAAGAAAAGACATTGAGTCTATTTTTTTTTTTTAATTGGGGTTTTCTCCTTTTAAGAAAAGACATTGAGTCTATTTTTTTTTTTTAATTGGGGTTTTCTCCTTTTAAGAAAAGACATTGAGTCTATTTTTTTTTTTTAATTGGGGTTTTCTCCTTTTAAGAAAAGACATTGAGTCTATTTTTTTTTTTTAATTGGGGTTTTCTCCTTTTAAGAAAAGACATTGAGTCTATTTTTTTTTTTTAATTGGGGTTTTCTCCTTTTAAGAAAAGACATTGAGTCTATTTTTTTTTTTTAATTGGGGTTTTCTCCTTTTAAGAAAAGACATTGAGTCTATTTTTTTTTTTTAATTGGGGTTTTCTCCTTTTAAGAAAAGACATTGAGTCTATTTTTTTTTTTTAATTGGGGTTTTCTCCTTTTAAGAAAAGACATTGAGTCTATCTTTTGCCTTTAAAACTTATGAAATATTTTTTCTTAAAAAAAAAAAAGGAAAACTTAAAATTAATTTAATATTTAATTATATTCTTTTATATGTAATTTTATTATCATCAAAATTGGTTATGGAATGGTTAAAAATATTTTTTAAAGTGATTTTGAAAACGAAAAACTTGATTTTAATTTAAACCTTTAAAACCACTCCCAAATATATCCATGGCCATAATTAATTTGAATTTTAAGAATAGTCAACAAATACAACACTAACTATAACCCATATATAAATTAGTAACACTATTCATTAAATATATAGCAATTTCAACTTTTAAATTGATGGGTAATTTATATAAAATTAAAATACGTGAAAATTACGTTTTTGTCTTATTACCCATTCATTAAATTTGTTATAGGTTAGATGAGAGAAAGATAAAAACAAACCAGAAAATTTTCAAAGCAAATATCTATTAATTTATTTTCAGCTGTAAAAAATTACAAGATATGAGTTATACGATGACGTGTTATTTGAAAAATATTTCAGTTTATTAAATTACAATTTATCACATGACAAATTTATTATTATTATTATTATTTTGTTAGAAGTGAAGTATACCTTTGGCGATGAAAGAAGGGGTCCAAAGTGCGAAGCCCATGATAATAAGCCATAGGCCTTGAAAAAGAATGCTAAGAGACCTAACAAACGCCACCAAGAAGCTAGTGGGAAGAGCAATCCCAAGAAGAGTTGTGGCAAAAGAGACAAGCACAAGAAGCTGAAGAAGCAAGTGGTATTGTCCTTCAGGGCCCATATGATCAGCAGAGTGGAGATGAAACAAGAGAAGCTCTTGCCCAAAAGCCACAGCCCCAACAAACTGCGTGAGCTCAAAATAAGCTTTGGGTCGAAGGCGATCCAGGATAACACAAAACGCAGCGAACACAAAGAACGTCATCGAAATGTTGGAGTGTTCGAAGTTGTGGAGATGATAGGAAGGGATGGTACCATCCGTGTCGAACGGTTGGTGTCTTTGCGGGCCGATGACGAGCTCCATGGCTATGGAGGCCGACGCACCAACCATGATCAACAACGGTTCTAAGTACTTGAATCTTGAAGTGGGGAACCATGAGAGAAATATGGCGGTATTTGGAGGGTGGTCGTTGTTACCGTTGTTATGAGCTTCGATTTTGATGTTGTTGAAGAGATGCCATAGCCCAATGATGAAGAACCCAAACCCGGGGGCTACATGACCCACTAAAGTTCCCATAATAATATTAAACGAGAACCAACTTTAATTTAGATGGAATAGGAGAAAGGAGGTAGAGTTATGAAGGGGATTTTAAGTTTTGTAATGTAACTTATAAGAGAAGGGTCAAAGGGTCTAGAGGATTCGAAATGAGTTGGAGGATGATTTTGTTGAAGCTTTGAAGAAGGGGAAAAAAAAAATTAGGAATATGAAAAGTTTAGGGTTGACCATATATAGTTACGTATTTGATTAGGTGTAGTAGAAGGATTAGTGGGCCAATCCAAGCTCGCAGCCTATTGGCTTGTTTGGTGTGAAGCAAGTCTTCAAGTCCTAACCTTTAACCTAATTTTGCGTAGAGGAAAAAAGAAAAAAAAAAGAAAAGGAACAAGAAAAAAGGCGGCCTAATTTTTAATTATTTGTCGTCAATTACTATTTTGCCTCTTTCTCAGCAAGTCAAATTATGAGGGAGAGACCCAAACAGAAGAAAAATATAATAAATTAACCTAACTAATTTAACAGCTAGAAAACAATTACCATGCCTTAATTAAACTCCTATTAGTAGATGTGTTACAATTTCTATTCTCATAACATCACTATAAATGCAATAATATTTAATTTTTAAAAGACATAAAAGCACCCCCATCTAAGAGTTAGCTAAAGATTTGGTATTCTAGCTTTTAATTTTGATCCAGAGACAAATTTAAGTATTGTTTGAGTTACGTCAATCTTTGTGCAACCCAGTTTTCAATAAAAGATTCTCATGTGACAAGTACATACATTTGTGTATTAAAATGATTTTTTTTTTTTTTTTTTGAATGAAAGAAAAACATAGAATTAGGTGCAGTATGATCTTTACTATTTGATATTGTAGAAGTATAAACTTTCTTTAAAGAAAATTGATAAATCCTTATCTCGTAAACTATGTTTGAACTATTTTTGGGCTGACTTTAGCTTAATTTGAGCAAAGGGATGAGAATCAAATACTTGTTCGAGTTGTTTAACTTTTCAAAATAAAGGAGGCCATTGAACATGGATGAATATATGAAATTATGCCTTGCTAATATACATGTATACATGTATATATATAAATGTAAAAAAAGTTAGTTGCTTTAGATAACTGTCATTTATTGTTTTATCATTTTACTGGGCAATCGTCTAGAATAACATTTAATTCCTTTCTCCAAGCCTATCTTAACTTGATATTCTATTTCGATTTGTATTGAAATTAAACGCTGTCCAATAAAAGAATGGGTTGTAAAATGAGAAGTTTCTAAAGTTGGAAAACTATTCTAATTTAATTTTCATAATAATAATAATATCAGTGTTAAGAATCACATGCATAAACTCATATCACTCTAAAATAAATTTTCTTTTAGCTTTGTTATATGTTTTATATTTTAAATTTTACGTTACCTACTACATATCTATCTCTATGTTTTATATTGGATACACTGTATCTAAAAGTTTGTTAGTTTCTTTAGAAAACGTGATCTTTTTATATTATAAATTTCTATATTACAATTGATTTTTGAACAATATGATCCAAATTCAATATAAAATTCTTAACCATAAATAAAGAGAAATAAATAGTCAAATAAAATAAAAATAATTCAAAGTTCTAAAAGTTGATGCAATTGCGGAAGAATATGAGAAGGGTAATGATTAAGTGTAACTTTTTTTAAAAAAAAAAAATTATGTAAATAAAATCATTTTTAGAAAAAATTGTTAATGTTGGATAATTGATAGGTGTAGTCCAAACTACACCTAATCTTTTTTATGAAAAAACAATGATTAAATACAATCTACGCTTCATCTAATTTTTATGTAGTCTTTATATACAAAGTAAGAAAAAAATAATTTTTTAAAAATAAAATTGCGACACAATAGTTTTTTTATTGGATATAGTTTGAGCTAACACATATAAGAATGAAATGAAAAAATAGTAGAGATTACTTGTCACCCAAGCATGCATGTGAATGACATAGGGTTGCTCCTTTGATGTGATCTCTTCTATGTTTTTAATAATTGAGTGTGAGAATTCAAATACTAAAGGACCGAAATTAGAATAATGTTCATCTTATATTGGGATATAAAACCAATATATATATTTTCGAGAGAATATTATATCCATTGTTATTTCTTATAAGTTATAAGTAGTTAATTACGAAAGTGTGTTATACATGATCAAAATACAATTTTCCTTTTTATAAAACTTGATATGTGAATTCATTATGCATGCATTAGCATTTGCCACACGTATAAATACAATTTAGTTATCATATCTATTTAATATTTTACATAGGTTAGGCTCCTATTATTTATCTTTTCATGCATTTTTATTTCGGCTTTAATGTTATGGTATCAAAGTCAAAATAGAATATAATTATACACTACATTTACTCAGAATGATTAATGATATCAAAGAAAATTTTTAGAATACCTACCTAAAGTTGTTAGAAAAAAAAAAAAAAAACGTGGAGTGCGGTGAATACATTTTTTAAAAAAGAAAAAAACATCTAAAACAAACTAAAAATTGGAGAAGATACTTTCTAAAGGAAGAAGAAAGAAAAAGTAAAAAAAGAGGTAGCTCATATAAATGGAAAATTTTGGATAGGAGAAAACCTATCTTATTTTTATATTTTATATTGATAGTAAATTTGTAATTTAGAAAAGAGAAAGATATGTAAAAAGAAGAAAAATGATCATGATTCCAAAATTAGAGACGAAAATTTTAGAAAGGAGATGAAATCAAAAGTTAAAATTTTAGACCATGAAGTTTCAATTTATGGTATTTTATTTCCCTAGTTATATATAATATTAATGTTCTATTTATAGAGGAACAATTAAAGTTTATCCCTCTTGGAATTAGGATGAGATGATCTTTCCTTATCCTACTCGATATTAGATTTGATTAAATTAATAATGTACTTGTAGGAGAATGATCATAGTTTACCTTTTTCTCTTAAAATTAGGATGAAATGTATATTTACTTATCCTATCTAAATTAGTATTAGATCGGTTAGATCAATGATTAGCTAGCTCTTGAACTTATTTGATCTCTAATTTACTTTATAGTAATCTTCTCTGTCTTTTTTTGGGTTTTTTTATCTTATTTTGTAATATTCAAATTAACCCATATTACAAATGACTTTTTGTTTTTTTTTTTTTTTTGGTTTGGAGCTGAAAAATACCTACTTCTGGAGTTGGAAAAAAATCTTAAGAAGCTTAAAAAGGAAAAAAAGAGAAAAAGAAAAAAAAAGTAAAAAAGAGAAAGAGAGTTGAGGGTGTAATTTAAATGAATCTATAGAGAAAATTTAAATTCAAACATCTATTCAATTTGATTTTAAATCGTGTCTGTCTATCTATTAAAAATGAGCAAAATATAAAATAAAAAGATATTGTAATGTTTTTTTTTTTATTATTATTAAAAAGAAAATAGTAGTTTATACATTGCCTTGGGTGATTGGCTAAACATGCCAGCTCACATTTCAAACAACAATAAGAGTTTGAGTCAAGAGTCAACTTAGTGATCTTCCTATTTAAGTTTTATTTAAGATTATTATTTTTTTAAAATTATCTTAAATAGCAAAATTATCGAAAATATTTACAGCTAATAACAAAATACACCGTCTATCTACGATAGACAGATAATGATCTATCACAGATAGACATTAAAATTTTGTTATATTTATAAATATTTTGATTTATTTTGCTATATTTAAAAATCACCGTTTTTTTTTCATGATTTCTCTATTAAAATGATTGTTGACTATTCTTTAAAAAAAAAATGATTGTTGACTATATAATCAAATACAATGTTAAGAAAATTATAAATCTACGCGAAGGTTGTCTCTAAGCATGGATAAAGTCGCTTCCACTCACAGTAATTATTAAAATCTTAATTTATTTACAACTAGATATAATATCAATTAATAACATAAGACAATCAATAAAGACAGAAAGAAAAGGAGCTTATTTATTTATAGAGTTGAAAAGGGACTTAATTTATTTATAGAATTTAGTTGATTGGATTAGTTGTTAAGTTTTCTTAATACAACAGATTTACCTGCAATAAAAAAAATTCGTTGCTTTTTTTTTATTATTAATATAAATGATTTTGAATGTAGTTATATCAGCAATGACGTGAATGGATTTTTTTTTTTTTTTAAAAAAAAAAAGTAGCAAAAAGAAAGAAAAAAAAAAAAAGCCAATTATTTGGATTCTTCCATGGATTTGATTTTGATTCTCCTACATCATTATTTTTCATTTCATCATTCATTTAATTTGAAACTTATATACATGCATCTCCTTAATTTAATCGGTATTAGATTTATTTTGACAAAATTAAAAAGAAAAAAGAATATTTCGAGGTCATAAGTTTAGACCAGTACGTGGAATATTGCAAATTTCAACACTCAACTAATTGATATTAAAATCACTTTTTCTTTTTGTTTTTTTGGCAAATTATAAAAACTACAAATGGTAGTTGCAATTATCCTTTCAAACTTTCAATCATAAAAATTAGACCCCTAAACTTCTATAAATGTTAAAATTAGATCTTTGAACTTATAATAATTGTAGAAATTGAACCCACAAATGATAAAAATCAAACCCTCAAACTTATACAAATATTACAATCATATAAGTTTGAAAGTTCAATTTGACCCCTAACTTTATCGGTCATATAAGTTTAAATATTAGATTTTTTAAAAATTAAAAGTTTCAGGGTGTAATTACAACTCCCACCATATTTCAAAGGTGGTTTTTACAATTTACCATCTTTTCTCACTTTTTAACTATCACAATAATTTCATAAAAGGAAAACCAATTATTTCAAACTGCGGGGGTATAATTTTCGTATAAATAACTAAATATATACTTGATTGTGATTTATTTTCACCAAGAATTTTGATTTATTGATTTAATTTCGCTAACCATCCCCCAACCCTCGATTAGAGTTGGGATAATTAGGAAAAGAAAGACTCTATATATATATATATATATATATTGAGAAAGTGTAAAATACTGTTTTGATCCTATGAATTGGAGTTCATTTTAAATAAGTTATTGTGTTTTGAAAAAGACAATTACAATAAGTAGTACTTTTAAGGTTAATAATTAAGTATACAACAACATTTTAAAATAATTGCAAATATAACCAAATTTATTCGTGATAGACTTTATCGTTAATAATCTTTATTAATAATATAATTTATCATAGATAA
Organism: Citrullus colocynthis; assembly: GCA_031780015.1. Taxonomy (NCBI): domain Eukaryota; kingdom Viridiplantae; phylum Streptophyta; class Magnoliopsida; order Cucurbitales; family Cucurbitaceae; genus Citrullus; species Citrullus colocynthis. The sequence continues at coordinate 2,210,015 of QLSR01000217.1, read as the reverse complement.
ATTCTAAGAGCTAAATTTAAATTTTATTATATATAAAAAATATTTTACATTATTCTATATTTATAAATATTCTTTTAGATTTGATTGCTATATTTGAACTACCGTTTAAGAAAAATTTTCTTAAACGAGCTGAGGGTTATATTTAAGTGAATATTCGAATTTGTGAAAGTAAAGGCCGTAAGATGGGCCGAAGTGTTGGAGTGGACTGAGACCGAGCAAGGCCCATGAAAGTTCTTTGCAACCCAAGCTCAATATCAAGGGCTTCGTTCAACCTAATTAACACGTTATTGTAACAATATAACAATTATAACCTTTTGATATGAACTATACCTTTATTAACCAACATTTTCTTTTCCTCCCATCGTTAGAGCATTAAACCCTACTCAGTGGCCAACCCCTCAGATCTTTGTGAAAAAAAGGGAAAAATGGGGGAAACGAAAAATAATTTTACAGGTAGATTTTTTATTTTATGTCTCAACACCATACCATAACCATAGTCGATCAAATGAATCATGGTTAATTTCAATGAAAGAAAATTGTCTTCACAAGACTCGTAACCACGTCGAAAGTAGTAACATAGAAAGTAATAGTAGATTTTTCACAATATTAATATTGGTGTAATATTGTCGATAAGTTTATTTTATTTTGTCCTTGCCTTTTCCTAAAAAAAGGTTTATAGTAATAACATAAAATATATTGTTTGTTTTAAGTTAAAAATTATAATGATATTACAATAATAATTAAAAAAAAAAAAACATCTTAGTTGGTTAAAAATAGGAAAGTAAAATAATCCATAATAACTTTATGTAATGAAATTTAGTAGAAATTACAAGAAGTTGACGTTAATTAAATTGGTTAAGATTTTATATTGTAGAAAATATGACAAATAAGTAAACTTAGTTTAATGATAATTGACATAACCTTCGTTCCTACAAGTTGAAAGTTCTATCTCATCCCCGCGATTATTATAACTTTATTTATATATATATATATATATATATATATATATATATATATATATATATATATTCAATTTAACACAACTCTAAATGTTACCTCCAATATGGTTACTAGTCAATTAAAAGCTCACATTAGCAACAAAGTAGCCCAAATCAAGCATAAAAGATCTATTAACTTTCCTTTCTTTTAATTTCTTTTTAGATGGATACGTCAAATTTCTCTATCGAGACATATTCAAAAGTTTGCAACCACTAAATTTTTGTTAAATAAAACCTTATATCATTTCTAGAAGGTCGGGATAAAACTTTTATAGATGAAAATTGTAACACTTTTAAATTATATTCTATTTTTTACTATATATCTTTTTATTTAATTCAGGTGCACAATTCAAATTTTTTACCTTTTAATTTATAACATTTGTCTTAACTAATTGATTTGTGCTTTGATTGACTGATTATTTTATGGATGTTTTCAAATATAGAAAAATGAACCGTTCTCAAAATTTTATTTTAATTTCAGTTTAAATTTATGACATAATTTTTTAAATGAATTTATAAAAATTGGAGTGTAAATATGCCTTTTGAATTGATGAAATATATTAAAATACAAAACTCCATAGTTTTTTTTATTTTAATTATAAAGTTTTCTTTCTTTCTTTTAAGTTTAAACGTAAACTTAGTTCAATTAGTTAAAACAAACTATTATCAACATGTTAAATTTTTTAATCCAACAACTTGAACTAAATAGAAAATTTAAGTTTAAACGTAAACTTAGTTCAATTAGTTAAAACAAACTATTAATCAACATGTTAAATTTTTAAATCCAACATCTTGAACTAAATAGAAAATTGATGTTTTATTTTTAAAAAATGATTTTAAACTTTGTAGAATAAAATTTACAACATATAAAATTGAAAGGTGAGATGTACTTCTCAAGGCAAGGAAGGCAGGAAAGAGGTGTGACTTTCTAGTAATTTTCTTAGTATAATTTATCCTCTTAGATTGAATTTGAACTTTAAATGAAATAATTATTATTTTTTAACCATTAAAAATACTTTAATTCACATAATCAAAATGATTTTGAAAATTAAAAGAAAAACAATTACTTTATTTCAATGAGAGGGAAGATGCTCATCTAAATGACCACTTTGTCCTTTTTTTTTTTTAATAATGCATTAACCTTTTACATTATTGAAAGAAGGGGAAAACTAGTCATCATTGCTAAGTTGATATATTAATTGAATTGAAGAAAAGGCAGGGAAACCAAAATGGGAGTAAAAAGTCATGTTTGGAGGGAAAAAGAAAAAAAAAATAAAATTGAATATTAATTTCATATGGTGGAAAGTATGTGGAAGACTAGACTAAGAGGCCATGGAAGAGTCTGAACATATATTGGTTGATGTGAATGGGTTGATTCCTTTTCATATTCAAAGCATCAATGGACTTTTACACAAAATCCAACTCAATTAACCAAACATTACTTCCAATTCCAACAACCACAACTCATTTTCAAGCCCCACACACACACACAAATGGTAACAAAAATTTTTCTAATTACTTAAGTTTTAATCCTTAAAACACAATAGTTTACGAAGACATTTACGAATAATGAACTTAAAAAGACTATAATTATATATGTCATGCCAAAAGTTAATTTTGATTTTCAATTCTCAAAATTAAGACAATAATAAACTTCTCCAAAAGTTAAAAGTTCCGTTTCGTACTTAAAGTTTTTGAAAAATACGCTTATAAACACTCATTCCAACTCTAACGTTCTTGCTTTGTTATCCACTTTTCACTGATGTTTCAAAAAACAAGCTAAATTTTGAAAAAAAAAACGTTTTAAAATTTTGTTTTTGTTTTTGAGGTTAGGTTAAGAATTCAACTATTTACCTAATAAATATGCAAATCATGGTAAGAAATTGAGAAGAATTAGGCTATATTTTCAAAATCAAAAAACAAAAAACAAAATGGTTACCAGACGAGACATTCATTTTTTATTTTTGGTTTTTCAAAATTAAGTACCTCTTACTCTCAGTTTCTTACAATGATTTGTATATTTCTTAAATACAAAAGCTGAAATCCTAGCCAAACTTTAAAAACAAAAACAAGTTTTTCGATATTACTTTTTTTTTTTTTAGTAGTTTTCAAATCTTGGTTTGATTTCTGAAAACAATAATAAAAAGTAGATAAGAAAGCCAAAAATTTAGAGATATAAAAAGTGTTTGTAGACTTAATTTTAAAAAAACAAAAACAAATAATGAAGTTCTCGGTTGGTAACTATTTGGTTTTTAGTTGTTTTTTAAACAAAACAAGTAAACTTAGAGAGATTATTTCTACCTCCAAATTTCTTCTTTTATTATTACTTTTTACTAATAATTTAAAAAATCAAGCCAAATTTTAGGAAATACAAAACCTAACTTCGAAAAACTAGATTTGACTGAAAATTCCACCACCGTGCTTAAGAAATATACAAATCACTTTAAAAAATGAGAAAAAAAAATAAACTTAATTTTTAAAAACTAAAAATAAAAAATAAAATAATTACCGAAGTAGCCAAAAATTTTAAATTCACTCCATGTTTGTTTGAACTGAAAAACAAAAGAAAATATAAAATTATAATGATGCTTTAGTTAGGTATTCCATAACCCAATTGCCCACTTCAGTAGAAAATTTTAAAATTTTCTCTCTATAAAAGAAATAAATGAGTCAATTATTATTTCTTGGAATGGGATCTTGCCCATCTCAACATTCTAGAATCACAATTTTGTAAGGAAAAGAAAATGATAAATGGAAAAGACTAAAAATGGCAAACCAAAATTGAAAACAACGCATTAAGCAGCTGCCTTTAAATAGAGGCAGAGCGATCCTATGGTCCTCTGTCTGAAGTCCCAAAAACAAAGAGCTTCCAAATCTCCCATTCCATGGCCGGAATCTCTCCGATCTCCACCACCCACTTCCTCTTTCTCTCTTTCCTCCTCTCCTCCGCCATAGCTTTCGCCATTGGGGACGATGAACATTCCTTTGCAAGAACAGTGGACAGAAAAGTTTTGGGTCTTAGAAAAGAGAAGCTCAGCCACTTCCGTCTCTACTGGCACGACGTTCTAAGTGGAAAAAACCCAACCTCAATCCGAATCGTGCCCCCTGTTTCGAACACGTCAAGGACAGGATTCGGTCTGGTTCAAATGATCGACAACCCATTGACAGCAACTCCAGATCCCAAGTCCAAACTGTGGGGAAGAGCACAGGGATTGTACGCATCGGCTTCGCAAGACAAATTTGGGCTGTTAATGGCGATGAACTTCGCGTTTGTGAGTGGGAAATACAACGGAAGCTCCATCACCATATTTGGAAGAAACCCATTTATGGAAAAAGTGAGAGAGATGCCTGTGATCGGTGGAAGTGGGCTGTTCAGATTTGCGAGAGGGTATGCGGAAGCTAAAACTAGAAAGATTGATTTCTACACAGGGGATGCGGTTGTTGAATACAACATTTATGTACTTCATTATTGAAATTCTCTTTGTTATTGTTTCTTTTTTTATTTTTATTTAGTTTGCTTTTTCTGGAACAGGGGCTTGGGTTTTGTAGTTTTGAATAATTTAAAATGTTTGTTCAGTGGGTGAAAGTGGAAAGAAGCCTGCTTCGGCCGACTGTGGATCCTTAGAGTGGGTTTTAGTTGTTTGATTTGGAGCCACCGTTAGTCAGCTTTAATTGCTTCATATTCTACTATCTATAAGTTGTGTGAATTGCCCATGAGAGAAGGATATTTTTTTTTTTTTTGTAAGGGTGACTAAATTTTGGAGTGGAAATAGAATATGACTTCAGATTTGCTGGTGCAAGCAGTACCAAATCCACCTTCTTCCAGTCGCCCAAATCCTCTCTCTCTCTCTCTCTCTCTCTCTCTCTCTCTCTCTCTCCGAAGAAGAAGAAGAAGAAGAAGAAGAGGAATGGGTTGGGAAGGAATTAAATTAGGAATTAAGAAAAGATAATTTTATACGAGAGATACGTTGGTGTGTGGAGTAGATAATGAAGTCAAAGTTAAAAATAGTGGAGGAATATTTTAAATATGATTAAATGTTTGGGCGTGACGCGTGCCACACAACTCTGTCTCCCCTTTCCTTCCTTTTAAAGTTCAAATATTATTTTCATAATTCAAATTCCATCCAATTTTACTTCTAATCATTTCACTGCTTCTAATTTTTCTTTTTTATTATTTTTTTAATTTGAACCATAATGCATGTACTTGTTTCGAATACCTCTTTCCCAAACCAAAATTTAGAAAAAAAAATTCCCAAATTTTTAAAATGTACCTTTTTAATTTTTAAGTTTATAAGAATAGGTCCATTTGACAAGTGTTTTTTTTCTCCTTGCACTCTTCAAAGGTTTAAATTAATTTTATCTTGGTTTATAAACTATCATGGGTGTTTTGAAGCTCCAACTTGGAATAAACCAATCAAGTTTGAAACATGTTTCAAAAGATGGAGGGTAAGGTACATTATTTTAACCTCGTTTTGTTTCAATATCATTATTTGCAATTCTGGTTAAAACAACAAACTCTCCCTCCTTTCCATGTTTCTTATAACTTAACTGCACTTGTCGATTCATAATGTTAAGGGGGGAACAAATGTATGTATGTAAGTAAAGAAGTTTAGCCCATAACTTTTAGATTTGTGTTTATGTATAGTTCATAAACTTAAAAAAAATAAAGGTTTAATATGTCCATGAATTCTGGATTTATATATGCATTTAACAGATTTCTATAATATCAACTATGCATCCAATATGCTTCTTACACATTTGAAAATGTTAAAAATTAAATATTATATTAAGCATTAAGTTTAACACAGTGCTTAATAGGTACGATTTAACATCTTTTTGAAATTAGTTTATGTATTAACTACAAAATGTAAAATTTAAAATTCAATTAATCACAAACTTTTATTTGTCGTATAAAACAATTAAATTTTGAATATTTTTAATATTTATGAGATCAATTAGATATAAAATTGAAGTTTGTAAATTTATTAGATATTTTTACTGACTAGAGTCAAAATTGAAAGTTTAGTAATGAATTAGTAACAATTTTCAAAACTTAGTGATTAAACTTGTATTTTAACCTTCATATAATGTTATACTAAAAAAAAAAAAACTTCATATAATGTAAATTTTAAATACATTGATGTATGATATTTGGATTAAATAATACTAATTACAAAATATTAATACATCTTTATAGAATTATTCACCCAAATATATTAGCAAAAATTATTCAATCAATTTTCGTACATTCATTTTATAAAACTCTATACGTATTTAAATTTGGAAATTAAAACGGAATTAAGTTTTTCGACTATGTTTGAAGAGTATTAAAAATTAAAATATTATAGATGTTTTTTAAAAGTAAGAAATAGAAATTAATTGTAAATATATTTGTGAATGAAAAAAATTAATTTATTAAACAAATAATTATATAGAAAAGTTACAAAAATGTTCAAGCTTCTATCAGGCCGAATAAAAGAAAAATGCCCTTACTGCGTTTCGAAGTTCGAACAGTAGACCTGCTCCATGTCAACCGATATTGGGTGCCCCTCCACCACATTGAGATATAGTTTATGAGCAGATTATATATAATATAACTAAAACATTTTAATATTTAATAAAAATTAATATACATATGTGTAAAGTGTCACGGCTTCAGTGCCCCCATCATAAATCCGCTCTCGGATATCAATTATGTTTATTTAATATTTTATATTTAATAACATAATCGATTGTGTATTTTTTCGACAATCAAACAATTATTATCTTGATTAATTTTAATAAAATCATTCATTATTAACATATCATACTTTTAAAATATTTTTCTAATATAACCTATAGTATTTTGTGCTCTTTTTCTTAAAGTAATTCTGTATATTGTTTATTAACCTATATTTCTTTATGTTTGATTAAAATAGATTGATTTAAATAAAATTTGTAATTAATAATATGAACCATATTTAACAAAAATTAAATAACGGATAAAGAACTATATACTGATTTAATTCATTTTTATTGATGAAATGTACTAAATTAAAGTAATTAAGGATAACTAATAAAGATACTAAATATTTAATTTTAGTATTAGTTTCAAATAAAAAAAAATTAAATTTATTATTAGGTTTTAAATTAATATAAGTATTATTTTTTTAATAGTACTTGTTATTAATTACCCAATTAAAATGGTTAAAAATTATATGGAGTTATCATGGTTAAGTTCTTAAAACAAATCTAAACATTATTTGTTACATATTTCAAATCTTGATAACATTTTCATTCACAACTAAACATAACAATGTTGTATTCCCAAACATGTTATTTTTAAAGATCTCCACGACTCGCGAGTTATAATGGTCTCTTTCCTCCTTTCTCTCTCTCATGGTCTCTTTCTCCACTTTTCTATGTTAAATGAAACGATATTTCCTATGTTGTAATGTCAATGAAGTAAAATGTATCCTGAAATAAAACAAAATAAATAAATAAATGAAGTAAAAGTAAAACACAACCTCTTTTCATTAAAAAAAAATGTAAAACTCAACGTTCAATCTGGTCTACCACTTATATTTCTTTGTAATAAATCCCTGACAAATATCTGATCGATTTTACAAAAATATCAATAATAAAATATTCGATATCATAAATATTTTTTAAAAATTTATAAAAGCAATTGTTTGAAAAAATAATTTATGCTAGCTTTTTTCAGGACATTTAAAATTTTATTTTATTTATATATTTTTTCCTTATTTAATTAGTTTATAATGTAATAAAAATATGCATTCAACTCTTCATAGTTCATGGTGTGAATATGAAATCTATAGAAATATAGGAATGATAGAAACGTTAACCTATAGATGAAAATTTAATATCATTTTCTATCAGCCAATTTAATTTAAACCATATAAAAAATATATAAAATTGTGAAGGGACCCAGTTTGCAAAAGTAATGGAATCTTGGCGAGGAGATTAACAATATATTGACATGTAACCATAGCAGTGTCCGCAAGAGAAGGTTAGCTTTCTACTACAAGAAAGTTCAAATTAAAGCAAAAGAAACCAACAAAAACCCTTTAACCTTTTTCGTTTCTCCCCTTCGGTCTCAGGTTTTCAAATTTGGAAATTTTGTTTAAATTTTGAAACTTATTTCAGCTTCTGATTTCAAGCGACGAAGGAGACGATCAATTCACTTTTACAGATGGGTTCACCCTAGATTGCACCCAATTAATTTTTTTTTTTTTTTTTTTTTTTTTTCTTTTTTTTTTTTAAATATAAAAATATATATAAAATTGAACTTTTAAGTACGGTCTACCCAAAGAACACACCCAATAATTTTTTTTTTTTTTTTTCTTTTTTTTTTTTAAATATAAAAATATATATAAAATTGAACTTTTAAGTACGGTCTACCCAAAGAACACACCCAATAATTTTTTTTTTTTTTTTTTTTTTTTCTAACGTTAAGATAGCTAGAGTAGGATATCAATTATTTGAAAATTCTACATCGAAGAATATGAGAAGATCCCATCGTTTTTATAACGTACCAGGTTAATTTTCTCATTGTTAATTGATGTTTGATGCAAGACGGACGTTAGGGTTGGTATACGTCCCATTTATTTAGAATGGGAGTTATAAATTTAGAATTCTCATATGATGGGAGTTACTATTATAATTGTTCACGAGAGTCCTGTATAGAAACGGGATGTTTTGGGTTATGTTTCATGTAAGAAAGTGTTGAACCAAAGTTTGTAGAGTTTTTCAAAATTTAAAATACACTTTTTTATTGATTATTCACTCGTGAGTGTGTTTAGTCATACACTCTCAGTTAATCAATAGGTTTTAAATGTTATTTTAAAATGTTCATTTTGGTGTTGGTACTTCCAACTTTGGTTCATCAACTTTAAAAAAGTTACCATTTTGATCTTTAAATGAAATCAAAAAAAAAATAAACGGCAAAAAGTGGTTACTTTCTACAATTAGAAGAATCAAAATGAGCCTTATTTGAATATTTTAAAAGTATGGAAACTAAAATGAACTAAAATCAAACTTATAAAAACTAAAATAATATTTAAAATGAATAAATAAAGATCAATACTGTTATTTTCGGTCGGAGTTATATGTATAATGTGTTATATACTATTGTTGGCCTTTTTTTTATTCATAAATTGTAGTTTCTTAATGGCAATATATATTATATTCATTGGGTATTATTTCAATGTTCTTTTCAAGAAGTGATAAATTTAAGGAAAAAAATTCCACGTGAACTATGTAACTGATCTCTCCATATTCTTGAAATAGCATAATAGTATTTATTTGGAATTTAAATCTTAATAACCAATATTTTTTTATTTCACCCGAAATGCTTCACATTAAAATAAATAATTATTTGATATATTTTCCATCAATTTGTTACTCATATAACAGGGGAGTTCTTTCTTTTTCTTTTTTATAATTAATAGTTATAAGAATGAGAGATGGAAACTTCAACTAGTCGAAGAAACATTATAATTATTCTGACATATAACATCAAACTTTTGGACCAGAACCCACTTAATCCATGTGAGTGAATATGAAGGTTGGTTGAATCATAAATGATGATAGCCTGACCAAGCCACTAACGCTGCACATGCATTCCCACTTCTTTTTTTTTTCTTTTTTTCTTTTTCAAAAAAAAATAAAATAAATTAAAATAAAAAATTCAGTTATTAATTTTTTGTCTAATTTTTTTTTTATTATTAAAAGGAATAAATTATTTTACTGTTACAATATAATTGATAATATGAAAGGAAACTAGCTCCAACTAATACTCAGGGATTATTATGATGTATTATCCAGATTTCTAAATTTAATTATTATGAAGCTTGGAATAACTCCATTGAATTAATTTGTCTCTTTGAGGTTCTTTTATATTTCATTTATTTTCCAACAAAATTAAAAAAAAAAATGTCTAAAAAAATATATTGTGACCTCTTAATTTTTATTCACGTGTTTATTATTAGATACTGTCGGTGTTCTTTTTTCTTTATTTTATTTTATTCTTTTAAAGTCCTTTATTCTAAAATACGCCGTCTGGTCAAAGTTGTTTAACGGAATAGTTTTTTTTTTTTAGTAAAAGAACGATCCATTTATATATAGGTAAATACAGATATTTGTACCCAATAATTTATAGCCAAACAATGAAATCCACTTAAAATTACATGTTTTTAAATTTTTATGATGACCGTAAATTTGACACAGTTTAATAATTTAGACACCATTATTGCTTTTTATTTTTAAAAAACTGAAAGTTAGAATTTGGAAAATGGCAAAAAGTAGTATTTAAAAGAAGAGAAACTCCATTCTGTAGCTATTTCTTTTCTTACCACAAAGAGAACAAGAAATTACAAGTCAGTTATATTTGAGTCACATTGGCTTGTCTTCGCTCAATAATTTTTCATGAAGGACAGAAGATTTTTTTTTTCTCATTGTCGGTTAGTTGAGGAAATTAATTAGTTTATCACATGAAAAGGAAAAACCTTCAAATTTTTACCCGTGGTTGGCCCCAACAAATTAATCAATTAAAATTTGTCATGCTGGCATATATATATATGTTGAGTACTGTATAATTTGGACTTTGCACCTAATCAGCGCCTTATTTTAAACTACACTACTTTATTTGTGTGGTTAAGGCTCCACTGGGGTTTGCTTTTGTGATGGTAAAAAGTGATTATGTTAAAATTTCAATTGTGGTAAAATAAATTATTAATCTACCCATAATTACTTCTAAATTTGTTCTAACATACAAAAGTAATTAGTATAAGATCAACTCTTAAATGTAGTTTTACTTAGAATCTGGTATCTTCCTTAATTATTTACCAATTTCAAATTTATTATTCCATATTAATTTATTTGTTCACATATATTTCAAATCTTAATCGATTCAATTTCGTATTATGTCTTTTAATAAAAAAAATTTTTTATCAAACAATTTAGATTAAACAAATTAATTACTATTCAAATAAGGGTTATTTTCAAATAGAGGAAAATGAACCAAAATATTTTTAAAAAAAAAAAACAAACGTTTACTGTTTGTCTACTATAAACTGCGATAGACTACTATCTATGTTTATATATGTTATGATAGACACAAACAATAGCTTATCGTGATCTATCGCAAATAAGTTATGATATTTTACTATTATTAGTAAATATTTTGAGTAGTTTTATACTTAAAATAATTTGGCTTCAAATAATTGTATAATATCAACATATAAAAACAATTAAAATAAACACCCTAACAAATTTGTTATCCAACACTATGCCAGTAATTGTTTGGAAATGTACACCAAATAGCTGTGAGTGAAAGCGATGTTACGAATAATAAGAAGAAAAAAGCACAATGGATCCGTACATCCATTTAATGGAACGTGACGTTAAAATTGGGAGTGACACTCAGAATGAAAAGAATGCATCTGTATACAACAAAGAGTGATTTGGGTGTCTCACAAGAAGTTGTTCATCAATAATAAGATGGCAGCAGCCATGATAACCAAAATCAGGATTTTCAGCATCATAATTTTGTTATCGGCAGCAGTAAATACTGCAGCCGGAAAGAAAGATGGATATTCAACCGAGGTAAGCCCTAAAACCTTGAAGCTAAACAAGGAAAAGCTAACCCGCATTCAATTGTACTGGCACGACACGGTGGCCGGCCGCAAGCCATCGAGCGTGGCCGTACTGCCGTCGCTGAAGAACGGTTCGATGTTCGGGCTTGTGCACATGTTCGACAACCCATTAAGCGTGGGTCCTAACCTGACGACGTCGGCGGTGGTTGGGAGGTCGCAAGGGCTTTACGCTTCGACCGCACAGGATCAGGTGGGGCTGCTGATGGCTATGAATTTCGCTTTGACTCAAGGTAAATACAAAGGCAGCACCATCACAATCTTGGGCCGGAACACCATTCTCCAAACGGTCAGGGAGTTGTCGGTCGTCGGTGGTAGTGGCCGCTTCCGCTTTGCTAGAGGCTTTGCTCTTGCTAACACTTATTATTTCAACCCTGCCACTTTTGATGCCATCGTTCACTATGATATTCATGTCTTGCATTATTGATTTCATTTAAATCAGTATTTCTATTTTTATATTTGTATTTGGAGTGGTGATGAACCTATGACTTTAAAGTTGATAATATTAGTTTGGTGTCTGTTTCAATTATGCTTAATTTAACTCTATTTTATTAGTTTCATCTATTATGATGTTTGTAATTATATTAATAAAACATTTTCTTAATGACATCCTTACGTTTATCTTTATTTATTTTTTTTTCAAAACATACATATTTCCTGAAAAAAAAAAAAAAAATACCTCATAGCTCTCTTGGGGGAGAGTTTAAAAAATTGCTACATCACATTTTTTTTTTTTTAATTTTTTCTTTATGTGTTAAAAAAAGAAAATACGGAGACTAGGTGCAGTCTAATCACTGTCCCTTATACAAATTCAAAACTAAATATATAGGTAATTTTCTTTTTAAAATCAGTACATCCAATGAATGAAACAGTGCTAGAATTTGAGTTTTCATTTTCTTAATGACGTATGTCAATAACTATTGAATTTTTTTTTTTTTATGTTGTTTGTCTCATGATGAGATATTAAATTTGGCTTTACTTATCAATTTTAAATTTTAGCAATTAGCGATTTAGCATGATATTAAATTTGGCTTTACTTATCAATTTAAAATTTTAGATCAATTAGCGATTTAACATGATTTAATGAAAGCCTTACTCTTCTATCTGATTTGTTTTGTTCTTAAAGTTTGCTTTCCTTTGGTACGTTGTTTTAGCATTGTTATACTAATTATATTTATAGAGAGAGAGAGGATAAGATGGACATATACATTATTTATTGTGGTTTGTTTTTGTGATTCATAGGAACCACTCATTTTACCAAACTCTTCCTTTGTGATTCACATGATAATGGAAGCACTCAGTTTATTGGACTTCTTTTTTCACAAAATATCTTTCCCAATAAACACTTACCTTTATCCCTACATTTTTCTTTTTCTCCTTACTGTCTGTTCTGTTCAATAAATCTGTCCCTCCCAAAA
>QLSR01000217.1:2127017-2196789 GCA_031780015.1 Citrullus colocynthis | reverse complement strand
AAAAAAAAAAAAAAAAAAAAAAAAAAATTGTATTTTTCTTTATAACTTTTTTTTCCATTTTTATCTTTATTTTCCTCTAATTTTTACTCGCTAATTTTCTCCCTATTTTTCTTAATGATGTTACCTCTAATTCTTAAGAAAATTATTATAAATACAAAAATATCAAACTATTTATAAATGTAACAAATTTTACTCTCTGTAACGTAATTCTATCAACAACTAGAAAATGAAAAAGCCAAATCTTTTTATCTTTATACTAATGACTATTGAATTTTTTATATTTATAAACAGTTTGACTTATTATGCTATATTTAAAAACAACTCTAATTTTTTATTTCTCTTTAATGATTTTTAACTCTCCCTAGTGTTTTTTTCCACTCTTAACATTTTCTCTCTTTAACTTTCTTTACTCTCAAGTTATTTTTCTTTATCTCTTTCTCTAACATTTCGCTCTTGAAAGTTTTTGTTCCTTGCTCTTACATCTTTTTCTCTTTTTAAAGTTCTTCTTTGTATATATTTTTTTCAATTCTCTGAATTTTTTATATCTATATATAACTTTGTTTTCGTCAAATGTTCATTGTTTCTCTTAAATTTCTCCTCTGCCTCTAACTTTTTTTTTTCCCTAAAAATTTCTCTGGCTTTCTATTTTCTCTCTTAAAATTTTCTCCACCTCTAATTTCTTTTCAATCTCAAATGTAATGTTTTTGAATTAATTTTATGATTCTAAAACTACCTTTTGCAAAAAAAAAAAAAAGCTAATCATTTAAAAACACTTTTAATTAGGTCTAAATCACTTGTACAAGTATAGAACCAAATATTTATATGGTTTTTAACACTTTTGCAAAATTAATTATAATATATTTTAGCTCAAAATAATTTTTAAGATAATCTCAAACAAGCAATAATTAGGTACAGTCTAAGCTCCACCTAGTCACATACTTCCTTTTCTTTTAAAAATAACATAAAAAACAACTCAATTTAAAAAAAAAAAAAAAAAAAGACGACCACATGACAACCTTTTATTTGGCAGTTAGCTAAGCTCTAGGTTATTTCCATCTCAACACGTGCCCTTAAATAATCAAATAAGAGTCATATGTAAATTTTAAAATGAAAAAGGTGGTTAATGACCATCGTCCATTTATCAATCTGTTTTTGCTTAAATTTGAGAACAATAAATGAAAGAAAGGGAAATTAAAGAAATTACTTCAGAAATGAGAAAAAAAAAAAAAAAAAAAAACCAACAACCAGGAAAGGAAGAAGAAAACCAAAACAGAAAGAAATCTCTAGAGAATTTGTTCTCACATAAAAAAACAGCTTCCAAAACACTTGGAGTTTCAACTTCCATTCCCTAAATTATTGTGCTTTCGACACTTAAAATACTTTAGCGTATTTAGGTTAATTAAATATTTAATTTTATATTTTAAAATGTAATTGTTATATATTAAAATTAATTTTGACGGATTAAAAATATATTTAATTTTTAAGTGATTTTAAAATAACAAATTGAAGATGATTTTAACTATTTTAGATTTTCCAGAAAGTAATTTTAAAATGACAAAACAGTACACTGTGTGGGTAGTATATATGATGTTGTAGAGAAGTTTATTTGAGATCGGAAGGAAAATCATCGGTTTAATTACGTTAACTAAGAAGAAATGAAGGATACAACGGGAAGAAAAGTTTCTAGATCTGAATATTCAGAACAAAAGTTTTTAATTATTTTATTTTTATTTTTATTCATTTTTAAAAGTGTCAAATAATTTTGTTGTGTATCTAAGTTTCCAAGAAAAAACAACTACCCTTTTAAAAGTCCAACCAATTAAATCCATCTAGAAATTAGACTATATTATAATAGACTTTAAGCCTTAGGTTTGATTTTTATTACCGAACTCATATGTATTTTGTATTTTAGGAGTACATACAGGTTGAGTTAGACTAGTTGTTTTTTAGATCAATTTGAAATTTGAGGCGGATTGAATTGACAATTTAAAAGAGTTGAATAAAGTCTTCAACCCAACTCCTTTAAAATTCGAGTTGAATTGGATTTAGGTTAAATGTTGGGTTGGGTGAACTTGAATCTGTTTTAGGCAACTCGAGATCCAATTCAACGACAAAAATAGAACAAGTTTAACCTAACTCAACTCAGGAACAAAACTAACTCAACCCAATTCTTACAATTTAGCTTGGGTAGTCTGGATTATTTGGGTTAATCAAGTCATTTAAACATCTCTAACGGTACTTTATTACTTAAAATCTCTTACTATTTTTGGATATTTTAAGATGATTTGAGTCATCTAAAAAAGAATAACAATATTTGAGGGAAAAAGGGGTTTAATATAAGGTAAACTATAGTTAAACAACAGATTGGATTGCACGAGAATGAAGAAAACCTACAATAAACTTAGTATTTTATTCAAAATAGAATAGCAAAAAATCTATGTTGTCAAACTCTTACAGATTGCAGTCTCTTGTGTCGTGTGTCTCGACTCTTTCTCTAAATTTATGGTAAATCAATACAAATTATGTCACGTATACTTATTATCAATTAATTTTAAAATGGATTGATGAGAGAGTATAATTGAAAATTCTTAAACCTTATATTCGAACTCTGGTTTGAATTGTTATTGAATCCGCTTTAAAATAATAATAATAATAATAATAATAATAATAATAATAAAATAAATTAAGAAAAGGAAGTAGTTTTGGAAGTTTTATTTAATTTTGAAAATGGAGTAAAATTTGGAGATTGAAATACGTAAGGAAGTTAATTAAAATATAGTTATGAAAGTGACCCGAAATTGGTAATTAGAATTAAGAAACGCAGCCGATGACGAACTTTCCACGAAAGTTAACAAAACACATTTTTAGTTGGAATTCCTACAATATAATAATCAAACCGTTGCATTATTTCAATAAAAATATTCAAACCGGTGCACACGTATATCCTTCGCAGAACTTGGACCATTAATTAATTAATACTCAGTCAAACGTGCCCAAAAAAATATTTTAAAATATTGTTCAGTGACAAATTTGGTTTAATAATTGTGTGTTTTTTCTATCCATGATCTATTCTCAAACACCTAAAATTAAGCTTATAAATCCTCTTTAACCCTTCAAATTTCTTGCTTTTTAGTCTATTCTTCTGCCAATATTTTCAAACCTAAGTCAATTTTTGAAAATTAAAAAAATAAATTTTTTATATGCTTGTTTTTTTTTTTTTTTTTTGAAATTTGGCTAAGAAAGCAACTCTTGCACACAGTTAAGATGAAAAATTAAAATTAAGAAGAAATAAACTTAATTTTAAAAACTAAAAATTAAAAACCCCAAATAGTTCCTACCTTAATTTTTAAAAAGTTTGAGCAAAGTTGATTTTAGGCTCAAAATTTGGGTGGTGAATAATTTTAATAATTGGGAGGGATGCACGTTAAATAAATATAAGCTAAAATAGATGAAGTATTTCTTAATATATTAATTCAGTCAAACATGTCCTTCTCGTTCACACACCTCCATTTGTATTCCATGAAGTCACAACTTTGGGTGGCCATGTGCGTGGAGATATTATATATATACCCCCCTTCCATTTCTCAAGGTTCCTCATTATTCCCCAAGTTAGCTCCAAAAACAAATCTTGTAGCTCCGGCAGGCATGGCAGGTAAATTGTTGACATTGTGTTTTCTTTTGTGTTGGGGGATGGCCATAGTTAGCTCGGCCATTGCTTCGGATGACTCATTCGTAAGCAGCATCAACCCCAAAGTGTTGAAGCTGAAAAAGGAGAAGCTGACCCGTTTCCATGTATATTGGCACGACGTGGTGGGCGGGAGCAACCCCACCAGCGTCCCAGTGTTGCGAGGCCTAGACAACGTCACATTGTTTGGGCTTATCAACATGTTTGACAACCCTTTGACCGTCGGGCCTGACCCCAAATCCCGCCTAGTGGGGCGGTCACAAGGCCTATACGCCTCCACCGCACAACACGAGATTGGACTTTTGATGGCTATGAACTTCGCCTTCACTTACGGCAAATACAATGGCAGTTCCATCACCATCCTGGGTCGGAACCCTATTCTCCATAACGTACGAGAGATGCCGGTCGTCGGAGGAACCGGCCGCTTCCGATTCGCTAGAGGCCATGCTTTGGCCAAGACTCAGTATTTCAACGCCACCACATTGGATGCCGTCGTTGAATATGATATTTATGTGTTGCATTATTATTGATCCAATTTTCAATTTTCCCATGTCCTTGTTTTTTATTTCGGATTTTACATTTCTTTTTCTTTTTCTCAACTCTTAATAATGTTACTGGCCGGCTTCTCGCGTGATTTGTCTTTATAATATCATTCTTTTTTCGAGTTTAATATTATTATAATTATTTTCAATCGAGGGTCTAATAAATATTAAAATATTTCAAGTCATAATGCATGATGTCGGCTATGCTTTTTCTACTTCCTTCTACGTTTCAAACCAACCCCACGACAACCTTATCATTCAAACTCATTATTAATTATTAGTGTTAATTTTTTTAATCTGTTAGACTATTTAATAACTTTCTGCCATTTTAATTATGTGATTAATAAGTCTTTCTTTTTTATAGAAATTATGTAATAAATTGGGTTGTTTTCACACACATATAAATATACATAAATAAATAAAAATATCTATAAATATAGCAAAATTTTATTGATAGACAACGATAGATTACTCTTTGTGTCTGTCTGTGTCATGATACACACAAATAGCAATCTATCGCGATATATCATAGATAGACTGTGATATTTTGCTATTATTTTTAAATATGTCTAACCATTTTTCTATTTAAAATAAATTTTCTTTCAATTTTTTACCTTTAATTATGAATTTTCCAACTTCATCTAATTCATACTCAACATTTTGTATTTTAATAAATTTGTGAATCTAATATATATACCCATTGACCAATTCAAATGTTTTTAAATCTTACAAATCTAATAAACACAAATAAAAAATTTATGATTATGCTAGACACAAATAACTTAGCCTCTAGCCTCTGCTTAGTATTCATTTGGTCCGTTAGATAATTATTTTGTTTTTAGTTTTTAGTTTTCTAAGTTTAAATTTATTTCCTCTCGATATCTCAACTAATTTGCAATTTTTCTTAAATAGAGTTGAATTCTTAACAAAATTCTAGAAATAAAAACAAATTTTTAAAGATTATTTTTTAATTTTAAAATTTTGGTTTAAATTTTTAAAAATATTGGCAATAAATTGATAACAAATCAAGAAATTTAGGGATGAAATGAGTGTTTATAGACTTAATTTTAAAAAAACTAAAACCGAAAACCAAATGGTTATCAAACGAGACATTGATTTTTGGTTTTTAGTTTTCAGAAATTAAGCTTACAACCACTTTCTCTCCCTCTAAATCTCTTATTTTGTTATCTATTTTCTATTAATATTTTCAAAAATGAAACAAAGTTCTGAAAACTATAAAAAAAAAAAAAAGTTTTGTAATTTTATTTTGTTTTTGGTTTGAATATGAAAAAAAAGGTCACAATTTATTATTAATTTTTAATCTATTAGATACAAGACGGTAAGTTTAGATAGTCTTTTAAAATTATGATAAGCTGGTTAGATACAAATGTGTATTTCGTGACTAAAGATTTATAGTTTATTCATTGATTGAAAAAGAATTAAAATATTGGTATTAGTTACTGACAACGCAAAGGATTCGAATCACCGACAAGTTTTAGGAGCAAATTTGATAATTTTATTTAATTAAATATGTCACCAAAATATTGAAGAAAAACCTTCAAACACGATATACCTATACCTGCTAACTACATTGTTTAATAATAATTTGTTACTTTCCTCAAATACTTCCAAATTTACGGACGAAAATAGTCTCTTTTAACTAGAAATGTCCATCAAATCCTTCCTTGTCCCTTATTTCAATCTTCCTCAAAAGCAAAAAAATCTTTTTTTTTTTTCCTTTGTTGTTGTTATTTATCTCAAATAACCAATCATATATGTTGGTGTAGGTGCATGGATCTCGCAAGCTTTATCTTGGTGAGCTTGATCTCTCTAATCTACTTCATCTACTTCTTCTGATTTGACTCACTTTCCGAGTTGACTTGCGTGAAAGATTTTTGCACTAATGTGGTGTGAGCCTACCCACTCCAATGTCTCTACTTTCCAAGTTGTAAGAACATATAGTTCTACCTTATAAACACGTATAAAAATTTGGACGAAGTCTTTATTCGAAAGATTACTTACTTTTCCCTTTAGGGTTCGCCGAGTGAGACTATTTATAATGTCCTCCTTTCGACAATTGCCTGTAGTTCCGTATAGCTTCAGCGATGTCGAGGTTGCTAACGATGTGCTTGAGGCAGTAGGATGCTAAACCAAACGCAACTCAATTATTTTTTCAATTGGTTAACATAGAACCTAAAGCTTTGACTTTTTTCTTTATGAGACGTGCAATTCTTCATGCCGCCTCCCTCTCTTGGATTTGAGTTTGTTCATGGGCTTTTCACATTATCTGAAACAACCCTCAACAACGTAAGACTATACTATATTTGTGTGAATGGATGTGGAAAAAGAAAAGAGATGAATATTTAATATAAGATCATTAGCTTGATCTATCCACACTATTTATTGAAGTAATGATAATAATAAGGGATGAATAATTAATATGACACCCGTTGTAGAGGGCAGGAATATGCATATACTTTGCCATATGGATGGGGTAAGCCTTTTGTATGTCAAGTTCAGGAATAAAGCTAACAAAGGAGTAGGACGAATCACACTTTTCTTTTTTCTTTTTTTTTTTTTCTTTTTTTTTTTTTTAAAAAAATATATATATATTCTTCTATAATTCAAAAAATAGCCGAATCTTTACCCTCCAGCCATTCTTTTATTTTCTTCTTTTACGAGGAAATTTATTGTCCCTTTTAACTATCTTTTTTAAAAAGAAATAAAGAAATGAATTGCTAACTTAATCCACCTCAACTTTGAACTTAAATTCTAAAATTAATTTCAAAACGTCCTAACTTAATCCACTTCAACTTTCAACTTAAATTAGTAGAATGGAAGTTATTAATCAATTCATATATGACAGGGGAATTACAAATAATAAAAGGAATAGAGTAAATAGTAAAAAATAAATACTACATAAACAATCAGTTTGAGATACGGGTACTTCGTTATTTTTAAGAAGATTCAAGCCCTCTATAATATATATTGAAGTTCTTTATATAAACCACCGGTACAACATATATTCTCTAGCCTCTCCACTTCAAGATACAACAACCCAACTAAAACGTTATGTAGCTTAAACCACTATGCACTGAAAGGTTGAATTCAATGCTACACAACTAAAACACCCTTTTTTTTAGTCAATTTCTATTAAAAGAGCTAATGAGAAAAAATAAGAGCGAAAGATATATTGAGACTTTGTTGGTATGTCACTGTGTTGTAATTTGAGAGAAAGAAAACACTAGGTATTTGTACTTAAAAGTTAGATTTTAAAATTTTATATATAATTAATGAGATTTATTTAACATTTCTTCAAATAAACACAATAATACATTTTTCTCTAATTTAATAAAGATTTTTTTTTACTAACTTTCTAACCATGTATAAATTGAAATTCATATAAAATTAAAAAAATGAAACAACAATATATAAAATACCTATTAGTATCTCCAAAATAGATAGTTGGTTCTTCACACACTTTCTATTATTATTGAACTAAAATGATGACGAAGACGATGATGAGTGGAGTAATTAACATAGCTTTCTCAAAAGTAAAGTCATGCCTAATTTATGACCTAATAAATTCCTTATTTTGCCTATATATCAAAAAAAAAAAAAAAAAAAAGGGAAAACGTTTAGTTCCAATTTTAAAATTTTAAATTGGAATTTAAAATTTGTGTGGTGGTAAATTTAAGTGAATAACTTTGCAAAGTCCTCGCATTTTTTGAATCACCAATGAAGGGTCATCGGAAGAGTTGGATTTTGGCGGGTGAGACCAAAGGCACTAAAACATTCGTGAATATTTTTAGTATAATATAGATGGAGATATGTATGTAGATCTAAACCTCTAACCTCAAATATGTCGATTAAACCATTACAAATACATCGAGATCCAATAAGAAAGTAGTCAAGTGTAAAAACATTGTTTTAAATGGATTAAACAATCAAATGTCAAAATAAATGATGTAAAGAAAACATTATATTCCATCATATGACAAAAATTAAAAAAGTAATTTTCACATAGTAGTACAAGAATATAGTGGTAGCCAGTTATGTAAAAAGAGGATAGTGACCAATGAGGAGGTAAAGTATTATATTCAAATAAAAAAGAAAAAAAGCCACTTTGGAAAGATCCAGAGGAGGAGGAGACTTCTTTTCTTATATTATTATTCCCTCAGAACCTCCAAAAGTTACACGGTACGGTGACACATATGAACAAACCCTTAACAGGCCATCTCCATAAGTCGCTCGTCTCTTCTAGAAAATTAACCGCCAACAGAAAGAAGAGAAAAAAAAATAAAATAAAATAATAATAATAATAAATAAATAAAAATCAATTCGTACATTTTAAGCTCTATTTTCAGTGACCATTTAATTTTTAATATTTAATTTTTTAACATTAAGTCCATAAATATTTTTTCTATCTTTAGATTTTTTTTAAATCCATTATTTACTAATTTTTTTTTAAAAAACTAGGTCAAAATTTGAAAACTAAAAAAAATAGTTTTTAAGTTTTTGTTTTTCTTATGGAATTTGTTAGGAATATTTCAACTCTCGTACCGGAGAATCAAGCAAATTATGGTAAGAAAATAAAAAAAAAATTAATTTTCAAAATTCAAATATCAAATTGATTACTAAACTAGACTTCCTTCAATTATATGAACACAACCTGCCCTTATACATGTTAAATCATTGGTCGATTCAAAAGTTAAAGTTGCACTATAGTTATTAGAAACATAGAGATATATATATATATATATTATTTGTTGCAGCCAAGGACATAGAGAAGACAAGTTAGAGAGGAAATTGAAGTGGGAAAGAATGGCGAGATACAACAACTACTACTACTACAACAGGTACCCTTACTTGGAGTACTTGACATTGCCTCCTTTGCAGCTTTGTGTGTTTGGTATGATCCTTCTGCTGGTGATGGCCTTTTCATGGTACATTTTCTATGACTCCTTTCTTGAGGATTTCATCTTCCAACTCAAGCTCTTCCTCCTCACTGTCCCCTTGCTTCTCCTCCTCCTCCTACACATTCTCTCCTTCGGCCTCCCCTTTCTCGTCCCCTTGCCCCAGCAGGACTACCTCCACCGTGCCGGTGGCTCACCCTGGGGCGTCGCCCTCCTCCTCGTCTTCCTTCTCTATGTCATCTCTCACCAGTCTCACTACCACCAACGTTGGTTCCCTTTCGGGTATAGATAATCGTTATTTTTCCAACTGCTTGTATTAACTACTTGAATTATGCTTAAGTTTTGGTTTTGTGGAGTATTGCTATTTTGTGTATTATTTATGTCACTGGAATTGTTGTATTACAATAATGACTTTGTCGTCTACATCTATTGCAAGTTTGCTTTTGTGAATTATGATAGAGATTTATTATGGTTTTGTTTCATAATCATTTCATTTTTAAAAATTAAGTCTGGTTCCTCTTAATTTCTTACAATGGTTTTCATTTTTCTTAACTAAAAGAATTGAATTATTCTTAGCCATAATTCCTAAAACAAAAATAATTTTTAGAAACTACTTTTCTTAGTTCTCAAAATTTAATTTATAAGTCTTTGAAAACATTGGAACAAAGTAGATAACAAAATAAGTAATGTGGTGCATGTTTTAGGAGTGATTTTGAAGTTGTTAAAAATCAGTTTTATTATAATCAAAATCATTCCGAAACACTCTTTTAATCAATAGATAAATATTTGATTTTACACCTTTAAATGCAATTTTTATATCATCAAAATTGGTTTTGAGTGATTAAAATTATGTTTCAAATTAATTTTCAAAATGACAAAAGTGATTTTATCCATTTTAAAATCACTCTCCAAATTAGCCTTAAACATGAGAGGAGTGTTTAGAAGTTTCATTTTCGTAAAATTAAAAAACTAAAAATCAAATGGTTACTAAGCAGAGCCTTAAGTTTTGGTTCTTAATTTTTGAAAACTAAGCTTACAAATATTAATAACATTCGTAAGTTTGAATGGTTTGAGAGTAAGTCAATTTGTAAAATAAAAAAAAAAAATATATATATATATATATATATTAATTTTGTTTTTAGAATTTAATTAAGAAAACAATAGTTGATTAAACAAGGATTTAATCATAATTAGAAAATGGAAAGGAAAGAAACAGACATCGTAAAAACAAATTAAACATACAAATCCATAGATAAAAAGTGAAGAAGAAAATGATGGCCATTGAGCCTAAATGCGAAATGGTTATGAAGAGTAAAATGTAATATTAAAATTAACAAATAATAATCATTGAGGGAAACGCAAAATTGGAATATTTATCGTTGTGTATAAAGTTAATTTAAAGTAGGTTGGATTCTTTAGGTTTGAGTGATGGTTTGTGTATGGATGCTTGGTGTCCCAATCACATTTGTGCTCACACAACCAAACAAATATTTCAGAAAAAAGAATCACATTTTCAATTTCCTCTCTCCCTCTCTGTCTCTACACACCGTCACCCTCTCAGTTTATTTCTTTATATAATATTTTCTCAGAAGGAAAAATAATAACTAACATCAACCTTATTTATTGCTGATCTGACCCTACAAAATTATAGTTAAATTATAAATTTGTCCTGGTTGCCACGTGGTAATGAGTTTTCCTTTTCCAAAAATAAAAACAAAATAAAAACTATAAATTATAAATTTACTCCTACAAAGTTAGAATTTAGTTTATGTGATTTGTAATTAGAATTTAGTCTCTATGGTCCCGCAAAACATTTGCAAATGCATATTTTATCTAATTATAGAAACTGTTTGTGAGAACTCATCAAGTTAGATGGACAATAATTCTAATTTTTAAAATTATAGGGACTAATCTCTAACTTTCTCCAAACCATGGGGACTACTTTTTTAAATTTAACTATATCAAATTTATGCCCCTAAATTTTGGAGTTGTATCGATTAAAACTCCAAATTGGTAATTTGTAATAATTTAAATCTTGAATTTGATGAGTCTAAGACTCCTAATATTGATATGGTCTATCACTTATATACCCTTAATATTGATATAGTAAAATGGATAGATTTCAAAATCAAAATCAAAATTTTGTTATATCTGTAAATATTGTGCTATATCTACAAATACTTTGGATTTGATTGCTATATTTGCAACTGTTCCTTCTTTTTACGACAAGAATTTAACTTGATACAACCATCCATTGAAATTTGGCTATAAATTGATATTTAAAAAAAAAAAAAAGGAAAGAAAAAAAACGCACATATAATAACACTAGATATAGTTTAAAGATTTGACGATAGAGGATTATTTAGAAATGCACTCATTTTTATGCGTCCGAGTAGTCTGTACATGCGAAGAAAAATGAATTAGAAATATTTTGAAAAGAATTAAGGTGAAAATAAATTATGATGAAACAGTTAAATAATTTTCAGCCTAATAGGCTCCTTCCTTCTGTTGTAGTCTGGGAAGGGGAACAAAACTCCAAATTTGAGATCAAAGAAGCTTTCAAAACTTGAAGGAGTGAGAATGAAAGCTTCAGAGCTTTCAACTCCAACGAATGCCGTAGAATGCAAGGACAGGCCCCAAAAACCGCCCTTCAGGCCTGCTAAAGACGACACCAAGCTCCTTCTTCAAGATCCGGTTCTCTCTCGCCCAAATTAACTCTTACCACTAATTCCTTCCTTCTACTTTCATTCTTGAATT
Organism: Citrullus colocynthis; assembly: GCA_031780015.1. Classification (NCBI taxonomy): domain Eukaryota; kingdom Viridiplantae; phylum Streptophyta; class Magnoliopsida; order Cucurbitales; family Cucurbitaceae; genus Citrullus; species Citrullus colocynthis. The sequence goes on along the minus strand of QLSR01000217.1, from coordinate 2,184,889 downwards.
TTGTTGTACCAATGTGCACCTACTGAAGATTGTTCCCATTTCTTTCTTTTGCTATAGATACGGAGGTCAGATCCAATTGACACTGAGGAAGCCGTGCTCCGACCACCTCCCTTCCATTTCTCTGTTCCGAAATCAAAGAACCCTTCTCAAATGGGGTGAAAGAAAAACTTTAGATTTCTTATTTTCATGTTATGTCTGTTCTTGTTGTTCCATTCCATGAATGATCGCGTTGTGTGATATCGAACATTTAATGAAAATAGAAGTCCATTTGTTTCTACGCATTATGCCTTTATGCTCTAGTCGAGACTGAATAGAATTCCCACTATCCTCTTGAACCAAATTTATCTTCCAAGTTATATAACTTCTCTACTTTGATGGTACAAAAGAATAGTGATCCTCATTAGTCATCAATGACACGATCGTGCGTCCCAACTGTTCGACGAAATGCTTAAGTGGGAGGTAAGCTTTGAGACGACCGTTTTTCTTTTCTCCAACAGACGCCTACAAGTGTGTGATTTGCCTCTGTCTGTTCGGACTGATGAAAGACAACCGTGAGAGGCTTTTGGATCATTCAGTGCTGATTCTAATCTCCATAGCCAAATGAGAGAAGATACAGGTACGCCCACGCCATCAGAATTGTTGAACTGTCTCATTAGTTCAACATTCCTTTTCTGTTTCAGGCACCGTCTCATCAGTCATCAATTCCATTTCATTTACTTCGAAATGGAATTACAGTTTGGCTCAAGCCAACTATCCAAACTGGCCATTCGTTTTAGAATTCAAAGACACAGTTGTGCAACCTATAGAACAACCTATTCAAGTAAGGCCATTTGTTACAAGCTGATCTGAGTTGTTTTGATACAAGTTGAGTTCAATGGCAGACTTCAGCCAACTCTAGTTGATCTAAGTCAAAGGCAAACCAAATCCCGAACTCTTTATATCACTGTTAAGAATCTTACAACGGAAAAATCAAAGAACCTTACACTCTTAATAAGAAAGATGGATTACTCCGTTCACAGTCAATTGGTTTTGAGGTGAAACCCCATGTTATCTAATAATCACCACCCAAATTAGGCTAGTTCACGAGCTAATGAGCTCAACTAAGCAACTCTTAAGCTATGCTTAGGAGACCTGCCAGAAGAGAGGGTTCAATCATATGAGGAACTTCGAGCTTGGCACCTGAATAGGATAAATTAGTTCAAAAGGGTTCGGGAAGCACAAGCTAAGCTTACTCTCGCTTGTCATTTATCAACAATCAATCCATTAGCAATGACTGTCCATAAACTATCACCTATTAAGTTTACCTGTTAAACAAACCCTAAAGAAAGATTTTAATTAGAAAGACGCACAACATCGCGTTTAATGTCGTCCTAGCTACTGCAATCTATGCCTAAATTGTGATCATCGTACTTCTCTAATCAACTAGTTACATAGAATATTCTTATTATTACATTCAAGAACCTTGTCTTGCACAATTCAACTTTGATTTGACTGAAATAGCAGAAAACATTGGTGTCTTGTCCAATACCTTTCCTGTTGTAAATGCTGTTTGATCTCTTAATTTCATCTTCATTTTGATGTCATTGTTGGTTGATGCTAGCAATAAGATATACTGCGAATAAGCTTTGCTCAGTTGAACGGCTGGTGGAGGGAAAGGGAGATGGTGGAGAGAGCTTATGGAAGACAATGAACAGAAAGAGATATCACAAAGGGTTATTGACGATGGTCTGCAATCACATCCATAAACTTTGAATTTTGATCGATCACTTCTCTTAAAGCTCATAAATTTTAAATATAAAGTCCTTAATGAGTGCAAAATGCTCAAATCCCCTATAAACTATAAGGATGATTATAGTTAAACACTCATATGATAGAATAGGTACACTTTAACACTATAAAATTTGAAAAGAAATATAATGCTAAAATTTACTTTTGGATCGACGTTGAGTTACCACCTTATTCAAGAAAACAATTTAATCTAAAGAATTCGAGTTTAATTGTAAAAATCTTATAATTAGATAGTCGATAAGTAATTTTAAGATCATCAAACGTCTATTTAAGCAACCAAGAGAGAAATAAAGTTGCCTTCGCGATTGATTATGAGAGGGTTAAAAAATGTTTTCGGAGAAATCTCAAATCTTGTGTTTTGGTGAAATCTCAAATCTCAAATCTTTAATATATTTGCTATTTAACAAAATTAGAAAATTTAATCTATCGTTGATTTTATCTATCTATTACACTTCTCATCCAATCAAATTTCAACTCGATTAGTTCAAAGTAGCTATCTTATTCTTTTCCTTAAACAAGACAATGTTTTTTTTTTAATGGCAACTATTCTTCTCATACATGACAACGTATAATCTAGAGCAAACAAAACATAAATTTAAATTAAAAGTATATATTGTTTTTTAAACAACTATTTAAAAACAACCATAAATTTTGAAAAACAAAATCCTAATTTGAATTGTGTGTATCTAAACTACAACAATATAATATTCATTTCCAAACAGTCTTACATTTTCATATTTAAAGTTGAATTTTACCAAATACCGATCTAATTCATATCCGTAATTGATTTTAGTAATTGCACAGTTATAAACACAGATAACGATAGTTACTTAAATAGCCCCATCAATATTTTTTTTCTTAAATAGAAATCTAGCTCCATCAATTAGTCCTTTAGAGAAAGTTAAGTTAGAAAGATTGTAAGTACGACTAGTCAACTTGAACAAATATATATATATATATATATATATTTGTGTAGGAAATACTATTTTGTAAATTTATCATTCATTTTCCGTGATTTTGCAAATATGACAAAATCTTCAAACTTAAAAATCTATTTATTCTTTATTATAAAATTGCCTATATTCAGGATCATCGACAATCAGTAATATATAGGAATTATACAACCATCAAACAACTATTGAATAGTAATTAGATATCGATCGAATAGCAATAAGACAACAAGCAAATAGCAAATCAGTATCATTATATAAGGTAGCAATTAGATGACAATTGATATTAAATAACCAATTAGATAACAATTGATATTATTAAGAGTCATTATCAAATATTAATTAGAAGATAGAAACTAGTATCACTAACCATAAGTAAATAATAATTAGATAACGCTTACGATCATTAGTAAACATTATAAGATAACAATCAATATCAAATAGAAAGAAGAAAGAAATCTCTCAAAAATGAAGAAAATAGAGGAGAGTAATAATGTGTTCTGACAGTGAGTAATGACCACTTTTCGTAATGAGTAAAAAAGAAATTAGATAGCAATCAATATCTCAAAGACCAAAAGGAATTTTTTTTTTTCTTTTTTTGCTTTTTTGTTTCAAATCACTTATTTAAATTGGGTTGGGTTATGACCTAAATTATTTTGTCACTCTTGCCACTCCATATATATATATATATATAGAAGGAGAGTATATGTTGACCAAGTATAAATTATAAAATTGACGAAAATGTTAGAAGTTTAAATCTCTAACTATAATAGCTATTTTTATTTTAAAGTTAAAATGGGAGAAATGTATAAAAAGTGAAGTAAAATTAAACCTAATCTTCAAGCGCAAGACAAGCCCAAATCGAATGTTGAAGCGGAACCAGATGGATTAAACAAGCCCATTTGGTGCATAGCCATACCTACAAACTTGAAAAAAAAGAAATGAATAAAAAAACAATGTAATACTTATGTTAAGAAAAGAATATGAAGCAAATTAATTAATATGTGATATGAAAACTAATTGCATGATTTGGCATTCCAATTTGCATTCGCATTCGGCCTCTTTGTTTCCACGTCATCTTACAGTTGAGACGACGTAGAGTTGTTCTTTTTCCTTTCATTTTTGTCAAACCCTAACCCCAATTTGAAGCCCCCTCAACCTCAAGATCGATTTTTCCTATCAGAAATCAATCTCACGCGACGCACTCACTCATCTTTCTACCGATTACCGATTTCGATCTTCATCTACTTTCCTGCAATTTCCTTCTTCTTCTTTTCCCTCTAAAATCGCCCATGTCTACGCTTTCGGAGCTTAGTTGAATCCAAGATAATGATCATATTATTGCCCTTGTTTCCTACCTACTTTTTTATGGGTTTGAACAATGCCGGTGCTTCGCAGAGGTGTACGCAGAGGCCGCGCTAGGATCGTTCACAGCCACTTCGAAGACCCTCCGCGGGCTGGGACCTACGTTAAGACTCGGGCTGCGGTCGCTAGAGAAGCTGCGGAGGCGAGACCCAGGCCCAGAACTAGGTTGGCAATCAAAGAGTTAAATAAGAATCAGGAGGACGAGGTGATTGTTATATCTGAGAGAGATACTGCTTTCGAGGACAAAAAAGTGCAACAGCTTCAGGAAGAAGAAGATAAAGGCGCGATGGGTGATGAAAGTGGCGGCTTGAGTGCTAATAAGGCTGCTGGTATAGAGGAAGAGGGTAGCTCAGCGCCTTTTCCGGAAAAGGTGTGTTTCTTTTCTGATTTACGCTCTAGATTAGTTTGGTTGTTCTCACTGTTTCTTGTTTTTCATTTATTTCCGATCTTCGTTCGTTTTTTTTTTCTTTTTGTTGGGGCTAACTGCTTTTAGGTTGGTTGCGTTGTGTCAATCTTGTAGCTTGCATTTAATTTCGGGAAATGGTGTTTTTTCATAAGTTTCTTTCAGTGATCGTGGATGCGCGGCCAAGCTCACTTGTAATATTTCGGGATAATCTCCTGCCAAACAAACATTTAACTTTGAAATGTTCATATTTAACAGTTTAGTTGACAGTCAAAGTTTAACTTCTGAGTCATCTGCATTCCCTTCAGTTTCTGGGCTAACCTATCATGGTTTGCTTTTACAAGGATCTTTCGTCAGTAATTTTAAGCTCTTATTGGTCTCTAGTTCAATAGTTGCATAACATCTAATGCGCTAACTTGTAAATCTTTATTGTGTTTTTTCATGTATAGAATTAAAATAAGAAAGGCACATGTCTATTTTTGGCTCATCTACTTTGCTGAACTTCCAACATCTTAAGTTATTGAGTGAACTACTGTGTTTAGAATTGCTGTTTCATTATAAGTTTATTTATTGTTTTGTTGGCATGTTTCAAGGTTCAAGTAGGAGGGTCACCAATGTATAAAATAGAGAGAAAACTAGGTAAAGGTGGATTTGGGCAAGTATTTGTTGGTCGTCGGCTTACAGGTGGAAATGATCGTGCAACAGGCGCTGCAGCTACCGAGGTAAAACATCTTGGAAGTAGTTTTTATTAATTGATGCATGTGTACTAAACTATAATCTGTCAGCATCTTCTTCATTTTACCTTTTATTTATTTATTTTATTTTCAGGTTGCTCTTAAATTTGAACACAGAAATAGTAAAGGTTGCAATTATGGTCCTCCATACGAATGGCAAGTTTACAAGTGAGTAACTTTCTGGGTTATGTAGATGTTTTTTTCTGTTGATAAAAGTTACATATAATTTTTTACTCACCTCTGAACTTTATTGCATAGTGCCCTTGGTGGTAGTCATGGAGTGCCAAAAGTACACTACAAGGGTCGACAAGGAGACTATTATGTAATGGTGTGTCAACAACTTCATCTCTCTCTGTAGTATATGGTTTCTTTTTTCTAACTTGTTTCCTTAAGTTTGAATTTTAAACTCTCTTCTTTTTTAGGTTATGGACATGTTAGGGCCCAGCTTGTGGGATGTATGGAATTCTTCAGGGCAGGCGTGAGTTTCTTGAGCTTGTGTATCTACTTTCCTCTACTTCTCACATGTGTTCTTGCTCGTATTTTGCATTGCTTAATGTTTTGTCTTTTCTTATCTTTGATATTGAAAGCAAAATGGTGAATTAAATTAATGCAATTTCTGGCTCAAGGAATGTCTTAGCTTTTTATCTGGTTTCTTACATTGGTCTAGGGATTTTTATCAAATCAGAACTTGAATGAGATTTGATTTGATCTTAAGACCTATATTGAGTTGCACGATGCCTTTGACCCCATTCTTACTAATAATATCTTATTACTAAGTCCATATCTTCCAGAACTGGGTATCTTTGGTCTTTTAGTCTGAAAGAAAATAATCATTGCATTGGTTTATGAATTGTGCCTTGTGGAATATGTAATTTTGGACATTTGTTTACATGTGTCTTATTGTGGATGGATTATGGCAGCATGTCTGCGGAAATGGTATCTTGCATTGCAGTGGAATCATTATCAATATTGGATAAGATGCACGCAAAAGGGTATGTAATTGTGGTTTCTTTTTTTTTAAAATGATTTATAAATTTTATAGTTCAGTATTTTGTATCTTAACCTCTTAACCTTCTTTTTAAAACAATTACAAATAGTTATGTGCATGGAGATGTAAAACCAGAAAACTTTTTACTTGGTCAACCTTCTACAGCACAAGAGAAAAAATTGTTTCTTGTTGATCTTGGATTAGGTGAGCAAAGTTCTATGACCGATGTAGTAATGCTATTATTATTTTTAAAATATCAATTTATTGTTAGTGCATTATGTTCTTATGCCATCTATTTCTGCCAATTTTTCTACAGCAACTAAATGGAAAGACAGCTCTACTGGACAGCATGTTGAATATGACCAGCGTCCTGATATGTTTAGGTGAGTGATGTGGGCTTCATCAACCACAAGTGCTATTCTGATCCTTATAGCTGTTATAGAATCCATTATAATCCTTGGCATGTGTCCATTTGATATTTCGGTTTGACACTAGTGGCATTTTTCTATCATGTGGTTGTTATGGCTTATTATATTGCTTTTGATTCAATGTTCTTGATACCGTTTCTTGGCTACAACCCCAGAGGAACCGTCCGGTACGCAAGTGTTCATGCTCATTTGGGCAGAACTGCTAGTAGAAGGGATGATCTTGAATCTCTTGCATACACTCTTATATTTCTCCATCGGGGAAGGCTACCATGGCAAGGCTATCAGGTACGAGAAGTTCAGAGTATATTTCACTGTGCTGAAGCTTTTAGTTTCCTTGTTAAACTTACTTCTAACCTCCCCCATTCTGTTAGGGTGACAACAAATCCTTTCTGGTTTGCAAGAAAAAGATGGCAACATCTCCTGAAATGTTGTGCTGCTTCTGCCCCCCACCTATTAGAGAATTTCTTGAAATTGTGGTGAACATGAAATTTGATGAAGAACCCAATTATTCTAAGCTTATTTCTTTGTTTGAGGGTTTTATTGGACCAAATCCAGCGGTAAGACCCATAAAAACTGACGGGGCGCAGAAGGTAATAAGATTCCCCAAGGCTGTTGGATGAGATTTTTCATCAAATATTCTATTGAATAAATTTTTTCTTCATTGTCATTGCTAGATTATCAGTCAAGTTGGACAAAAACGTGGGAGGCTGAATATTGGAGAAGACGACGATGGGCAGCCTAGGAAGAAAGTTCGTTTGGGTGTTCCAGCTACTCAGTGGATTTCAGTTTACAATGCTAGATTGCCAATGAAGCAAAGGTGAAGTTACATGGTGCAGCTTTCACTACCCCGCTCTCATTTTAAATGCAACCAGAAGATTTGCCTTTTGCATTGAATCTCAAAATGATAGGAGATTGCTGACACTTCCATCACAGCCAAGAGCATTTATCTTTTATTTTAAAGGGTCATATGCTGTGAACTGTGAATGATTACTTTTTCATTAGAGTTTCTAATCAACTAAAAACTGTAGAACTATTCTGCTAAATATTTGGAATGATAGGGAGGAAAGGGGATATTGAGCTGAGGGTGGTGTTCATTGCATGGAAAATTTCTGGTGCCATGTTCTCAAATAACTTACTTTTTATGGTGATAGGTATCATTATAATGTGGCTGATGCAAGGTTGTCACAACATGTGGAGAGAGGAATTGCAGATGGGTTGCTTATTAGTTCCGTGGCGTCTTGCTCAAATCTTTGGGCATTAATCATGGATGCTGGAACAGGTTTTACAAACCAAGTCTACGAGCTCTCTCCTTTTTTCTTGCACAAGGTCATTTTCATTCTTTGAAGTTCGAAGTCAATTTTTAATTACTGAAGTCTTAAAATTCCTGTAGTATTCCCTGAACTGTTTGTTAAATTTGATATAAAATAAGTAGGAATGGATAATGGAACAGTGGGAAAAGAACTATTACATCAGTTCTATTGCTGGTGCTAATAATGGAAGCTCCCTCGTGGTGATGTCAAAAGGTTTGTCTGCTTCAAAATATCAATCCTAAATTAAGTCTGTTGGATTTGATTTCAGGATGCTATCACTCTTATATTGGTTCTGAAGGTTCTTACTATCCATGTATCTGCACTAACCATCATTTTCACTTTCCGGTTATCCTGCTTCTGCAGGGACCCAATATACCCAACAGTCGTACAAAGTTAGTGATTCTTTCCCCTTCAAGTGGATAAACAAGAAATGGAGAGAAGGGTTTCATGTGACCTCAATGGCAACAGCAGGAAGCCGATGGGGTGTTGTCATGTCACGCAATGCTGGTTTTAGTGATCAGGTTGAGTTTTGTTTATGTTTATAGCATCTGCAGTTAATTCAGTGTGTTAATATTGTGTTGGGAATTTTTTCTCAGTTGATAGTTATATCTCCAGTCTTAATTCTAATTCTCTATTCCAACTTTGTATTTAATGTTGTGTTTTTTCCGTATTCCAACTCTATTCCTTGATATGCGTTTTTTTCATCTCTCTTTGGGCTTTGGCATTTATTTTCTGCATCAGAGGCTCTCATTTCTCACTTATGTTTTTTGTAGTTTCAGCATTTGTATTATTAGCTTCGTGTTTATGGTCTTAATAAGTTCACTTGTTATTTGATTTCTATAGCATTTTGGGTTGAACATCCCTTGACATAGGTAACTCATTTATTTTACCTCGAAGGTATCTTGTGCTTAAATTATGATTTGATCTTGGAGTTGTGTCATTGCTCTACTTCTGTTTATTGTAAAACATTAAACTTAGTGTGGGAAGTATGCTTATATGCTCAATTGTTAATCTATTTGTCATTGCACAGGTTGTGGAGCTTGACTTCCTCTATCCAAGTGAAGGCATCCACAGACGATGGGATAATGGCTATCGAATAACATCTACAGCTGCAACTTGGGATCAAGCAGCTCTTATCTTGAGTGTTCCTAGGCGCAAACCTGGTGACGAGACTCAAGAAACACTGCGTACATCTCAGTTTCCAAGCACCCATGTAAAGGTACGATGATTTTAACATGAAAATTGTATGTATGCAATTTTTGAAGGAAAAAGATTGTTCTTGCTAAGATTTTGAATGTTTTATTTATTTATTTATTATTTATTTATTTTTTTTACTTGGAGCAGGAAAAGTGGGCGAAGAATCTCTATCTAGCTTGCCTGTGTTATGGAAGAACTGTAGCTTAAATCACATTTTATTATTATCCCCAACGAATTCCGAGAGAAGCAGCAGATTTTGTTGTTTGGTGCCCCTCTCAGTCTCATCTCTTAATAGATAGTTGTTACATTGCTGTATTTTTTAGTTTGGGAGAGTACATGCCGCCCGTGTTTGTATATTAAATTGGTTCCCTCAAAGCTGTATAAATGGCTTTCCTTTCTCGGTTTTAAAATTCAATCTAGTCTTAAATTAACAAGTTCTCTCCGGCTTTCAATATTTAACGTATAATGGGTATCAAGATTCGTGCTTTTTTGGGGGCCCAAGCAAGGATTATAATCTTTAATTATTATCTGTTAGGTATAGGTTCCATTAGGTGAGTTTCGGCTTTCTATACCAACGCCTTGACCTTCTGCATCTAATTTACTATACTGTTATTCAGATTTAGTACAGAAATTCAAACAAGAACATTTTTATCTTGTCAATAGTTACTGTTGCTCGAGGAACTCTATTATGAATTAGAGCTATGAAAGTATTAAAAGCCACCAAGTATATAACCCTCATCTATGATTTGGATCGGCAAATGCATTTTTTTCTTCTCATCTAGAAGATAAATAAAACATCATAGAAGACAAGATAACAAAAACCACCCAAATAGTGATTCAATGTAGCAACATAAAGACTTCTATTATTCTTGTGCCGAACATGATAAATAACAGCACACCAAACAACTTTCCAAACCTTATGGCTTAGTCGATTGCTTGCACTAAAGTGATAAATTTAATTAAGCTCGTGAGATTCTATGAGAACACCTTCCCACAAAAACAAAACACAGTCACTTACTTTATAAGAACATTGTCTATGAATACAATCCCACACTTGTAAACTTTTGAATTAAAGGAAGCTAGCCTTAGTCAAAAGTATCTAAGGATGCATTCAGTTAGTGTGTTAATTTAGGTCATACATACCAAAATCCCTTCCTAAAACGAAGTTATAAATTATAAGATCAGAATATCCCAATTAAATTTGAGAATGGTTGGTGGTATATGGTGGAAATTGGAGGGTGAGGGAATAGAAGCTCATTTAGTGGAACCATGGCATTTGCTCATTTGCTAATTAAGAGTATAGTGTAGCCGAACGAGTGGCGCAGAGCAGAGAGAAGACGATGGCGTCTTCTTCTCATCTATCAGCCATTCCCCTGCGCCCGTCTTCCACCTCTTCACCTTCCTCAATCCACCGTGAGCTCTCTCTCTCTCTCTCTCTCTCTCTCTCTCTCCTCTGCAAGTTGCTTGGTGGTTATGCACAATTATCGACTATCCTGCAACGTGCATTGTTGCATACTTCTATTTAGTTGAGGGGTTTAATCTCCTCTGCTCAATATTTTCCGCCGGAGTACGTAATTTCCTCTGTCTATGTTCAGCTCTTTAAACCATGAATATTCTTGTGTTTGCTTTCCCGTTATGCCCATTCAATTGTTTCTTATCGCGCATGTATATTGAATTTCCGACTTATAAGTGGATGGGCTTTTTTCTTTTTGGTTGATAAGCTGATTTTCCTTCGTTCCTTTCATTTTTGTGAACTACTTGGGTAATTTGTCCCTTTCTTATCGAGTTTTGTTGTGGTGTTTGTCATCCCCATTTCCAATTCTTATTTCGGACTATCTTAATCTTGCGCTGTGAAAAGTTTTGTGCTGCCTGATTCGCTTATAATTCTCTTCCCTTAATGCTCTGTGATAATACTATCTTACTGACCTGGTTAACCACGAGCGACAGAACTACGAGTTTACTACCAAATTTATCTTTTATCTCGGTTGCAAAGGGTATTTATTTTTCATGTTCTATTTTTAAATTGTATTTTATTGAGTCGTTGATCAGATCTCCTTCCAATAGTTATGGAAGGTTATTCTAAAATGGAGTCGCCAACGCCTTCCTTTCACCAGAATGCAACCCCACCCCCATCCCATAAGTTCTATTGCCTCACATAAGATGCTGGACTTTGTTACGTTTTCATGTCTATGTCAATCGAATGCCTAGCTTGGTGTGATTTTGCAATAAAAATTAGAAGGTGAAGTTAAGATAGGATAACATGATGAAATGTTTTGGTTGTCGTGAAAGATTTCTAACAGTATTTTCTGGTCCTTGTACTAATCTGACGTTACTTTGCATTGATCTGTGTTAAACATGCTGATCATTTTATAGAAAAGTTTTAATCCTCATTTCCCTGAACTCAGCAGCTAACTCAAAGCCTGTTGTACTTCATGTGACATCAAATTCTAACGATGAAAGCCGCAGTACTGGAGATTCAAATACACCATCAAAAACGCTAAAGGTAAAGATCTTGGTTACTTATTTGTCTTTTTTGCTTTCTCTCTGTAACAACCGTTGCTTATCATGATAGTGAAACGTGCTTCAATTTCTTCATTGTACCTATAATTTACAACCCCAACGCTCCACTGGCCAAGCAACAAGTTTAGCTCATATATATACATGTATCAGAGCCTTCCAAATTTTCAAATGTGCATGGCCGACAAATGTATAATTCCATTGAAATATGACAAGGTTCGAAAGCCTTGTAGATTTTTCGCATAAGTTTTTCAAGTCAATCAATTAACCGTCTTTTAGAAAGTGTCACCTTAAATGCGTTTTCAAGTCTTTATGTGATTTGATCTTTAAGAATATAAACCTAATCTCTCTGTGACAGCATTGAGATGGAAACATATAGCTTCATTAATGTGTAGTCTTAAGTAGGTTACGACGTTTATATCTGCGAATTAGTAATATAGAACAACTTTTTTTTCTACCACAGGGAACACAAAACTTGATTTCTCGTCGACGGTGCCTCACATGTTTATGTTCATCTGTGACATTGATAAGGAATTATGGTGGCACAGTAACTGAAGCTATTGCAAATACCATGGATGGAAAACCTGTGTGCCGAAATTGTGGAGGAAGTGGTGCCGTACTTTGTAAGCATGCCTTTTTGATTTGTTAGACATAACACCTTTTGGTTGTTAGGTATAATTTTTATTCTTCTTTCATGAAAGGCTTGTGATTTAAAAGTATTGAGCTTCTTCATGGTCTTCTGACATTTAAAAGTCAAGGAAATCAACCATATGAACTTAGTGGGGGAAAATTTTTGGTAAAGAAAAAGCTATATGTGTATTCTGGTAAAAAAATTCATCAAGTTCTCTTTCAAACACGTTATAAAAAAAAAAAAAAAAAAATCATTTTGACATTCTTTTCATTATTCATGTATTCTGGCAAAAATATTGATCAAGTACTTCCATATATGAGCTTATCTTTGAAGTTAAAATACTCCTTTCCTTTTTCTGATTTCTTATCTTCCCCGTTGAAAACTAATGCTTAAATTTTCCTTTCTAAAGATGTATCGAAGTTTGATGAGAACGTACGTTTATTGTTTTTTTTTTTGTCCAATTTACTTGCCTTAACTCTTACTTTAAATACCTTTTCAAAATTAGTTTTATCTATCTGTTCTCCCTATTTTCCATGGGATGCTTACTGTTCTTCGTTTTAGGTGACATGTGCGGTGGTACTGGAAAATGGAAAGCTCTAAACAGAAAACGGGCTAAAGATGTCTATGAGTTTACAGAATGTCCAAATTGTTATGGTAAGTATTCATCTCTATGTACAAGTTATGGTGATCTCATCAACGAATGCTTCATATATTTGCATGGTTTCAGTTTGATACAACTTCACGTCTGTTGGAAAGCAATATCCTCCTAATGTTACAGCCTTGAGACGTAGAAAAATTGATCTCTCTCTCTCTCTCTCTCTCTCTCTCTCTCTCTCTCTCTTTCTTCTATATATATATCCAGAAATTTAGACCTTGGCAGATGGTGAATGTTTTGATTCACCATGTTCTCATACGATCAATCACGTCGTTGTTAGATGTCAAGGTCAAACACTCATGACAATTAATACTTGTGATAGCATTTTTTTTGGAATAACCGTCACTCATTGGAGGAGTAATATAGGGGCCGGGGTTTAAGTTATCATCCTTAAACTGCCTGTATACACATCTTTTGTGTTTGTTTAAGCTAAGATTATTTTCTTCCCTCCATCCAATTGGAAACTATCAAGGGACCCAGTTATAGATATTAAAACTAAAACATTCGTTGGACGTCAATAGCTGTTGAACCGGCTTTCAAATCTATATCCCGAGTCTGAAGAAAGAATTTTAGTTGATCATTCACTTAGCTGTTCCCCAAAAGCAGTGGAATATGTGAGTTCAGCAAATGATGATGTCTAATACGCTAGAAGTAGAAAGAACAAATATGAAATGTATGAACATTAATATTTCATAGGTCATAAACGTGTGATTGCTAAATCCAAGACATATATTGCTCCATCGAGACTTAACGATAATCTTGAAGCACCAATCTAAATTTAATCATTATGCTTCTCCAAATTGGCTATGTTGCAATTATAGGTATTTGAATCCACGATCGTTTGGTCTGAGATTGTAAGCTGACCTCTTGTGATCTCCGTTCCTAAATTACAGAAATGCCAACAAGTAGGAAATGGAGGATTTCTGTTCCTTAGGCCTTAGGCTTTCTTTGTTGCATTCATCACTTGTCTGTGTTATTGACCGGCAATATCTGTGTTGACTGACTACAACTGGGACGAGAGATTTAAATTTTCCATTCATATGGATTTGAATTGTATCAACTCTAAACTTCCAATATCTTTGTTCATCTCTTATCCTTTGTACTAATTTAAAAATTAATTGTGGCAGGCAGAGGAAAACTCGTATGTCCTGTTTGTCTAGGAACTGGTTTACCAAACAACAAAGGTCTCCTAAGAAGGCCCGACGCACGAAAATTGCTTGATAAGATGTACAATGGTCGCATATTACCAAATTCTTGAACTTCATCTCCCCTTGCAAATTTAGCTCTATGTTGATGGTAGATATATAACTTGTTTCTAGCTGGTATAAGTTACATAATTGCAGCTTTTGTCATTGTTGCTTCATGACGAGTTAAATGAGTGGAAAAACATAGCTACGAAGTTAGACGACGATCCTGTCTACAGGCTCTCAAATGCATATTGTTTATACTGAAGAGATACACGAAAATCACTGTTCCAACCTCATCACAAAGCATAGTCAGACCAAATTCAACTCTTATTATAAGTATGTAGTCAGGTTATTGCAAATGAAAGGGAATAAAGAATTGAAAATAAAATTGGAAAAAAGACTAGGAATGACTTCAAAAAGGAAAAAAACGCAACTCTAAACTCTTGGGGCTGCAAAGTCGCAGAAACCATCAAAATTCCTCAAGTTTATAATTACTATACTATCCATTCTAGGTGTTGCAATGCCTCCCTCAATAAATACAGAAGCTAAAGCCTTCCTTGAAAATGAAGCTGTGGATTTTAGTTATATCATTCTCTGGTGAAGCTTACTTTGGGTAGGGAACGTGACGATCTTAACAGGCATTGTAGCTTTACACCACCTCATATATCATGAAGATGAAGTATATATACTGTACGAGAAAGTCGCACAAATCCCACTTGAAAGGCTTGATGATGCTTGCATTGCTATTTCATCATAAATTCCGACAAACACCATTCTTGTACATTGATGTGGTGCACTTTCTGTACAATGCTACAAACTTAAGCAGAATCATATTTGGAGCGAGCTTTCGATACTGACGTCTCAGCCAGCGCACAAACTTTGGGGTCACCCTCTTTCTTCTTCTTTTCACTTTGATCATGTGGTTTATTTGCAACCTGATCAGCCTTGGAGACAATTTTCGAGACTGTAAATCCAGCATCTTCAAAGAAGGTTGATCTGTAAGGAATGACAGAACTTCGTATAACAACCTCAATCCCCTCGTAAGTCCATATGCTCAAGACTGCCTCGCCTTTTAGTCCAATGGCGAACCAACCCAGGCCAGCAGCAGCAGCATCTACACAACTTGAATCCCAACTACTTCCACAAACACGAAATTCCCTTCTCACCCATTTTCCAAGTTCTGCAACTCGATCTTTGCCTATAGGTGGCTGAAGCAAAGCAAGAAACAATGAGTATCCACAAAACGATCCTTCTGTATGTTTATTATCAACTAGCTAGTACAAATAATACCTGCAATTGATTTCCAAAATGGTCCTCCTGTATTTTGGTTGCATTTTCTGTTTTCCCCATGTGTAATGGAAGATAAGGAGATGCCCACACCGTAACATAAATTGTCTCCACAGTTGTTTCTTCCACATCTAGCCTCATGAGGCCAGCAACATGAATTGTGTGACCAACCTATAAAAAGCAACACTAAATTATGAAATCTCAACCAAATTTCTTGCTGAAAATGGTTGTCTATAGAAGACCAGATTCAGAGTAGAAACTTTATACTCACAATTTCATCATTATATAGTATCGTACCATTTTGCTATTTAGCCAATCACAATTGCGGTCCTACATAACGACTCAATAATCATATGATCCTTCGTTACAGTTTTTCATGTTAGTTATATCATGGAGGTTTTTGTACAGATAACTACTTTTAGAGGTTTTAATGCAAAATGATCCAATCCTAAAAAAGGAATAAAAACTAATCTTTTGCTAACATCACAAACCACTATCACGTTACGGATGTCCCTCCTATTGCGAAATAATTGGGCTCCTGGTGTGATATTCATTTCTATCGTAATTATTTTTAAAATAATAGTCGACTAACCAATGATTAAAATGAAAATTGCATTAGGGCTCTAATTATTTTGCGAAGGGTGAGACATCCCTAATGTAATAATGCATTTTAGGCGGTGGTAAAGTGCTTTATGACGTAAGATTAAAATGAAAATTGCATTAGGGCTCTAATTATTTTGCGAAGGGTGAGACATCCCTAATGTAATAATGCATTTTAGGTGGTGGTAAAGTGCTTTATGACGTAAGTAGAATGCTGGTTTTCATTTGTTTTCCACAATTGGATCATTTGGCCTTAAAGCAGCTAGTATTGGGTCTTTTGTACAACAATCTCTACATCATGTATCCTCTTGGTCAATACCATGGCCTACTCGTCCTAAAACCATATCTTTTCTAAAACTAAAACTCAAAGAACGAGAGTTCAATGATAATGGAGCAACAATTATGTTCCAGGCATGAGAAAAGAAACATAAAAAATCAATTTGGTTACCTTAATCCTGTAAGTCCTGGGCTTCAATTCCTTGCTGATGTGAACAAGTTTCTGCTCTTCCCTTGTCAATCTCGTAGTAATCTGATGGGGATTGAGAAGCCCAGGAGTATCAAACAATTTGGCTTGACCCGGAAAAATTCCCTCTACTCTGATTATCCCCAACGTTGTCCCAGGAACTGGTGCTTCAGTCAACTGCGTAATCTTCCCACCAACATGCTTTCCTATTGAATTAATCAGCGTGCTTTTCCCAGCATTTTGTGCTCCAATTGCCCACACATTTCCTCTCGCCCCAACCAATTCAATTACATCCTCCACCAAATTTTTCAGGCCCCAATCTCTAACCGCACTCACCATATGCAAACTCGTTATCTTGTTAATCCCTCCCTCCCTCGCTCTCTGCCTCACCCAATGCTCAAATCTCGTCGGTGATAAGGAGCTAGGCAGCAGATCAATTTTTGTCACTACAAGCACCACTCTAGGCACATTCCCTGATTTCCCTTGTTTCCAGGCAGCTGAATTATCCTCAATAGTCGCCGAGACCAAGTTCGCTACCTTCTTTGGGAATGACCCATCAAAATCTGCAGCGTCAACGACGATCAGAACAACAGATCGGGTTCCCGAAGTCGACGCCAGTCTCCTACCGATGGTATGATCGAAATCAAAATCCGGAAGTAAATTCTCTACCGAAGGATCCTTTACCTTCCCATAATGCCTCAATGAGTGGCACCGCGAACACACGGTCGGCTTGTGGGGTTTCTCGGTCACATTCTCTTCAGTTTTCTGATTATCTGGCTCGATTACGAGGCCTCTCTTGAGAAATTCGGAGCATTCAGATTCATCATCTACGGGGACGAGATGGGTAAGTAAGCGATAATTGGAATCTTTTCTCGAGGGTTTGACGAAGAAGCCAGGATGTTTGGGATTGGTGTCTTGCATGTGAACTCCGCAGCCAGGGCAGACGAGGGAGAATCGGGAAGTGGCTTCGTCGTAGTTGCCATCACGGGTGAGGTTGGAAGCTTCTGGAGGTGTGGGTTTCGAAGAGAAAGAAGGCGAAAGAGTAGGAGGAAGTGGGCAAAGGATTGGTGGGTTTAAGCAGAGAGGTGAAGAAAACAAGTGCGAAGTCAGAGAAGGGGAAACGAAACGCAGAGAAAGAAAGGATTTGAGGTTCGAAGCAGAAAGCTTTCGAGTAATCAGCATTTGTTCGGCGGTTTTCTTCCTTCCCTCTACGCGAACTCCACAGGGTTTAGGGTTTAAGCCGGTGAAGACTCTGTTGGAACGACGAATGGTACGACGTCGTAACTTCTCTAACTACCATTTTTCATTTGTCATTTTCCTTTAACCAGTAATGATTCACGTCAATTTTATAGTTTATTATTTTATCTAAAGCTTTAGTGTAAATCATTTATATTTATTGATGATAAATCATGCTGACGAAGTATATTAAAATAATTTCAACTATTTATGATACAATGAAATCTCTTTTTAAGAATTTTTTTTTGTAAAATTAGTAATAAATGTAAAGAAAATGTAACACAAGCTACACTCAAATAGTGATGTTATGTTGACATAAAATGTACTTATTCGGCTTCAAAATTAACTTTCATATACAATAAATCTATTTTATGTAAAGCGAGAATAAGAAGGACAACTTTTATTGTGCTAACATCTCTTAGCAAGTACCTAAACTCAATAGGTTGCCGTTTATATGGATTAAACCCATACATGAATGAATACATTCATTCAATGTGTAACCGCCTACACAAAAACAATCAAATAGACACTTAAACTTAGAAAGTTGTGTCCCAAAGATTGAATGATACATTTTTATACACTTAAATAGAGTACAATCAAATAAACAAACTCCAATAGTCACATCTTTATACATGGATCACATTCATTCAAGAATAGATATACTGATTCAATGTGTAACCATTTGCACCTAATGAGTTGTATCCCATCGACATAAGTTTGCACCTCTATTTTCCTAACATCGCTCAACAGGCACCAAATGAAAATTCATACTCTAACGATAGAAAGGCAAAATAGTCATTTACTAAAATTGTAGGGGCAAAAAGGGAATGTAAAAATTCTCATACCTTTCCCTTTTAATATAGTATAGATTAGCATTGACTTTGTTTTCAGCTTAGTCAATAAATGAAATTTGGTTAACTTGCGAATTTAGACCTTTCATTTAAAAAAAATAAACTTTAATCCTGATAATTTATAATTTGAATTTAGTTCATATGGTTTGATAAAATCTTTATATATAGAGATCATTTATGAAATTTTATCTAATTATAAGGACTAAACTCTAACTTTTAAAATTATATGAATTATATTTTAATTTTCTCAAAACTACTAAGTTTATAATTTAACCGATCTATATTAGTTCACCGTAATTTGTTTTAAGATTCATTAGCCACCTTTCAAATTTATGTTAAGTAGGTGAACTATAAAAAATTTCAAAAATCAAAATCCTCAGCTTTCAATTTTGTACAAACATGGATACCTTTATTTATTATTATTTATTGTTCTTCCATTTCTATTTGTTATTATTAAAGTGGAAAAAGAATTTCCAAGCAAGCCAATAAAAGGTTAAGCTTTTATATTAGAATATTGACTTAATTGTATGATAAGTTGGGCTCGTTTGAATTGACTGAGAAAAAACGTTTTTGAAAAAATTCATTTTTGTTTAAACTCTTTTGATAAAATGCTGTTTAAAATTATTGCGGTGCAGATCTGAAGTGCAAAACTTGTTGCTGCTTTTATCTATTATTATTAAGCTTCCTATGCGTTTAACATACTATGCGTTGAACATGCTTAATGTTATGCGTTTATGATCTGTCAAGTTTTCCTATTCTTAACCCAAGTATAAGCAAAGAAATAGGTATACTCGGTGAGTTCGAGGTCGAACATACGGACTATGCTGATTCTATAATACGTTGGATTATTAGAGTTGGAGTGGTAACCAAAAATAGTTGATAAGGATCCGTCTAACTAAAGAAAGCGATAACATGTACACTAGATTAAAATATGGTAAATGGTAAGGTATGCGACACAGCAAAGTCAGCTAAAAGGATTAAATGAATGGATAACAACAGGGTTTAGGTTGGTTAGCATCTAAAATCAGAAACACATGGTGATATTCTATTCATACTTGCGACTCTTCTCCCGGTTGCCAGCCGCTATGCATTGTATGTCTATACCGCATAGGAGAGTGTTAAGTACCAAAGTTATTCCTATAGACATGTTACACTTTTTGGCCTTGTCAATTGAGTTCCACAATCACTTACCCTCCGAGCAGTCTGATTATTACTACTTATATCGATTAGCTAGATGGACATAAGCATCAAATTAAGATTACAATTGACAAGATGCAATAGTTACACTATGATTCTTATTTAGATGCTAACGCAACCCGTGATCCTTGAAAAATTAGCTACCCATGGATTCAAAGTAAAAAGCGGAAAGTGTAGAGAAATGGATAAACATGGAAGAATTTTAGATTAATGAACGGAATACAATTTTAGACAGCTCAATGTCTTGACACAAATTTAAAATCAAAGCTAGAAAAAGAGATAGAAAGCAGGAAAGACGTCAATGTCTTGAGTCGCCGGAATGGAAGCGTGAGGTTCTGGTGTGAAGTGGTCAGGCAGAGGGAAGACTCTTCTCTCTCGAGCTATTCGTCTCCGGTTGTCTTCTGGAGAGAACTCTGCTGTCACTTAGAAATTCTTCCGAGAATGAACAACCCTTTTTCAGCTTGCAGCTCTGCCCTTCTATAGAGGCTGCGTTCGTAATAAGTGGCAAATTTGCGTGATTGGAGGAAATTGATGTCGTGCGTCTATCTCGCCTAATTGCGTAATTCTTGGTTCAATTTAGATCCACCACTTTAGCTACAGATCATGCATGTCAATCTTCCGACAATCTCTCAAGATTCTGATATGATTTTCCAATGCCTTGCGTTTTTGGTCGTTATGCGTCCACGAGGAATTTAGGTTCATGCGTCGACACATCCATATGTTCTAACGCATCATCCTGCGTTGAGCGGATGTCAACATGTCACAGGTTGCCAACGCATAGTCCTGCGTTAAGAATCTACAGGTTGCTCGCGTTCCTGCGTTAAAACATGCGTTTTAGGCTAAAAAAGCTATAAAATAATTATCTTCATCAATTTACAAGAGTAAAACGCATAGGAAGATTTATCAATAGAATTTAACATCAACTGTAATAACTTGTATTTCTATAAGTTATCAAAAATATACTTTAAAATTTATTTTGATCAGTTGTCAAATACTCTAATTTTTTCTATAATAATTTATTTTTTTAAATTAAATACTTGAAAATATATTCCAAATACACTCTAATGTATTATAGGCTTCCATATATATATATATATATATATATAATTCAAGTATCATGCAATTATTTAAACATAATATGCAACTTCTCCTCATCTTGAATTGCATTACTGTTGTAAATATGAAAATAGGTTGGCAATACTGTGAGTTTTTTTTTTTTTTTTTTTTTTTTTTTTTTTTTATATATAAAAATTATCATGCTATTTTTATTATTCCCTCCTGTGTATATTTGAAGTAAAAAAATAAGTTATATGAAAAAAAGGAAGCAGAAAATGTAAGTAATGAAGAAATATGAGGTTCTTCTAACAAGGCTGAATTGTAGGAGGTATGTCACATATTGTACAAGTTTGGACTTTGATAAATCTATATTTGTTGTCACCTTACTCTCCATATTCGCCCTGTAACCTTTAACTTCAGTTCCATCCCCTCATTTCCAGAGCAGAATAGTGCCAACTTCCTCTGAATGATTAGTCCATCGTGACTGTCTCGAACCTTCCGATGGCTGTCGCGGATGCTTCTAGGAATACCTTGCCAGATGAGTTTTCTTCCATTTCCACCAACTTCCAGACTGTAAGAAAATTGTTTTGCATCGTCGTCGTCTCCCATGAACCGGAGGAATGCCATGTAAACAGGTGCTGTTCCTAAGCGAAATGCTTCGAAGTGCAAACAGAATTGTCGTCCGAAGCAGTTGAAAACCTGAATTGGATCAAATGAGAAATCAGGAGGATGTTCATTACATGAAATGCTTCTCCTTTGCTTTCATTATTCCTAAGAATCTTAAATAAAGACACAGATAGACATCTTACAGTAAGCATCCATGTAGCATTTTCAACTTCTTGGGGATTGGATTTGACATATCTATGGCTGAAGGAACATCCATCATGCATATCAACCTCGTGATCGTCCTTGAGATGCATGACAAGGTATGGAATGTCACCAGTTACACGACATTCACCTCCAGCGTAAGGGCAGTTGTACGGCCGGTATTTACAATTCTTCTCATGTTTAAGCTTGTTGTAATATGGGAACATGTCAATGCAACCTAGGTTTTGGTACACACAAGGGAGCTCGAGCGACTCAGCCACCTTTTCCAGTGCTAGGCACCTTATGTTCCCCAGCTCATGCCGGCAGGTCGGGCAACAGTTCTGAACCCTCGCCTTGCAGCTTGAACAAAGAGTGTGCCCATTTGCACACTAAACCATAATAACTATTTTAGCTGGTATGCACTAGAATTGCCTCAAATGTAATAACTCAGCCATAATGCAATTCAATGCTTAAACAAAATAGCTAGCCTCCAATTTGAACAAAGTGAAATTAGATAGTGTCTTTGATACTCCATCGGAAGGTCTTTCCGGGGACAAAAGGATTGCTCTTGCTCAATGATGCATAAGGGTTTTAGCTTTAGGCTACAACTTTGATTCAGGGTCTCAAATTAAATGCCTTCGTTTTCTACTTTTCTTATTGGATGGATTTATGAGCAAGCATTGGAAGTTTTGAATCACAATTAGAATAAGATACCTGGTAAATTGGAGGATGCATTAAATTCATGCAAACAGTACAATCGAGTAGCTCGTGTACATCATTACGACTCCTAGCAAAACCACCAGTTGAAGCTTTCCTGAAAGTGATACCTTTGAACTCTGGACGAGAAGTTGCTGCTTGAGAATCTATTGATGCAAGGCGCAACTCGGTCACTTCTTTGCAGAAGCTGGCTGCAGAAGAAGTATGTTCTTCCCTTGACTTCGGCTGCTGATACATCCCCTTCTCTCTGAATTCTATGGTACTCATACAATCATCTGTGAGATTTAGTTAAAAAAAAGTGTCATTCCCAGAGGGACTTGTTTGAAGAACTCATGACTGGTTCCATTGAAACTTATGATATGCAAGCATCTCAAAACTGGTTCCGCTGACCATTCAAACTTCACTTTCAATTATATTTATTTTCAAAGGAGCAATGCAAATTGCATTATAATGGAAAAAGAGGTTCAAAACATGAATATCTTGAATTACAAATCAAGAACAATCAATCAGTAAAGCCGTAATTTAATACATACCTAAATCAAATTCATATCTAGAAATCGAGAGAAATGAGAAGCAAGATGCAATTTGAAAGCATTGCATGAGCAAGAAGTAAAAACAATTAAGTTTCAGATCATTGAATGCTTTCTCTTATAATAACATAGGATAGGAAGGACAGAACCTATTGGAAATGGAAACTATGATGAAGAATCTTCAAGGTCCTTTAAATTGAAAACTCATGTTTGTATTAAAATTTACAACAACATGACAGTCATAATTGGATGGAATCATTGTTTGCTTGTTCAACAGAAAAAGTGCGTTTAAGAGTAAGAAAAAGAAGTATCATTTATTGGCACAAGTACAAGCAGCAAGAAAACAAAACCCAACAGAAGCACCAAATTTTTATTTTCTCTTTTCCTCTTTATTGAGTTTGGCATCTATGCTGCGATAAGAATCTATAAACAGAAAAGTAGAATATAAGGAAACCAAAAGAAAACAACAATTTATCTATTAATAGAACGGGTCTTAAATCACCTCTGTTTATAACTAGAAGCCAGCATTTTCCCATCTAAACCACTTCAGTTAAGAATCAAGAAGGAAAACGACAGACAAAATTCACCATGGTTTCAAAATTGTTCAACAGGCATGAACATAACGAGAATGCAGCACACTGATAAACAATGTTGGAAATATACGACAACAACGAAATCGAACAAAACCCAAGAGAGATTATGAACTCGCAATTTGAAGAATCAACAGCAGAGCAACATAAAACATGAAAATAGGCGAAGAATCAGCATACCCAGATGGGAAAATTGAAGGGTTAGAGAGTGATCGAGCAGAAAACAGCAGGAAATGAGGTTTACGCCGCTGAACAACCCTTGATAGAATTGTTTGGCCCCAAAAGGAAATGGAAAGAGAGAAGAAAGGGGTGGGTGGTGAAGTGAAGCAAAGCAATGGCCGTGTGTCGGGCTGAGATTGGAAGAACAAAAGGCTCAAGAGTCAAAGAAATTGGTAGCGAGCTGGGCAGCCCATTCAAAATGGATCGCCTGCCTGATGAATGTGATTGTTGGTTGAATTGAAAGAGAGAAAAAACGAAAAAAGAAATGGGGAAAAGGAAGAAAGAAAGGGAAATGGTTTATTGGGATGGGAATTGAATATATTTTAGAAAGCTTTTTGAAATGAAATGGGGGCAGCGGCAGCGCTGTGGGTCGTCGTTATTAGGGAGGGAATGGGAAACACAGTATTGCCTTTTTGCAAAGGCCGAGGCCAAGAAGCTGACATTGCCCGCACGCAACGTCTCCAAAATTTCATCGCATTAATTCTACTTTGTCTCTCAATTTTAAATTTATTGTTTTTTATTTTTTTTTATTTTTTTATTTTTAAATAACTTTCACTACTCAAAATATATATGTCCATTTATAACGTTGTTAATAGATGCGCATGTTTCCAAAGTTATTATATGTTGTAATTGGTAAAAAGCATCTTTCTCTTCAATCAATTTTGATCAATAACTAACTGATTCATAATAAAAATCGAATAAAATTTTATTGATAGATGAATCGTAATATGTTTGTAATCGTAAACATAATTGGATTGTTTTTTTATCGCATTTACTTAGAAATATAAATTTTTTTATATTTTATTGTTACCGTTATCGTTATTATTATTGCTTGACCCTACTGGTAATAGTAACATTAACGGTAAAAGTAATAATAAATGTTACATATTCATAATTTTCATACTGTTATAATAACAATATGTATAATGATAACAATAGCAGTAATGGTAAAGGTAGTGGGTCTTATATAATTTTCAAGCACAATAAGATTGAACATCCTCCATTCCTCGATTGGATTGCAGAATTTGATTACAAATTTTGAAGATGGTCCCACAACGCATGACAATTACAAAACATAAGTGAACAACAAGAAAACTAATCAGCTGAGTTTTACTTTTTTACATTATCATTAATGAATTATCTTTCACCTAATGTAAACGTGGCCTAAATAGAAACCAACTTCAAGTTAATAAATAAAACTTCACAAAATTTTAAAATCAAAATTTTCTCATAACTTAGCAAAATGATAAATAGCTAAATACAAGAAGAATTGATAAAGAAATATCTTAACTACACTTTTTTTTAATTAATCACAATAAATAGAGTAATTTGAATTGCAAAAAGGATCAACATTATGTCTCTTTTTGTGTATTAAACTCAAACGATATATTAACACACATTCAATTACTAATGTACAACTTTGTTAAGCCTTAAGATTTATTGGTGGTTCCATTATTCTTTTTCTACTTGTTATAGTCTTAGTCTATATATCTTAATTGAATATCAAACATTTTTAGGGTATTTTTAAAAGTTCAAAGGTAGTTTTGACACGAAGTATAAATAGTTTTAATGTAAACTAATGGTAAGAGCAATTTTTAACTTTTCTCTTTTTTAGTCTAAGGGTATTTTTGAAAATTTTGAAAGTTTAGAGATATTTTGTTATAAGACATTTTTTTTAATAATTTAATCATTGTAAATTTAAATATGGTTTGATAATAATATTATCGAAAATGTATTTGATTTCTCACTATCTTTTACAGTAATTTTATTGTTTCTAAATAAATATTTAGATTTATTATTCCCAATAAAAGAAAAAAAAAAAAGAAGAAAAGAAAAAACACAAAAACACAAAAACAAAGACAAGTTTATTTCAAACTACTTATTTTAAGTGCCAAAATATGGGTTGGCTGTGAAAATACTCTTAGACTAAGCGGACAATTAAACAAGCAAATCTATAAGGAGAAGATGTATGCTCGATTTTCAAAAATTAAAAAACCATAAATCAAATTATGGTGAACCAAAATTATTTAGTCTCAATTATTAATGTATTAAAATTGAGTACATTTGAATTAACTATATTGCTAAGTTATTAGATTCTTCGTTTGAGAAGGGATCTTAATTTTTTTTTTTTTTTTTTATAGCAAACTTCATACAGATTCAAAGACCAACTACTTTCTAACACCTTATTAATGATGAGGGGGGCATGGCAAACTATCTAGAAAAATATATTTTCAAATCAAAGAACACCACAAGGAGGATGGCAAAGCCGCTATAGCATGTGCTACTTTGTTCTTCTCTCGAGGACAATGACAAAAACACTTAGTATAAATAAAGTTCCCAATGAAAAAAAAAAAATTATAATAACCTCAATAAAGACACCAATCTCAACATAAAAATACAGTTCCCTATTTGAGAAGCCTGATGACCTCCAGTGCATTGGACTCCACCTCCAACAGAGGAATTGGACCCGACCACTCTCCTTCTAAATCTCTAAGTTCCTCAAGTAATGCCTCTAAGTACCAACATGCTCATGCAACACCCTTTAGAAATAAATTGATAGCCTCCCAAAATAGCATATTTGATAGGATTTCATACAATCCACCAAAGCCTACCCATCCCTTTCTTATTTAACCAAGCAACATCCACGTTCAACTTCCAATACCCAGCCAACAGACCACCACTTGCATCATAAGACTCCAAAATAAGTTGGAGGACGTCTTCTTGAAACAAATCTCGCTCCTTATGTTCTAAATACTCCAAATGATAATTATCCCCCAACTCAAATGATGTATTTTAGATGTATTAGATGATATTTTGTCTATCATATATATATTGAATGGTTTTTTTTTTTTTTTTTGTCATGGGTAAATTTAGCCCAATGGGATCAAGAAGAACCTAGAGGATTCATGGGAGAGTCTAAGAGGGACCCATGAGGAGAGTCTAAGAAAGTTAAAGGACTCATGGGAGAGCCTGAGAGAGCTAAGGACCCATGAGGAGAGCCTAACAAAGTAGAGAACCTATGAGAGAGCTTGAGAGAGGGAACCATGGAGCTAGGAGCCCTAGGAGAAAGCTCAAAGCTAAGTTCAGTGGAGATAAGAGTCTAGAAGAGAGCTTAAGAGGATCCATGGGAGAGCCTAAGAGAGCTCAACGGGACTCATGAGGTGAGCTCATAAAAGCCTAGGAGAGAGAGCTCAAGAGGAGTTGTGGGAAAGCCTAAGAGAACTTAGAGAGAGCTCGGTGGGACCCATGAGGTGAGCTTAACCCATGAGGTAACCTTAGTCGAGAGCTCAGAGGAGTCTAGGAGAGAGTTCAAGAAGACTCACGGGAGAGCTTAAGAGAGCTTAGAGAGAGCTCAATGAGACCCGTGAGGCAAGCTTAGAGGAGCTCAAAGGAGCCTAGAAGAGAGCTCAAGAGAACCCATAGGAGAGCCCAAGAGAACTTAGAGAGAGCTCAGTGGGACCCATGAAGTAAGCTTAGAGGAGCCTAGGAGAGTTTAAGGATGCTTAGGCATGAGAAGCCTAAGCTTAAGCAACCTAAGAGAGTTCAGAGAAGCCTAGGAGAGCTCAATTGAGCGATTGAAGTCAAAGTTGTCCATATTCATAGCGTAACAAACATGCCTTTAATAAGACGTTGGAAATCTAAGTGGTGCATTAATTGCAGTGGTAATAGTGTAGCCACTCAAATAATTAACTCGGCAGTTTAAAGGATTAAAGAGGGCCGTTATGATTCTCAACATCGGTTACATTTTACAACCTTATAAAAATGACCGAGACCGTTCGTCAAAGGTATGCCTAAATACCTTACTATTCTCCATTGTCTAGTTACTCAAAAACACAAGACTAACTTAAGAATCAAAGTGTGTGTGGCTAGACACCACATCGATGTTCATTTGCTTTTGTATTGCAGGCACTCGAACGAATCTCCCTCGTAAAAAAATAAAAAAAAATTCGATTAATCCATTTTTTGACACCAACATTTTAAAGTTATTTATTTTTTTTTTTCGTTTTGGGGCTAGCCTTTGTTGATAGTATTTGACAGACATGATGACAAGATATTATTACAGAATTCCTCCACACATTTTAAGAGAGCTTTTAATAAGGCTTGCACCTATATACATACCCACAACCACTCATGACAAGTTTGGCTCTAAAAAAGACCACCCATATTCTTTAGTTTCATGAGGTCATCACCAAAGGCATAGATGCTTCCACTTTTTGTTGTTTTTACCTTTCTTTTGTTTTGTTTTTAAAATCTTTAATCTTGTTTTCTCTTTTTGTTGCTACTTTGAACTAAAAAGAAAGTACATGGATACAAATTATATACAAAAATTACTTTTAGCAAACATTACGGACATGAAAAGAACCAACCAGGTAAAAATGTGTTTTATATCATAAGGGAACTTCTTTTTATAGAACACAAGGAATAATAATCCTATATTTAGAAGTGAAGTAGGATTTTGGTTATAATAATAATAAACAGTGAAGTTGGATTTAAATCTTTTTACATCATTTCAAAATAACTAGATCATCTAACATTAATGTTCCGACAACACTATTTGAACGAACTTCAACTAATGATATTCATTAGTGTGTTAGATCATATTTTTATTAATCCTTACTATGATGTTAAATGTATATTGTTCAATGAGTATTTACTAAGAATAGGAAAACAACACTATGAAGTTTAAATTACATGAATTACACTCAAATCAAATACTATTTAAAACGTGACACTAACATTAACATTGTAATCTTAATAAGAAAGAAAGAAAGAAAAAAAAAAAAAAGGGTAAACCCTTATTTAAAACAGAAAGAAAGAAAAAAAAGAAAAGAAAAGAAAAAAGGACTTTAATGTTGATGCGGAAAAAGTCCATTATTCTTTAAGAAAGTAACTTTTTCTTGGAAATTAAAGAGGAAATAAAAGAAATTAGGAATCTGATTCTGTGAACTAAGGAGCATATGGGGCCATCACAATTTATTATTATTATTTTTTTTTCAAGATTGGAATCTCCAAAAGTTGATAAAGTAATAACATGTTAATTACTGTTGAATACTTATTAGAACTTATCGTGTATATTTGATATTTATATAAACAACTCATTCCAAACTTAATTTGTAAGTAAACCCAAATCAGTATTTGGGGTAATGATAACTGTCAACTGAATCACTATTCAAATTATATCTCTGCAAAAAATTTGTAATTAAAGCTATATTTACTCCTTCATAATTAAAATTGTTATGATTGCAACTATTTTTTTTTTAATTTATAATTTACATAATATTGTTAACTAATTTTTTTGAAAATGTATTTAGATGAACTCTATTTTTTATATTTGCATTGATCAGTTACATTTATTGGGAAGTAGATGTGAACTTAAAATAATAAACAACTTTTAGGCACTGTGATGTATTAGAAAACAAACTCAATTAAATTGCAAAAATATTGATAACATTCTGCCCTTTTTTTCAAAACTCTCACGCATCTATATATTTAGATATTTTATGTATTTTCTTTTTAATAACCATCGTCCTATTTCACTCATTTGTATTTATAAGTTTTATAAATGGTTGATTAGTGATATGTGTATATCATTAATATATAGGTATATCAATCACTTATTATTTATTATTAATAAATTAAAAATGGTGAAATTATAATGTTTTAAACTTTTATTTTTGACTTGTGATTATGTTTGTTTTCCCATTTGTTATTGAGTTTGTCATTAATCATTTCTCTTGTTCGTTTGCTATTAGGTCTATGATATATCAGTAGAATGAAAGAAGTTGGTTATAAGTAATATTGATGCAGTGGACAAAGATATTTGGACTAAATTCATGGCTGAACAAAGAAAATCCTAATTAAACACTAATTAGCAAAAGAGAAGAAAGGTTCAATTTCAAAAACATAACCAAAAGCTTCTTATTACAATACTAAAGTGGCCGTTTAATTATAGTCTTTATAAAGATGTATGAAAATAACTAATTAAACACTAATTAATCTAAATTAATCTAAATTATCAACTAAACTAGATATTAACTAACACATACTAATGATCTTTTGATTCTCCTCATCAAATATGTTTTGTTTTGCTTTCTATCAAGACTGTTTGTTGACATGTTTAGACATTTTTACGTGCCAATCACTAATTTACACTATACGATCAATTTATTAGTAAAATTGTGTATGAGTAACAAATATCTACCAAACTTTATTATTGATGGACATAAAAGTGGACCATCAATTGATTCTTTTCATTGTTAGATTTCTTTCGATTAGAAATGTTTATGGATTAAGTTGGGTTGGGTTGGGTTGAAGTATTTTTTTTAGACTTAACCAAATTGTTCGGGTTGTAAATTTCTTCAACCTAAATAATCCTTGTTAAATAATAAACCTAACCTAACCCAACCCAAATATTTGAGTTATTTGGATAATTTATTTAAATTTTGATTCTAACAATAAGTAAAAGGACTATTTTTAAATATAGAAAAATTAACCAAAATATTTATAAATATAACAAAGTTTACTGTCTATCTATCATGCGACACATAGACACAAACTATTATTATATTAAAAAAAAATTGTTTACTTATTTTCATATGTTGGATTAAGATTAACCACTCATTTTCAATTTAAAAATAAATTTTAAATTAATATATATATATATATAATTGTATCATTAAGTAAAATACATATATTTTTTTTAAATGAATAAGAAGTTCGAATTGAGTTATTTATTTTAGGTGAATTCATGAACTAATATAACTTTTATATATATATATATATATATATATATATATATATATAATTGTATCATTAAGTAAAATACATATATTCTTTTTAAATGAATAAGAAGTTCGAATTGAGTTATTTATTTTAGGTGAACTAATGAACTAATCTAACCTATAAAATTATTTGAAACCAACCTAATTCAAATGAGTGTATAACTCAACCTAAATTATAAGAGTTTGATTAAATTGATCGGGTTTTTCAAACATCCCCGAAAAAATCCAATCAACCATAGTTTGAATAAGATAGATGAGAAGTCGGGTGCATATATTTGAATACTATTGAGGATATTATGTGTATGATTTAATTATGAAATATGAAATGAAAGTATTAAAAATAGAGGGGGAAATGTGTATGGCTGTAACTTGTAAGGCGGTGGTTCATCCCATCTTCTCAAGACGACAAAGACGAGACATATATGATATAGAGCCATTCTCTCAACTTGGCTCTTTACCTTCATATACTATAATTCCATATATATATATATATATATATTCACCATATTTTTCTTATAGGATCATGTTACATTTCGGTGTATATAATTAAAACCTCAACTTATCCATCAATATTCAATTCTTTTACTTCATTCCTCAATTTTGTTATGATTTCTTCATATGCTCTGTCTAGCTCGTCACTTCATTTTGAGATTATATTTTATCCTTTTGTTCTTCTTCTTTCAAAATAACACCACTTTATTCTTTAAATTATTGGTTAAGATTATATTCATTTTTATTCTTTTTCTCATTCAACGCGTGTGTGTATTTTTTTTTTTTTAAATTATTTGTTAAGTTTATATTCATTTTTATTCTTTTTCTCATTCCACGCGTGTGTGTATTTTTTTTTTTTTAATTTTTTCATTGAATACAAATTTAAAATATTGTATGACTAAGTCACACAATGATTACAACCAAGAAAAAAAACACAGTGTTGAGAGTTTTATAAATATGAATACGAAACGTTCCAGTTTTTGGTCCAGTCTGTTATGCATTAATTTTTTTTGTTCGTAATAACTACACTACGTCTATTTAATTAGAATACAAAATTCTTAGTCTTTTTTTATTATTATTATTATTATAATTAAATGGTCTTGTTTTAGTTAAGCAATTTTAATAATAGATGGTTGAGTAACTATTTGATTTTTGATTTTTAATTTTTCAAAATTAAGTTTACAAACACTTTTTCCATTTCTAAATTTTTTCTAGTTATATACTTTATATATTATTAATATTTTTAAAAATTAAGTCAAATTTTAAAAACTAAGTGAAATAATTTTTAATTTCTTTTTTCTAATTTGACTAAGAATTCAACTCTCTTACCTAGTAAATATAAAAGCCATTGAAAGAAAATAAGAGGAAATAATAGACTTAACTTTTTTAAAGAAAAAAATCGAATGGTAACAAGACTAAACTCTTTAATTCTGAATGCTAGAATAGAGTTCTATGTTTATAATTGTTTTAGGTATTACGTGACATGCTAATATACAGGGTATTAGATCACATGGAAGCTAGGTTGATTTTAAGTATATTTCTTAAATAAAATAAAAATGGGTAAAGCTAATAGAATTAATTAGTAGGTCAAATATCCAAAATCTCTCTAGGATTAAATAAGCAGTAGTATCTCAAAAGGTCATTTTAATTAAAGTACTAAACTTGTATATTTACAATTTTCGTTCGCATAAATTTTGATAGTTTTGTTAATTAAGCTATGAACTTTCAAGAAGTCTCTAAATTTTTTAATTTTTTTTTTAAAATTTTGTGTTTACTTAGTCAGGTACATAAACTTCAAAAAGCTTTTAATTTTGTATGATAATAAGTCTATTTGTGAATTTTGTGTTCAGCATCTTAATTCTAAAGGAAACATATATATATATATATATATATGGTTAAAGAGAGCTAAAACATGAAAATAATTGGGTGAGGATTGTGATAAATGGAGCTTATAAAACAAAAATAGAAACAAACAAGAAAATCACATTTGTCTTCTCCAAAAACTAAAACAACGACTCTGTATGGAAAAGCTTGTGCGGAGTTATGCTCTCCCACGCGCTTTACATTATTAACTATTCTTGGTTTGACCTTATAATATAACCGACACACACACACATATATAATACACTTTGGTTTATGAAATGAACTAACATTATTAATACATAATAATGTTAATGATGATGAGGCAGTAAATTTAATTCAGCCTTCTGCAATTGGTCCTGATTTCTCCACTAGTCCCAGTCAAAGGGCTGAGATTTCCCATATTAATCATTGACTGAGCAAAGGCGGTGAAGAATGCGCTCTGGCTGCCGGCGAAGTTGTTGACGGTACTGATAGTTGAAGCTTCAACGGTGGAGAATAGAACTTGGTCACTTCCCAAAAGCCCTTGGTTGTTTTGAAGATTTGTGAAGTAGTTCCTGTCGAACGTGTTCGGCGTCGTCGGGTCCAGATTCACAAACGTGTCTCGCCCTGCCTGACAACTTTGCCGGAGCTGATCCGCGTACGTCGAGTCCAGCGTCGGGTCTGGGTTCGAAGTGTTTAGCCGTCCGTCGAAAAATCTGCATCTCGAACGCCCGAATGTGTGTGCACCTGCAGGTGTACCACACACAAAAAGTTTCCTCCATTATTTTATTTACAAGTATATCCCTAAAGTGGATCTATTTTTGTATATTTCACTAAATTATTCAACTATAATATATTTGGTGGCAAATTGAGATACATCAAAGTATTACTCTTTAAAATTTTAATTTTGTATCTAACTAGATCAATTTTTAAACCTTGACACGTGTTTTTTTAGTTAAATAAACTCTAGAAATTTAAAATAACACATGTTTAAACTATATTAGCTAAAAAAGATGAGGGAGTAGATAATTGAGAGGGAAAGAAGATGTGTGTAGCAAATTTAGTTATATTTTGGGTTGGGCTATGAAGCCTACTAAATGTTGTTGTCCGTTGTTGTCCAATTTACAATTTGTTCGATGAAAAATTCTATATAATATAATTATATTACCTGATAGAGCAACAAGATCGACATTGTCGTCAAGTTGAACATCCTTAAACTTTTGTTGAAGTTGAGATAGATTCTCAAAAGGACTTGGGAGCCTATCCCTGGCTCCTTGCAAATTAGCTGTTCTACTATCTCTTCTTCCCAATTGAACCGTCCAGCCTTGCCCTCCTGCCTACAAAATTATTCAACATAAATATGGTTAATTAGTTTGTGCTCTTTTAATCAATTAATTACAGTATCGACTTTATATTTAATTTGTTTATAATATATGAATTTAATATTTAGTTTGGAGTAGCTAGATACCAAGGTGACGGCATCTCGAGAAGAAAGGGCTAGAATGTCAGCACAGGAGACGATGCCTGGACAAACATTTTCTACTGCAGTTTTGATGTCATTGACAATATTGAATCCCGTGATGCCTCCGTTTCCAGGTGCACCTAACTCGCTCACTATACCATCTTGGTCCTCTAACAATACTGACCCATCACAACCCTGCAAAAATAATAATTTTTTAATATAATTAAACGTATTATTATAATAGCGCGTGCTATTAATTTAAGTTCTTCAAATATTGAAAATGGAACAACTTACGTCGACAAAACAATCGTGGAAATGAAGACGAATGAGTTTGGCACCAGCTCTATCATCATTTTGAAGAGCTTGCTCCACAACACCATGCACAACACTTGATACATTGGGACATGTGGTATCGTAAAACGTAGAGCTAAGTTGAGCACTGACAGAGCCAACCATCAAACAAACACACAATATCAAAGGAATAATAGCTTTAAAAGAAGCCATTAGAATATCTTAGTGATTAGAGCTTAAGTGATTCAGTTCTCCGATGGGAGTTTGCGAGGGAAAGTATAAACAGAGCCACATCCTTTTATAGACACGAAGAAGGTGGTGAGGCTGAGCTTATTACGTGCCACAAGACAAATTAAACGTTGAAAATAAGCCACCCCTTTTACTTTTCTAAACCCCATTTCAATATAAAATTTAAGATTTGCATGGATTTTCGCCTTTGAATTTTCTTCCTATGAGCTTTCATTTCAATTTAATTATTGAGAATTAGAAGAGCAACTGCACAGAACATGGGGGAAGAATGATTCAATTTTGGAGGATCAAACTTATCATCTTTTTTTCTTTTTTCTATTATTATATATACTTTAGGTTTGTTGGACTTCTTTATTTAGCAGTTTAGCACAATCAAAAACTGATTAACAGCTCTTGGTTCGTCAATCAAAACTTTGATTAATTATTGGCGAAGTTAACTATAGAATCGAATAGACATTAAAATTATAATCTACTATTAGTGATGATGATATTATTATTATTGTGGTAATACAATTGATTTACGCCGTGGAATTCAAAGCAGAAGACACCAAATGAATGTCATCACTTTTCAACATTTTTTAGCAATTATAAAGCGCTATTTGCTTATTTATTTATTTATTTATTATTTTTTTTTTCACTAATCAATTAAAAGAAAAGGTTAGAATTAAAGACGTAGATGAGTGATTATATATATGCCGGCTACTTACACAACATACTCAAATTACAATTTTATTCGTTATCTTTGACGGTTGAAAATTTGAAAACTTGTACATCTTAATGATCGTATTTTTGGGAGAACTTTCTGTTATATATATTGAATGGTTAAATTAATAAATAATAGGGTTCGAACTTGGAAGGAAGCCACCAAAAAGTCAAAATATTAATGATTGATTATTAAGATGGAGATTTATATCGCACGCAATGTTACACGTATAGAGAATAATCCGGGTAATGTATTCCACTCAATTTTTACTAAGCCTCGTTAATTAAACTTATTAAATATTAATAAAATAAATCAAAGTCTTTGCCCCTTTGGGGCTGCAACGTCAAATCACCAATATGCCAGCTCAAACTAATTTGGAATTTTGTTGAATGAAAAATTAAAACAATTAAGTATTAGATAATATTCATGTTGTTAATTGTTATTGAGTTTGTGAAGGGGGTATTTTTTTTTCTACTGCTGTAGTCCAATCATGCATTCCTTTCTGTTACATAAGGAAAATAATATTTAAAAAATAAATATAAAAATAAAGTTAGTCAAATGGTAATTATTTGTGATTGAACTACACCAAAATAGATGCAAAAATGTATTTAGATAATTTTCTTTTATAATTATTGATGGTACAATACATAATAGTCATTAGTCAGAGAAAGAGGCCCTAAAGCGACATGTTCATCTTCTTTCATTGCCCTAAAATCTAAAATGAAGAGTCCTAAATAGTTATAGTATTTATACGTCCCTACCATCTTGGTTTTAGGGAAATAGACATTTGATTTTTCTTTTACAATAGTGATTGACATATACACTTCAAATTGAAAATTTAGATCGGATTGAATAACAGTTAAAATAAATAAATAAATAATTCTCCAAACCGCTAATTTGGACTAAGAAATTAAAGTATCTTTGAGTTTAATCCACGTGATTGGTGGGCTTAACGGATAGCGCGTATGGGACCCCTTTTCTCTCATCTATCCATTTACTTCTATGATTGCTTTTCTTCATTTTTTCCTCCTCATTTTCTTTTCTCTTTAGATACTTAATGAATATGCTAAAATATATTATAATTAAATTTTATTTTGTTCACTAATATAATTTTTATGTCAATTGGTGATTTAATTTATTATTAATCAAAATATATAGATTAAAAAATTTTACGTTCAAATTCTTGCGATGTTATAATATAATATAATATTTAGATGACTATTAAAAATTTAAATAAATACAAATATCTAACCAATTTTATTTTATTTTATTTTGTTAGTTTTGAAAAATATTTATAATTAAGTTTTTTTCAAAAAAAAAAAAAGTGAACTATTTGTACTGAGGAAGTTATAAGATAATTAATATATTTAAGTTTAATATTTTTATGGTTGTTAATTTAGATTAATTAGTGTTAAAAAATAAACTAAAGTCGAAAGTATAAAAATCAAAATGAACATTTTGGAAGTATAAGGAGTAAAACGAATATTCTAAAAGTACGGGACCAAAATGAACCAAAACCAAAAGTGTATGGACCAAAATAGTATTTAAACCTATTTTATAATTAATTCATTAATTGTCTTGTTTTAGTATAAGGAGTAAAACGAATATTCTAAAAGTACGGGACCAAAATGAACCAAAACCAAAAGTGTATGGACCAAAATAGTATTTAAACCTATTTTATAATTAATTCATTAATTGTCTTGTTTTAGTTCTAATAGGGAGTTTTTGAAATATTAGTTTTATATAGAACTTGTGTCCTTGAAAAGAATTATTTTCTCAACTTTAGAGGTGAATTTTCCTTTGGTCATGAGCACAACAACGGGACGGAAGATCGAATCTTCAACCT
The DNA here is from genome assembly GCA_031780015.1 of Citrullus colocynthis. Lineage (NCBI taxonomy): Eukaryota > Viridiplantae > Streptophyta > Magnoliopsida > Cucurbitales > Cucurbitaceae > Citrullus > Citrullus colocynthis. The sequence goes on along the minus strand of QLSR01000217.1, from coordinate 2,148,017 downwards.
CTAGGAAGAAAGGTTACATCAATTATCACTAAATTATATCATGGAATTGACATAATACACTTTCCCACCACATCACGATGAGAACATTCTTACTTCAATTCAATTAGAATATGACGGAATTATAATTATATATACAAGTAGGAAACTTAAGTACATGTATAAAAGTTTATAAATGTGATTGTGTATTAATTGGGGGTGGTAGGGCGAATATATGATATAGGAAGCTTTTAATTGGTAATGGTTGATATTTAAGAGAAGTGCACCGACGATAATAGTGTTTTGTTTAACTACTCATGTATGTAAATTGTTAATTATTGCATGCATGGAATTAAAACCCAATAATCTTTTTCTAATAATTCAACGCCTTCAAAATGAATAAGACAATATTTCAAGAATGAAAAAGCACTTTTGATTATCTTCTTAGCATATGGCACACCCACTCTTCGGTCACTGTAATTTTCTTTTCAAATATTTTAAAATACTTTTTAAATTTTTTTAGTACATTTTTATTCAACTATCGCTAATTAGTTTTTTCCATGTAATTTTTATTTAGGGTAGTGTGTCCTACATAAGAGGGAAGTGGGTTAATGCTCTTCGTTCTCTCCGTTTTCTTATTTTTGGTTACATCTAATTGACTATTGGACACTGTTTAGATTAACTAAAAAATATTTCTCAACGTTCCTTCAAGAGATTTGGCTATTTAGTTCAAAGGTTGTTCAATTTGAAAATTTTTAAAAATAATGGATCTTTTTTGGGTAAAGATCAAAAGTGAGACCTTGGTTCCCTCTTTTTGAATTATAATTTTTTTTGGTTACAAACTTGGTCCCTATGATTTAAGAAAAAGTTAAAATTTAAGTCTTATTGTTTTCAAAGTTAGAGTTTAGTCTTTAAAATGGTTTGATAAAACCTAAAAATATGAATCTTATGGTTTGAAAAAAAATTCATACATAAGAACTAAATTCTAATTATAAACTATATAAGACTAAATTCTAACTTTTTCTCTAAATTGTGAGGATTAAAATTATAATTTAATCTAATTTTCTTAAGGAAATGAACTTGCACCTTGAGTAATCCAAATTTTCTTCCTTTATTATAGGAAACTTTGACAACTTTATCTTAAAGTTAAAAGAATAATTTTCAAGGAAAAATAATTTTCGTCAAACCGGAGTAAGAGTTACATTTATAATTAGAATCAAGATTCTATTTGAAACTAAAGAAAGAAAGGAAAAAAAAAAGAGAGGGGTTTCTCAATAATAATAATAATAATAATAATAATAAAGAAAAAGAAAAAAAAAGAGGGGAAAAAACTGATCTATTAAAAAAAAAATTAGTACACTAATGGATGAAGGGAACAAATCTTTTTTGAACCAATCGAGAGGAACTGACCGAACTTTTTTTTTTTTTAATCTTAATTTTTTAATTTTTTATATGTGATATCAATAATAAAGTCAAGCTCCATCTAATTCTATATTTTTTCAGTTCTTTTATACACAACAAAATAATTTTTTAATAAGCTCTTTTTAGAAAAATGAATTGTTACATAATAATTTTTAATTTGGTAGAGATAGATGCATAATAGATTGTATTCAATTTTTTTTAATCAATAACCAAAATAAGAAAAAAAAAAAGATTAGGTAAGGAAATTAGTCACTTTTTATTATGATTAATTATTATTAGTTTACTAATGAGGAACCAAAATGTGATAGGAAGAAATAATGAGCAAAATTTATTGTTGTATAGTAAAATGCTTATACTAAATTATGAAAAAGATTGTTGATTAATTATATAATTTTGAAAATGATAGTATTGGCGAATGTTGTATCACGGTATCACTATTAATCAAGATAGGTCAACATATGTCTCCATGTAGCATTAGGAGAACAAATGCAATTTTTTCTTCTCATGTATACATCTGTCTTGTTTTCTTAGTTGTCACTTTTATAGTTTGAAAGAAAATCTGAGACGTTTATTTTAGTAAATCGAAAAATTAAATTAACCAACCATTAATAGCTAACTAATGCACAAAATTACATATAACTATAACGAATATGTTTTTTTCTTGTGAAAAGATAGGAATAAGACTGCAAGAGGAGTGAAAGCAGTAACAAACACATGAAAATTTGATATTTTCAAAATTTTGAAAAACAAAATAACCAAAACCATATAGCTTGAGTCCTTAGAAAGACTTTTAAGTATCTACGTAAATAATATGAAATGGTACATTTACATAGAAAGAAAAAGAAAAAGAAAAAGAAAAAAGAGATAGTTGCAACATGTTTTTAAAATACAAATATTAAGTTTATGCTAGGGAGTGAAATTTATCTAAACTATATATATAGAGTATTTATTATTGTTATTATTTTAAATGATAAAATTACTAAAAATATTTTTATTAGTAATAGATAGTTCTAGATATTTATAGACATTCATCACCATCGGTGATAGACAATGATAATAATCTATTGGTGTATATCATCAATAAACAATGACATTTTTCTATATTTGTAAATAAATTGACTCATTTTACCATATTTGAAAACAACCTTTATTATTATTATTTGAAAAAAGCAAAACATTCAGTAATTACAAAGCTAATGAGGCCATATTAGCCTCAACTATACAGAAAATTATTCTGCCAATAATAAGATTGAGACTCATTAGCCATCATATTCTGAGTATGTGACACAAGAATTTCTTGATGCGCCCTATGTACATACATAATAACATTTGCACAGTCCAACTTTACCACTATAGGTAGTTGCACCTTCATAGTCACATTCTGAAGCCCTTAGTGCAATTACACAAACCTATGCATATAGCATATCAAAAGATCCATCATAGCCCTTCCGCCTGTTCTTATAGGCACCCCCTATGATCCCGAAGACCCAAAGTACTCAACCTAATATCTTTTTACATTGCGAAGCGTTCTACTAATTAGCAAAATCACAGAGTACACGATAGATAGTCTCAACCAATGGTCTAGAGGGCAAACGCACTTAAATGCAAATTAAATTATATAAGAATGCCATTTCAAATTATATATATATATAAGGTTTATTAAATGAGGATGGGTTTCACAAATGTAGAAGCGAACAAGAAGTGGGGGAAGATGAGGCAAGAATGTGTGGGTCCAATAAATGGACCATTATTCAAAGGAATCGTGAAATTAATTCATTTATGCATGAATTTGACATTTTAACTAATGACCTTATCACTCTACCTCTCCCTCCTTTTTTGGGAATCATCATCATTAAATTTAATTTTATCCATAAGATTTGTGGAACCAAGCAATTAACATGCATGATTGAGCAGACATAGGAACGGTTAGCAGATTTTTGTAATTACTCCTATATTAAATTATCTACACCAAAATCATTATTTTTTTAAATCATGATTCATCCATCATCTCCATTCAACTATCTAATAATAAGGCTTGTGGCAGACATGCATTTTTTTTTTCTCTCTCTTTTTTCTAAACTAAAAAATTGGACGGCTTGAATTATATACACATGCACGTCCCTCTCTCTCTGTTTTAGTTCAACAGTTGCGAATTAAGGATATCCAACCATCAACAATATTTCAAATGACTAGCTTATAACACATATAATGCATTTGATATATACTACCTCTATAGGTTCACCATTTTTTTATCGGATTTTTTTTCCTCTCTTAAACTCAATATTTGTTTAAGCTTCGTGGCTCTGAATTTCATCTCAAAAGTAATTGACCATAGAAAAAATAACGCATGCATTGATCTATTGTATAGAATTTATTGACTGGAATCACAACACATCTATGTACACATTATTTAATTATTTAAATTATATTCCAATTTGCAGGGACATGTACAGTAAAAATCTCAATCACTTAGAATTAGAACCAACCTAATGACGGCAGGAGATCCCATATTACTTACGTAAGTTGTTCTGCTCATTATTAATAATTGGTTTTGAAATAGAACTTAGTATGTATGTAATATAGTCTCAAATTAAAGTCTATGGAATTTCAAATAAAGCAGGGTTAGAGAAGAAAATTAGTGAACCTAAAGAAGTATTATATTAAAGGAGCATGTGTAAACATGTAACAGCTGAGACTAACTTTGTTATCATCCCTTATAATTTAAAAGTAGATGCAGAAATATTGAATGATTTCAGTATAGAGAAATTAATGACTTTGAGAGTTGCTTCACCTAATGGCAGTATTTTAATTAAAATGTCTTTTTTTTTTTTTTTTCAATTTGCTTTTGAAAGTTTAGCTGCATGTTCTTAAAATATATATTTTCTCCAGATACTTTTTCAGCGTTTTTAAATCTTTAATTAAGGGATTTTTTTAAAGAATAATGAGGGAAGAAAGATTTGAATCCCATGATCTAGGAAGAAGACACTATTTTTTTTTTTTTCTTCAAAAGGCTAATGATACAAAACGATTAGGACTTCTTTCTAGTATAAAAACAAGCCAAAAAATTGAGATTTTGGTAAGTGAAAAAAACATCAGTAATTTGGTAAAAAGAAAAAGGGACTTGAACCGACCGATCATACGCACTCGTAATACTAACAAATAGGCAGTTTGTGTGGTTTGATCCAATATGCATATTTTGTTAAGGTAGATTATAAAAGACACCACTTTTATTGAACATATATAGAACAAAAACAGTATACGTTTTTGAGTTTACATATACATCAATAATATATAATATGTTTGGCATCCCATGCATGCGTTTTTGAAGCCACATGCAACAGAAATAATAAAAGCAAAGCAGCACAAACAAGATATATGAATATTATATTATGATACAGTTTGGTTGAGAGGAAAATGAAACAACATATATTTGGTTTAAATACTTAATTATATAATATTATATTATTTCAGTTGAGCCTTCGGCAATTGGACCTAATTTCTCCCTGGTCACCGGTTAAAGGGCTGATATTTCCCATGTTGATCATGGACTGGCCGAAGCTGTCGAAGAACTGCTGCTGGCTGCCGGCGAAGATGTTGACGGTGTCCACGGTGTCGGCGCCGGGAGTGGAGAAGAGGACTTGGTCACTGGTGAGAAGACCGGAGTTGGACTGAAGGTTTGTGTAGTAGTTGTTGTCGAAGTCGTCGGGAGTGGTGGGGTCCAGGTTTACAAACGTGTCTCTGCTCCCACTGCAAGCCTCACGGAGCTGCTGTGCGTACGTGGTGTCCAGCGTGGCGTCTGGATTTGAAACGTTCAAACGTCCGTCGAAAAATCGGCATCTTGATCCCCCGAATGTGTGGGCCCCTACCATTCCACGTCATATTTTTACATTTCAATTTACATTATTGTACCTTCTCTATTTCCTAACAAAATTTATAGGTCAAATTGTAACTAACAACTTAAATGATGGTGGTAATTGCAATTATATCTTTCGAACTTTTAATTTTAAAATTATATAAATAATACAATTTAGTCAAGTTGGACTTTCAAACTTATATAATTGTATAAATTGTAACATTTGTATAAGTTTGATAGTTTAATTTTCATCATCTGCTAGTCTAATTTTTACCATTATTTATAAGCTTGAAGGTCCAATTTTAATACCGATAAAAATCGAGAAAATTTAGGGGTCCAATTTTTACCATTGAATGTTTAAGGGTGTAATTACAATTACCACCCTACTTGATGAGCAGTTTTTACAATTTACTCCAATTTATATCACTACTAAAAATTTTTCACTCTCAACGAATAATTGAGAGTATATAAAATTGAGTGGTGAAAAAAGAATGGGAGATGTACAAAAATTTCAAGAAAAAAATCATAATAATTGTGATTAAAATCGTGATTAAGACATATCTCAAATAAAACAAAGTGAATTTAAAATAAATAAATAAATAAACATGTGCACACAAGAATCCAGAGATTGACAGCTAATACACAGGATATATGGTACAATTGAATCTAAATAATTTCAATCTCCTTGCTTGACTGATGAGTGCTGAATACAAAAACATGTGTCACTTTCAATTTTTGAAAAAGTTAAAAAACTTTCTGAAGCACAAAGTAGAAAGATAAAATACTAGAAAATAACAAAATAATTAAAATATTTTTAAAATATGTTTGTCGTGTAGTAACTTATAATTAAATAATTTTGTGGATGGTTATAAAAAAAAAATATATATATATATATCAACATGGTTTGAAAAATACTACATAGTACAAGGACTATAGTAGAATATGGATGACGAGAGAGGAATAATGAGAAGCAGCCATGCATGTCGCTACAACACTATTGTCTTAGAATATTTAAAATGGGATATTATTTGGTTTTCAATTATACACTTACCAGATAAGGCAACAAGATCGGTAGAATCAAGACCCACTCTACCGAACTTGCGTTCAAGTTCTGTAACATTTTCGAAAGGACTTGGAAGCCCATCGATTGCGCCTTGTAAGTTAGCCGTTCTGCTGTCCCTTCTTCCCAGTTGAACCTCCCAACACGGTCCTCCTGCCTGTCGGAAAAAATTGTCAAACGCATTGTAACAATCTCATCGTATAAGACAACTAGTTTACTTAAAATTACCAAGGAAACTGCTTCCACAGAAGCTATGGCTAAAATGTCGGCACAAGAAACAACACCAGGACAAGCCTCCTCGAGTGCGGCTTTAATGTCATCAACAATGTTAAATCCTGTAATATTGGCATTTCCAGGAGCGCCAAGCTCACTCACTACGCCGGTTTGGTTCACTAGTAAAACTGACCCATCGCACCCCTACAAATTTTAACCAATGTTCTAAATAATTTGCATGTAGTAGGAAAAAATTAATCTTTGTGGAAAAAGAGTGAAAAATTTACATCAACAAAGCAGTCGTGGAAATGAAGGCGAATGAGTCTGGCACCAGCACGGTCGTCAGTTTCCAAAGCCTGCTGCACTACACTGCGCACAATGTTGGATACGTCGGGGCATGAGTCGTCGTAAAACGTGGGACAGAGCTGAGCTTTAGAAGCTTCAACCATCAACCCCACAAACAAAAGGAAAGAAACAACTTTGAAGAAGGAAGCCATATTCTGTTTTGTTTTGGTGAGGGATTGGGTGCATAAAGCAAGTCCTTTTATAGAATAATGATAAAGAAAAAAGGTTGTGATTGAGGAAAAGAAAAATATCAAGAAGGGGTTATGAATATGACAAGGTGGTGGTGGCTAAATCAGTAATCACCGGCGAGAGCTTAAGTGTTAGGGCTGATGAACATTGTGAAGAGAGAGAAATATTGAGGCTTTTACTTTTCAAATTGGGAAGGGAAATTAAAGTTTCGATATTGATGGCTTTTGATTATTATATATTTTAATGTGACATAGCCAAGAAGCTGTGTCTCATGCAAATAACAATACGCAATAATACAATAATATGGTGTAGTTAACAAATAGGACTTGAACTTGAAGAAAGGGTGAGTGGTCAAGTATACATGTATTTTTCTCAATTTAGTGAAACACTCTTTCTCCGACAAATTTGAAAAGTTGTTTCGATTACGACATTATATATATATATGTGTGTGTATGTCTGCTTTCACCATCTTAACCATTGTAAATGTGTAATTTTTTGGATTTTCGATCTAAATGCAAAAAAATTATGATATTATTGATAGATCAAATTTATAGTGATAATAGAAGGAGAAATTATTTGAAAAAGTCGTCACAGTGTGGGGGTTGATAATTTTGCACTGTTAGAATGATAAAAGAATTTGGATGAATTTAATTTCTATTCCTTGGTTATATATTGAGAGTGGTACGTAGATTTTTACTTCCCAAAGAATATATGAGACAGCCCTATGATGCTATTTAATTCATCCAATATTTTTTCAGTAACTGGGTGAGTGTCCATAAGCCTAAGACCAAAAAATTTGTATTATACTCTTAAATTTATTTCAATTCCTCCCTATATTAGTAAGGTTTATCCCAAGTACATATAAGCTTCTTTTTCACCTGTATTTCCAGTGTAATTCTACGGATTCCGTTGATGGAAAAATATGGTCAAGGAAATTCATTGTCTTTTTTATGTTACCAACCATAAATTTATAATTAAAAAAAAAAAAAAAAATCACTTGCAAAACAATAAAAAATACTAGTGAAGTGTCTACCTCTAACAAAGCATTACAGCAAACTTTATTTTTTAAGAATGAGCTCCTAATGCTTTTTGCCAACGCATAGTGTCAGCGGAGACTTTTGCCAATGAAAAATCAGGTTATCTATGTGTCAGCCAAGAATTTATCAAATGTGTAACTGTTAGGCCCCTATATATATATATATATATAATTAATCTTAGGGTTTCTCCAAATTTCCTACTATCAACGGACACAGAAAGGTTGGTTTGGATTTCAGTTGGTGGAATAAGTCTAACTATTATAATTTTGTATATTGTATTGAATAATTACTTGATTTCAAAAGACATTAGAAATGCAAATAAATAGACTCCGGTAAGGCTCAACTAAAAAAATAATTCAAAAAATGAAAAATACATTAAAAAAAAAAAAGAAAACGATAAAGAAAAATACTAATTGGAAATAAAGTAATTAAGAATAAATCCTAATTTATTTTAACATCTACCATGACTTTTCAAGAATGGGCCATCTCTGGGTTCCCAGAGTAGGGTTATGTGTTCACCTTCAACGTTATATCTGTTTTGGGACTTTTATAGTCTAGATTAACTCATGACAAATTCTATTAAACTTTCTTCCATCTCTTTGTTATATGGTGTGGCCTCTTGTAAACTTGTATGCATTATTGACCACGATGTTTTAGAGTTTCAAATATTCACCAATATATATATATATGTGCCATTCAACTCAAGGAAACAAAAAACAGATTGGAATTTTACATTTGCAAGTAGTTAATAGAGAAATGGATGGTTTGCTTTTACAAAAAAATAAAATTAAAAAAAGAAAAAGAAGTTGATGTATGTTTATAATTGAGGGGGGGTCCCTATTACTAATAAAAAGTCGAGAAATCTATGATTGATTACTTTTCATGTTTACAGTTTAATATTATGAATAAATATTATTTCATAAAAATTAAAATATAATGAGGACTTTGTTCGATTTTTTAGCAATTTGATTCTAATTTCTTTTTCATTACGTGTCAAAATCAACATGAGCAGCTCAAACTTCCTAAACATAACTACAATTATTTTGAGAAGCAAAGGAAACTATATCTAAACATATGGATTTTAGTTTGACTTTAAATCGTTAATTCATTGGCTAAATTGTTCATCTTATTTGGCCAGGGCCACCTAATGCTTGATATCATATACATATCAAGTAGATTTCATTTTAAAATCATATTCTCAATAAAAGAGAAACAATATAGACAACTTTTCATTGTCTATACTAAATTTTTTGTTTTTTCCGATAACATTATATTTGTCCCTTTCACTAGTAGGCTTAAAATATAAAGAAAATTTAATAAGTGAAAAATAATATTGTAAGGTTCGAAAATTTTTAATATTATATCATCTAACATGATTTTTTATTTTTTATTTTAATTAAAATTTAAGTTCACAATCTACCCAACACTATTTTCAAAATTTAAACCAAAGTCTTCAAAAACTAAATAAAAAATGCTTTAGAAACCTTGTTTTTAATTTTTATTTGTAGAATGTGTCTTAACATTCTAACATTTGTTTAAACAAATAAAAATTATAATAATAAAAAAAAAATTATTTTAAATGATAAAACTGTTGAAAATATTTGCAAATAATAGCAAAATACCATTGTCTTTCTGCAATAGACATAATAGATCGCGATAGACTACTATCTGTATTTATCTGTATATAGATAATAGTCTATTGCAAATAGACAATAAAATTTTGTTATATTTATAAATATTTTAGTTCATTTTCCTATATTTGAAAATAGTCCATAAAAAATAGTAAGAAAACAAACCTAACTTTCCAAATCATCAAATTAGAAAGAAAATCAATATCGCCCATTTTAGAGTTTTCTCATGGTTAATAATAAAGAATTTTCAAGGAGTTTATTTATATATTCAACAAGGTTCTTAGAGAACAATTTTGGGCCATTGGATCTCATATTTTGTTATCAAAATCAAATTGTGGCCATTAGATCTTCCACATTGTCTAAGATCAACTGTGAGAGATAAATAGAGAGAGTTTCTCATAAGAGAGCTGGCTATTTTTTTATAATAAAGAAAGTTTGTTCTCCTATTTGATATATGTAATGAAATCCCTTTATTCTTGCCTGTGGTTTTTACCCTAATTTGTCTAGGAGTTTTTCATGTAAAATTATTGTGTGTTATTCTCTCCCTTCTTCTTCTTCATTATTATTATTCTTAGTCTACTTTAACTGCAATTTTACTCTATTCAATCATAGTTCTTGTCATAACACTTACTTCTTTATTAGTTACCTATCTTTCTTTTTCAATTTTACATTTATTTCTCTAACTTTTATATTTGATGTCAACATGAGAATAACGTAAATAATTAATTGGAGAGTTATGTCCACGTCCAAGAAGTTCAAATCCTCACCTTCAAATGTCATTTGAGCTTTAAGAGAACAAAAAAAGAATAAATAATTCAAGTTTAGTCCATATGATTCCACTAAAAAATAATTTGATTTTTCTTTTTTTATATATTTTAAAATTAAGTTCATAAATACAAATTCTACCTAAGAGTTATTTAGTTCTATTCTTTACTAAAATGTTCTCAAAATGTAAATCAAATTATGAAAATTAAGCTTATAAATATATTTTTATTCTTGAGAATTTGTAGGTGAAACTAAATATAAGCTATGAAAGTTTATGTTTAAAATCTTAAAAGAAAAAAAAAAAAAAAGTATTGAGACATGTGGAGAAGATTATTGTGGTTAATATTAGTATTATTAAATATGTGGGGGTTGGCTGCTGGGTGAGGTTTCCTGGAAGATGGGTTTTGGGTTTTGGGTCAGAATAGGAGGCTACCTTTCATCTCATTAAGCCGCTTCTATTTTATAAAATTAATAATTCATTCTTTTGTCTCCTTTTTGTTTTTGTTGCTCTCTAATGCAAAAAACAGATTACAGATAAGGATATGCAAATTTTCTTGGCTCATAATTAATTGGAATTATTAAAGAAAGATAAAAAAAATCTTTTATATTTAACTTGGATATATACCATGTGATTGGTCGGATCCAATTGCAACTTCATAATTGATCATCAAATCCCCTATTCAATGCCCAAAAAAAAAAAAAAAAAAAAAAATCGTCCTAACATTATTCATAAATTATAATTTTTCCTCTAATATTTGCATTTGAAATTGAAATATTCAAACTATAACTTTTTAATGACGATTATTTAAAAAAAAAAATTAGTAATATTTTTATCAAGTTAATTACAATTCAATGCTTTATAAATATTAATTAGTTATTTGAGTAACATAAGATTAATTTAGTCGCAATCAATCACTCGTGGAAAGAAAAAAAAAAAATTAATTTAATATAGTACGGTTCATTTGACATAAATAATAAAAAAATTATAGTGTATTAGGTAATAATTAACATAAATAGCCCACACCAACTAGGGCCATTCTCGTAAAGTATCAGTCAACCATGAAAAGATACATAAACAAAACAAGTGAAAATCTTGTCTCGATTTTATTTATGTTTTCTTTCTATTATAAGTAGCTATTATATGCAACCATCTCAATCTTCAATAATCTAAATTTTAGAATGTTTACTTATGAACAACCAATAGAATTAGACAATTATCTCCCATCATATTATACTTTGAAAACATTTGCCGCGTAATTTTTGTTACTTTAGTGGCACGTCAATATCTCTAGTAGTAATTTCATACAAATTGCCGGTAGCATGAAAATAACTGCCATATATATACATCTTTGGATACTCATATGGATATACATATTTTTCTACTAAAATGAATATATATTTAAAATTGGACTTTGTGGCTTTTTTGGCCTTTCCTTGGCTCATGCTCTCTAATGTGTATGAAAGTTTAAATCACATTACTTTTTTTAGTACAACAATTGTGAGGATGAGGATCAAACCTCCCACCTCTAAAATGGAAGGTCATATCAATTATCGCCGAACTAAGCTCGTTTTGGCAAATCCCATGAAGTTTAATAACAGTAAAAAAGACATAATTTAATAATTAATATGACTTTGATAATTAACATGTAATTCTTTGATTAGAAGTTTATATCACCGTATGCTACTTTACTTGGCCGTGCAAATTCCACAACTTCAAATCCAATAAATTGATTTTCTAAGAAAGCTAAATTATTCTTACCCTTGCAAGGTAAAATTACTTGGTAGAAAATATTAAATATGTAATTTATATAATTCTTTTAATTAATTAAATTTTTATAATTAAATAATATTCTTTGCTAAAAGAAATATTATTATATCATTATATTTGTTTTAACTTGTTCTATTCTATAAAATTATTAATTAATTATTTTATTAATTTTATATTTTAATACCTGAAAGAAAATTACAAGGTTTCATCTTTAATTAATGTATTAATAATTTTTTTAGAGTGAAAGATTTTAATTAAAGCTTTCTAAAATAGGTGAAGATTTTATATATATATGTGTGTGTGTGTGTGTGTGTGTGTGTGTGTGTGTGTGTGTGTGTGTGTGTGTGTGTGTGTGTGTGGGGTTTAACCACTTAACTATATTCATCTTAATTTTTTTCGATAAAGCTTGTAAATTTGTTGTCTACAAATTATTAATAAAAAAAAAATGTGTACATTCTAAATTTTATTTTATATTTTATGAAAGTTGTGGGATTAAAAAAAAAAAAGTGATTTTGAACTTATAATTTTTAAAAAATATAATTAATTCTTGAAAATGAAAGTAATTAATAAAGACAAGACAAGAGATGGCAGGCTTTTATGGGCCCAAACGGCCCAGCTAATGAAACTGCGTAGAGTGATCCACTCCAATCCACCTATGAAACTCAACCTCAAGTCATGATGAATGCTATTACTCTCACTTAACCGAATTTACACAATTTTACTTAGGTTAGGTTTTTTAAACAATTAAAATGCATTTTATATCTAAATTTCACATTTGTTGTGATGAAAGGAGAAAAAGAAAGAAAGAGGGTACCTTTTCGGTCTCCTAATCTCATGAATAGGTTTGTTTTGTTCGAGAGTTATCAAAAATAAGTTTAAAACATCCCTCATTGCTAATTAAAATAAATAAATGTTTAGGTGAGCTTTTCAACCATTGGTGTTACTAGTTGCATTGATGACTGTGCTTATGCTTGATGATTGGGTTTATAGGCCAACTGATAAATTCAAGTTTTACTATTTTTTTTTTCCCTTTGAAATACATCTAATTGTACTCGCAAAATACTCACGAAAGAGGCTTGGAAGGTGCTAAAGAATTTCATGCTAGAAGTCATTGCCATCCTTTAGGCCAACATGACCAAAGAATGAAGGCTCAAGTTCGACCCAAACCTAAGTTCAATGCATCTACGGCAATGTTTAGGCATGGATCAAGGCGATATGAAAATTGTTTTTTGTTTCAAAACTTGTTTTTGTTTTTTAAAATTGGCTAAGAATTTTAATATCTAGATAGGAAATATGAAAATTCCTAGTAAGAAATTGTGAAAAAACCAGCACAATTTTAAAAAACGAAAAACTAAATGAGTTATCAAACGATATCTAAATTAGTCAATTTTAAACCTCATGGATCAAACACATATATGTTCTCAAAACCTTAAGGTGAAAAAGATAATTTTTCTTAAAAAGAAGTTCTAGAGAGCCTTTTGTGTTTCATAGACGAATCCAGTTTAATTTTATTGATAATTATTGATTATGCTTGCTCTAAGAGAGTTCGATTAACAACACAAATATAACTCGGTTGATATTTACACCATCTATCACAAAGTCAAAAGGTTGGATTCTTATTGCGGAAAAGAAAATGTAAAAATATTTGGTTAACGAACACAACTTTGTAACATCATGATATAAAGTCATGGACCTGCAACTATTCATTTATATATTTATCTTTTTAATATAAGATTCAATTGATAAGTTAATCGATTAGTACTGACTTTTTTAATAAGTTAATTGTTTAAAATACCATTAAACAATCAATTTGTTTATATTTATCCAATATTGACTTAAATAATATTGATGGACTTTAGTTAATTATATCATCATGATAATTACAAATTTTTTTTTAATAAAAAAAGTGTGGTACAATGATCCAACTTAAAAAATAGAAGACATGAATTACATTCAACTATTGATGCCATAGTCATAGAAAAGAAATTCATCTCTTTCTAAGAATTATAATTCTATTCAAAATCATATTCTAAAAGTTTCATATTACAATCCTAAATTGACTACTTATAACCTTATTAAAAAAAAAAAAAAACACTTAATTCTAACATACTAATTAAACACTATCACTCTAAACTAACAAACAAATAAATATTAAACTAAAATATATTAATTATCTAATAATTAGTATATTGGCTTAGTATAAAAGAGTTAGAAAGAGAAGGGGAAAGAAGGTAAGTAAGTTATGGGGTAAGTTTGTTTAGAGACTTTATGAAACGACAGAAAAACAAAAAATTATAATTTCCTTCTTTTTCCAATATCGTTGTTACATTAATGATTAATATAAAAGATTATTTTTTTATATTATGGGTTCGTCTTCCTTGGACATAGATACGAAGTTGTGCATTGAATTCATCCGACAACATAAACTTAATCGATAGAAAAGGAGGACGATGAATTTAAGATAAATGAAAAACAGAAAATGAGTGGCGACCCACAAGGGATGACCCAACCCCCTGCAATTTTTATTCATCTTTTGGAAAAGAGGACAAACACCCAACTAATTAACACTTTCTAAATCAAGCTTAAATTAGATAGTTTTGGATTTATGAAAGCATATGCAGGGGAAAGCATGGGAAATTGATCAGATTACATAACATCATGCCCTTCTCCACCCAACCCAGAGTTAACCCTCCTGCAGTTTCTTCTAATTTCCCCACGGCTACCAGTCAAAGGCTTGATGTTCCCCATGTTGATCATGGACTGCCGGAACTCCTTGAAGAAGGTGCCTTCTCTGGCTGCGAAGCTGTTGACAATGGCGATGGTGTCAGCCCCTCGAGTAGAGAACAGCTCTTGGTCACTTTGCAGAAGCCCCTTCCCAACTTGAAGATTTGTGTAGTAGTTTTTGTCGAACACGTCGGGTGTTACTGGGTCGAAATTGGCTCTTGTGTCTGGACCTGCTGAGCAAACCCCTTCAAGGAATCCTCTGTAGTTAGCATCCAGTGATGGGTCTGGCCTTCCAGTGTTGTTGAAATTCGCAAATCGATGGCTGAAGAATCTGCATCTCGATCGACCAAACGTATGCGCTCCTGAGTTGTTCATCAATTCATCCACGATTTACAATCAATTTTCTTCACTTCACTTCACTTCATCAATTCCTAAAATTCATTAATTAATTACCTGATAAAGCGACGAGATCAGTGGTACCAAGGCCAACAGCAGCAAATTTAGCTTTGAGTTGGTCTAGAGTTTCGAAGGGACTGGCCAACCCACTATCCGCCCCTGTTTTGTTCGCTATTCTACTGTCTCGTCTTCCGTATAACACTCTCCAACTAGGCCCTCCTTGCTGACATACACCATTTTTCTTAGCAACCAATAAGCATAAGATGATAAGAAAGAAGATGAATGTATTGGAATAAAGATATTACCACATCCACAGAGTCCTTGGAAGCTTGAGCTAGAATGTCGGCACAGGAGACGATGCCGGGGCATTCCCTCTCAACGTCGGCTTTAATGGCGTCAACAATCTCGAGGCCTTGGATTCCCTGATTTCCAGGTGAGTTGAGCTCACTGACTATGCCAGGAGCATCTTCTAGCAAAACAGAGCCATCACATCCCTACAAAATTACCCCATAAAATCAAATAATAATTAAAAGTGAAAAAAGAACAGAGAGAAGATGATGAGGGAGAAAAAGTAAAAGATTTACATTGACGAAGCAGTCATGGAAATGAAGGCGGATGAGTTTAGCACCGGCACGGATGTCGGTTTCGATAGCTCTTTTGACAGAGGCACGGACAATGTTGGGGAGGCGAGGGCAGGTTTGATCGTAAAAGGTCTCGGAGAGTTGTGCTAAAGAGCCTCCGAAGAGAAGAGCCAGAAAGAAAAAGGAGGCTGCGGCATTGGCGGAGGCCATGTTTTTATAATTTGATGTGAGCATAAGGTTTAGCAATGGAACCTCTTTTTATAGAGACTTAAAAGCAGAGTGGGACACGCCGCCGGCAGCCCTTCAACATTTCATCCATATTCATCTTTTTTATTTTACATTATTTTAGCTATTAAGCTGACTTTCTTCACATTCACAATCAAATTATGGTTTACATACATTTTGTAATACTGTATTTACTTTTTCTTTAACATATGTGTATATGTAACTTATTCCCATGTGATATTTGAATTGAAAATTTTTAAAATAATAATTAAAGCTAGTACAACAACAGAGAGAACCTAACTCACATCCCGTCTATTTCCCGATTTTGATAATCAAAATTTGTGTACTTATAGTAAGATTACGTTGATACTTCAATCTTAATGGGCAAAAATTGCAAATATAATTGGATTACTAATCTATTTACTGTTACTGCTTCACCCTAATACTAACAATAGTAATTTTCATGTTATTATAGTAACAATATCTATTACAGTAACGATAATCGTTAGTAGTGGGTCCTACGTAATGTTCAACCATACTTAGATTTAGCACCCTCCATTCTTCAATTAAGTTACGCATTTTGACTATAGATTTGGAAGCAGACCCTGCAACTCATTATGACTAAAGAACATAGGTAAACAATATATGTAATCAATTAAGACTCACATTTCAAATTAATATCAATGAATTATATTTATCATGGATAAACATGACGTAAATGTATATTTAGGATGTTCATGTGGGAGACAAGAATGGTAATTGGCTTCTTCTTCACCGTTACTATCCTCCCATTTTATTTCTCATCTTAAAAAAAAAAAAAAAAAAAAAAAAAAATCTAAATGGGAATTGTGAATATCACTCAAACAAGAGCAATTTGATGTATTTTTCTTCTTTTTACTAATTTTATAAAGAAAAACTTAATTAAATATTAAGAATAATTACTATTTTGATAAGTGAAAACAACGCCTTTTAGTTCTTTTTTTTTTAAAAAATAATTTTTTAACAAATATTTTATATCTTCTTTATTAATGGATTTGCAAAATTTAATGGAAGTATGTGATTAACAATGAAAAAGAAAACTAAAGTAAAGTTGAATAAGAGTGAGGGGGTAGTTTTGCCCATTTAACAATCAATTATTGCCTAACAAGACTTTACACCTCAACTATTTGAATCTTTGGCAAATATAAATTAAAATAGAGGGGAAGGGCTTGGAAGCTTTAAGAAAATTATAGAAAATATTGAGCGAAGGGGATAGAGTAGCAAAGTCATTGGGGGAAGAGAGAAAAAGAAAGTATACCAAAAAAAAAAAAAATGTTTATTTTAATAGTATGGCTTGAGAAAATATAAAAAAGATATGAGAGGAAACTAGATCTCTATGTCCACATCTAATAAATTTATAAGTTTGCAGTTCTTAAGCTTTTTATATAAAATATTTAGTTTGGGTTTGATTATTTATTTTTTTTTTTTAACAATTTCGTATTTATAGCTTTGATTATGTAAATCAAACGAAAAAAAAATAGTAGTACAGCGAGAATATCAATTTTTGCTACTCGAATTACATGAATCCATTTTTAAAGATAAAGAATAGAAGTAAAACCTTTTAACTATAAGAATTTAATTGAAACCAATTTCAATAGATTGACGAAAAACATTTTATTTGAACAAGTGTTTTAACTTTCATAGTCAAATTTAGAAAGTGTTTCGATGTATACCTTATGGTTGGGTTTTTTCCTCCCTTTAAAAGTCATTGAAGAAAGTATTGAAGCCCATTCAATAAATTATAAAATATATATTTAGTATGTAATTTATAGGATTTAGATAACTACAACATTAGAGCTGATAGTCTTTTAGTTTAGAAGTAAAAAATAATATATAATATTTATATACAAGATTAGAGGTGATATTCTAAATGGAAGGCTTGGTAATTATTATTATAATAGTTTAGTGCCGTATAAGGCATAGGAAATTGAATGTTGGTTTGAAGTTTTTCCGGTCGCAAGGACAGACTATAGAAATAATAATAATAATAATAATAAATTAATAAATAAATAAATAAATAAATAAATAGGAATAACTAATAAGAGTGGCGGGCCGGTCTAGTTTCTTAAAAGTTGGACCAGACACGGTTTCACTTGATGTATATGAATATCATCAAACTTTCATCATTTATTTTAATATGCCAATTTTGGCTCCTTAAAGTAAACTCAGTCATCATCAACTTTAACATACTTCAATTAATTGATTAATTTTTACTTCTTTTAATTTTATTTATGACCTGAACTAGAGATCCAATCTCTTAGGTCTAATATTGTAATATCATTAAACAAATCACTCCAATTAAATTTAGATTTCTTAAAACCAATCTCATCATGATGGATGGTGGATGACCTAACCCAATCCCAATCTTAACAATAGAATAAGATATTCAAATTTGAAGATGCTGTTTTTTTCTTTTCTTGTTTAGAATATGCTTTTCTTCTCATTCTTTCTTTCTTTCTTATTATTATTATTATTATTATTATTTTGTGTATAAAGCAATTTATCCTTCCATTTTGGAAAGGGTTGGCCCATACTTGTGCAAGCCAAGTTTGATTTGGGTAAAGGCAAGAATAAATAATATTAAAATGTGAACAAAAATTTCTCAACCCATTTGGTTTGTTTTCTGGAAGAACAAAAAACAATCAAATTTGATTTATATTGTTTAGTGATATGGTTGTTTAGTGATATGGTTAAATTCTAGAAACTTAGTATATAATATTTTAAATGGAGCGGAAATGATGGATTCTTTTATTCAACTTAATGCATGTGGTGGCCATGAGACTATATATTATATTTAATTATTTTATTGTGTTTAGTAGGGCGTGTGAAGAACACGTATATTTGGTAATTGGGGTCCCACGTGGGCAAATTGGTCAATAGCATATTATCGATCACGTTTAATTTTTAGAAATTACCATTAACAAAGTTTAGCAAAACGAATCTTTTTCATTTATTAATTACAGCTGTTTTGTTTCTGCCTTAAACTTCTCTTTACCATTATATTATGCCCAATTAACAATAATAAAGGTCCTTATAGTTGATGGTATGGTAGTCCTGATTCAAGATTAAAGGGTCAATGTTTTACCTTTACAAATTTGTTAACTAATATGTTAGCTCAATTAGATTATGTTTTTTTTTTTTTTAAAAAAAACTATTTTTAGATGATGCGATCCATGAAAATTTTAAAAATAACATTTTTTTAATATTTTTTAATGCATATTTTGAAATTGGAATTTTAAAATAAAAGTTATATTTAAATAAAAATAAAACATTAATAAATATAGTATTTCATGGGGTAGATTCAAAACAATATATTATAAGTTATATTATACATAATAAAAATTACACAAAATTTTTAACATAAAAATGTTCATGAATTTATTACTAATAGTTTATATTCAACTAATATCTAGTGGGATAACTATACAATTAGTCTAATGGTTCATAAATATGTTATTAAACACTTCTTGAATAATTGTTTAAATTAATATACAAATTTATGAAGTTGCTATTAAACGCATATGAAAAAAATATGAAATACAACTCTATTTTTATTTAATTCTTTAATTTCATATATATGTTTTTAGATGGTCTACTAAATAAATCTTAAAATCGTCAAACTATTTTTTTATGAGCACTGTCCTTTAAAAGTTAAATTAGATATATCCAAAATGACGTGTATATTAATAATTTACTATTGCAAGCATTTTCTATTATTATTATTATTATTATTACTATTATTATTATTACTGAGCACGAAATTATTTGAATAACGGCTTCTAAAGTTGTTTTTTTTTTCTTTTTTTATTGCATTTCTGTTTTGGGATTTTTTTCCCAATATGATTAGGATCCAGTTTTCATGTGAGCGTGTGGGTGTGTGTTTTTTATGTTTATTTTTTTTAATATTATAAGAAAGGGGGAGTTTAAAAAAAAATCTGTTAATTTATTTTTGTGATAAAATTAAAATAAAAGTTCTTCGTTTTTACCACTTTGACATTTTAAAACTTTGACAGTTCGTATGAACAAACATGCCATCGTTCTAACCGAGGTGAAAATAGTGAACTTTTATTTTAATTAGGTTAGGAAAGATGTGGATTGCAATTGTGATAGATAATGCCTAAATACGAATGTAATTTGTTTTTTTTTTTAAAGAGTATATATGTTGAACCAAATTGATTAAATATTTTTAGTTGAATCGGACGAGTCAAAGTAAGTTTGACTCAGTAGTATAGTCATACATTTCGGTTCAATCACTCAATCCACAATTGTTGTACTAAAAAGAGTTAAAATAAGACAAAATAAAGTACATTCACAAATATAATATATGAAAGAAGAAAGCAAAGAAATGTTCACTCCTTAACTTTCGTTTTTTAATAAATTTAAATGTGAAGTGAAAATCAACTTTCTACTTTGCTTTAAGCAGTATTTTTCTTCGTTGTCAGTTGTAAATTCAACTATTCTTTTCTTCCTTGTTAGTTGGATAAGGTCTTGATATGGTTAAGGCTGCGTATGTGGTTATTTATACTATTATTGGTCATTGATCTGTGTTGAGACTCGAACAATTATTGAAGATATGGTTGAAGTTGTTATAGTCGAGATGGCTGAAGTTACGATTTTTTTGGATTTTGAGGTGTTGATTGGTATGATTAATCGGTTTATTGAGCCTTATGTGGAAACACCACACGTACTATCCTTGAAGACATATGGCAGATGACTACTTGGAGTTAGTTTAATATAGTTTTGATAAATATGAGGTGAAAATTAAAATTTTTTTCA